>OZ024740.1:50610254-51002754 GCA_964016885.1 Eledone cirrhosa
AATATGTATCCCAGTTGTGCTGTGTGTATATTGGTTTTTAGAATAGGTACACCATATCCCTGTATGTCATAAGATGGTTGGCATTAGGAAGGGCATTCTGCTGAAAAACATTGCTTCAAAATATGTCATCCAAAGTATGCCAACATGGAAAAGTGGATGTAAAAAGAATGGTGAGGGTGGGGATGATGATGTTTACAGAAGGATGATAAAGATGTGTATTTATTATTTCCAATATTTTTGTTTTATGTTAATTCAAGACAATGAGATTAGTATGATTGTGAAGAATCAAGCAAGTTGTAAACTGTTATTGTGAAAAATTGCAGCAGCATGCAAGTGATAAATTTGTAGGAATATTAGGAATTATTAAACAGGATGTGATTGTGTGTTTGTTTTTTGGCTTAACTCTATCAAAGAGTAATAGGGCAGGGAGTGATAACAATAAAGAACGTTATTGTGGTCAGCTGCAGTCAGCCAAATGATTGTCTGCTAAGTATCTGCCTGTCTCTGTCTTGAACAGTCAGCATGTTTGCCTTTCATCCTTACGGGGTCGATAAAATAAAGTACCAGTAATGCACTGGGTAATTGCTGGCCTTGTGCCTAAAGTAGAAACAATTATTGTAGATGGTTAGATGTCCTTTGTGGCACCAACATGTTTTCAAGTATAGTAATTGAAATCACTCATCACCCATTGAACCTAAATTGTGACACAAACACCACTGCCTATACAAGCAATGTTGAATGTGAAGAAATATATATATATACATACAATACTACCAAATTCCACTCAAGGAATTGATCGGTTTGAGTAGAAGATTGTGGATTGGCAGTACCGGTAGAATGTCAGACACTATGCTTTGCAGCGTAGAGTTGTGACCCTTTATGTTCTGAGTTGAAATCCTGCTGAGGTTAAGTTTGCCTTTCATCTCTATGGGGTCGATAAAATAAAGCACCAGTAATGCACTGGGGTAATAGCTGGCCTTGTGCCAAAAACAGAAACAATTATTGTAGCTGGTTGACAGTTTTCCTCAGTTATTCTCAAAAAGTGCAAAGTTTTGATCCAAAACCTGTGAAAGTCATGTAGAAGACAAGAAAGATGGTTGCAAAGAAAACATTGTTGAAAATGAGAAACAGCATGACTTGCTACAAATATAAGCAGCATGATATACATATAAATACTTATATGCATCCAGTACACCCTGCATAGTGATAGTCCTGGTGCCACAACAACAAAAGCACCTAATCTACCCTGTAAGGTGGTTGTGCTGGTGACAAGACAAAAAGCATCCAGTTCACCTTATTAGGTGGTCATACTGGTACTTTGATGAAACAGTACCCAGTCTCCTCTGTTAGGTGGTTGTTCTGGTGCCATGATCTAGAGCATCCAGTCCACATTAATGCGGTTGGCATTAAGAAGGGCATCCAGCTGTAGAAACCAAACCACCAAAGATCAGATCCATATGAGCAAGACCTGGTCACCTGACTATATATATATATACAAGGCGCATCAGGTATTTGAGAACATAACTTTGGAAAATCATAAGTGACCCAAACTTTAACTAATATTTTCTCTTTTGTTCAGCCCCAGTGGAAAGCTTCAAATTTGCTGCAAGAAATGAAAGGCATGCTGTTCTTGTTGTCTTATCTACCAACCACAGAGATTTGAAGATTGGTGTCTTCTTGAATGTTTACAAGTCCTTCATGTTTAAAATCACAAAAAGAGCTGATCTCTGATGGAAACATATCTTCATTGGCCAAAATAAAACATTTTCAATGTTCAGTCATTAGGGTAGCTGAGTTTAACTAGAAAAACCAAAAAAATCTCCAACCTCAACAATTTGATGACTGATATTGACAAATATGATGACAGATATGATGGAATTCACAATCAGATCTGTGATGTATGAACACATGTGGGATGCACATGTCCAATAGGACTTAGAAATGCTTGCTGAACAAGTTCAAGCATTTCCATTCAATAATTTCCTTGGCTTTGTGGCCAGTGTGAGGGCTCTCCACAATAGCAGTTCGATGATTGTATTCTGAAGATATGTTGTGTTTCAATGGCCAGATAGTTATTGAGGTAGGTGCTCTCAAAACCTTGCTATGCTGTGACATCGCACTGTATACATTTATTAAGGCTAAATTGTGAATCTTGTTACTCCAGAGTTTCACCTGCTTATCACAGGATCATCCCTTTTACAATCTGGAGATGTGGTCAATACTGGGCCTTGAAACCTTATATAGTGCTTTTTTTCCATGTATGAACATAAATAAATAATATAATATATCAGCTATTATACCTGTTGAGCACTGTTTACCTTTTTCCTTTTTCACACCTACAGATATATTTCCAAGAGATGTCTACATGAATGGACCTGTTATTTTTATCTAAAGACATTTTTTCCAATTCCAACCCACCCATCCCTTCAATCTATCTTATTTGTCATTCTTTCTTCTGATGAAAGACTAGCGTCTGAAACGTCAAGACCCGCTTCCTGTTATTTCAAGCATTAACCTAATATATTCCTTTCATATACTGTACCGATTGTGTTGTTATTTCTGCTTACCTTTTACATACACACATACACACACACACATATATATATATATGAAAAATGATAACGATTTGAAAAAAGCACCTAATGTGTTTTCATTTTATATACATATCACATGTATAGTACACAACAAAAACATTTTTCTTACATCAAAAGGAAAAGTTTTTCTACTTACATGTTACGGGTATAGTACACAGTGAAAACATTTTATTTTACATAAAAAAGAATAGTTTTTGTACTTTTGAAACAGCTTTTCAAAAGACTCATGTTTAATTTATTAGTTTCCTAGTTGAAAACTGACCAGGTTGACTTCACTGGATTATTCTTTATATTAATAAGTGTCCTTATTTATATTATATTGTGAAGAAGACCCACCTTTGCAGAAGACTCACCTTCCCATGTACACAGAATGTAACAAACATGTGGGGACCATTAGTTTGCACCAATCACTCCACCATACACCTTCTCCCTTCTTAATGCTCCTCCCACATTAACTAAGTATTTACTCCTCCATCTCCATCCTGAATACTTGTGGCTGAACTGGTTACATGGCAGAAAGCACCTGGTCTGCCCTTTAATGTGGTCGTGCTGGTATCTTGACAAAAAAAGCATCTAGTCCACCCTATTATGTGGTCATCGTGCTGGTGACATGACAAAAAAAGCACCTAGCCCATAATGTAAGATAGTTAGCATTAGGAAAGGCTTCCAGCCATAGGAACCAAGCCCAAAACAGATCCGTATGTGCAAGATATGGTTACCTGACCTGGCTAGCCTCATAACATGACAACCTGTCTAACCATGCAAGTGATGGTGATGATGATCAGGATGATGAAGATGATGATGACAAACATTTTAAAACAAACTGTTTTAAGATCATAGAACCATGGGGTAGTTTCAGGCAATTTGGTAATGAAAAGCTAAGATATTCTCTTATCAAGTTGTAATCAGCTTGGTGATACATTGACTCCTACATTCAGAGATGGAGTACAGCAGTACCTTTACAACACAACTGTGTTTACCAGGTATTCCATTGTGAAGTTCCATAAATTGTTAGTGATCCGCTGCTAGTTAGAACATTTGATTACTGAAAACTTAGAGGGGTTGTTTTATTAGCCTCTTTGTCATCCATTACCAGACCTGTCAACTCCCTCTGACTGATGGGAAGATCTCCCACCCATGTTGAGGTGGGTGAGATCTTCTGAAAATGGGTATAGCTTTCATTATGTAAAATCTCTCCATTTTGCCTCATTACTCTCAATTTTTTTCATGGTGCACCCCATTTGGGTTTTTAGAGGTTGGTAGGTCTGCATTACCATCTTTTCCTCTCTATCATTTGTCAGCTCTTATTTGGAATAACTGCTCTCATAGCCAGATAGCCTGATTCAACTATATTATCATTCAAATATACTATCTTGCACTTCTCTATTTATTCAAGTATAACTGCTTTACTGATACATTTACTTGCTAATAAAAATAAACATGGGTGAATAATGATCTATTCAACTAGAAAATAATAATATAATATGGTTGGTTAAGCATTTTGAACAAGCTAAAAATGTTTCCATGCTTGTCTACTATTCACATGTATTGCTGTTGTACTGAAATTTATTATTAATATCATCATCATCATCATCATACACCATACACCTGTTTTTCCCCGATTGGATGGATCCTCTTCAGTACAGCAACTCTCCACTCAACACATTATTTATATATATAAAGTGCATGTGTTTGTAGAATGCTCAGAACATTCCTGATAATTTCATATGTACAAAACAATTCTAATCCTGTAGAATTTTTAGGAGATTAGTATCGGTGTACATATATGCATTATCAGAAATGACAATAAATGCCGGTGTGTGTTGTGACAAGGTTTTACAGAAGTCAAATGGATTAATATAAATAAATGGTTACCCGTTGGTCACAACTCCTAGGCTGAAGTGTGTGGAGAAGAACAGAGATCTTCTCTTGGAGATGTTAACATCTTCTTAGGCTGCCGGTGGCATTCTTCTTGAGTGGCGAAGGAAATGAGAGAGGAGTCATCTCATGACAAGGTCGCAGGTGTTGTTAACACTTTGGGATTCAGGAGGCGAGAAAGTGAGATCGCCCTGACCTGTCCCTTTTATAGGGTCTCCGGACGGAAGTGACAAAAAGGATTCTGCCACCCCAACGGGAAGTAACTCCAGCTACTTCCTGTCTAGAGAGCGGTGATGTGATTGTCATAACAAGGGAGGCAACTCTTGCTACAAATTCTATAAAATATATATATATAGTAGTGTAGTTAATACGAAGCATTGTGAGATATGTAATAAAACAAGCGATCAGAGTTTTCTTCCCTAACTAGTCTACGTATTTGCAAAATGCATGTGCATGCATGGGGTCACTACAGTAACCATTCTGCCTCATGGATTTCTTTACTATTATTTATCCCTGGTTTTGTTCCGCTGATAAATATAGCCTCTTTAATCCTTAAGTTGCCTATATTCCTTTCAGTCAACTTTATGGTGACCTCAATATCTTGGCTGCGGCATCTGTCAAGATTTTTTTTAATCGAAGAGGTTCTCATTGTCATGTGCTCCTTGGTCTGTATGCGTAGCCTCCTTATGATACTTCTGATGTATGAGAAGCTACATTTTTTGTGCATGATCTTATACACCACATATGCTCTCATACACATTTCTGCATTGTTGATGGGACAATTTAGAAGTGTGCACATATTGCTGTATGTAGATTGGTGTCTGTGGAGCTGTCTTCTCAATGAGGGTCTTATGTGTACCAGCCATATATTCATCCCTCCCTACAGATGGCTTGTCTAATAGCAGCTGTCATCTCATTGAAATGTGATAGCTTTAGGTAACATATGCTATCCTTAGGGGTGCGTGTCCTTGTTCTTTTAAATGTTGCTGCCTTGGAATTTTGATGTTTGGCAAGAGAAATAGGGTAGCCATTTTCAGTGAGAACTCTTTGGAATTCCACTGTGCCGGTATGTCTGTTGCTACCCTCACTGCATCTGTTGCATATTTGGGAGATCTCATTTCGTATATAGGCCATTTTAGCTCAGTGGGGAAGGGCGGATTCATGGTGCGCAAAAATGTCTCTGCAGCCATCCATCCTTCCAGTAAATTTGGTGTATATATGGATATCTCCTTTGTGACTCGTAGTATATATCTATGTAATCATTTATATATTATAAGTAGTAGTAAAGGTGGTGGATTGGCAGTAGAGCATGAGACAACATGCTTTGCAGCATATAGTTATGTCCCTTTACATCCTGAGTTAAAATCCTGCCAAGGTTAACTTTGCCTTTCGTCATTACGGGGTTGATAAAATAAAGTACCAGTAATGAACTGTGGTCGATGTATAGAACTTTCTCCCTTACCAGAAATTTCTGGGCTTGTGCCTATAGTAAGAATCATTATTATTAGCATCCAGTCATGCACTGGGGTTGATTTAATCGACTTCCCCCAAATTGCTGGCCTTGTGCCTATATAAGAAACCATTATTAGCATCTATCGATCTCAAAAGACTATGGATTTGCACCTGGAGAATTTTGTTTCAGCTGCTGATGGTGGTGCAGCATCTGCTGTGGCTGTACAGGCCCATATGGGAGTAATAATCTCGTACATTTGAAGACTCTCTCCTCCAGAGATACTCTATTTTCCTTCCTTCTCAGCAGCAAGCTTCCATTTCTCTTCCCCTCCTCTTGCTCCACCACCTTGTGTAATATTTGTCTCCAGTGTGAGTGATCATTTGTGATCTCTTTCCATCTCTGGACATTCAGATCTATTGACTTCATATCCCACTTGCAAACATCTCTGAAATGAAGATGAAGTCACCCTCGTGTTCTCATGCCAATAGCCAGTTCTCCATACAGTAGATCTTTTGGGATCCTCCTGTCTGCTTGATGCCTTAGCTAAGTATGTTAGTTTTTTTCAGACTAATGGTCAGGTTCAATTCCTGATAGACCCTTGAGAGTTTGTCCATAAGGTGCTGCATCTACTTCTCAGAGTGTGCTGCCAAACAGCATTTCTCTAATATTGAACCCTAGATTTTGCCTTCTGCCTTGACAGATTAAACAACTTCCTGTCCAATCTGGTGTGGAGGTAGACACCTTCAATCAACATTCCAAATGCATGTTTCAGCATGACTATGTGAAAGATACCAAAATGGGTTGGGGCAAGCATACAGCCTTGCTTCACAAAGCTACAGATGTTAAAAACCTCTGAAAAGAGCCATCAAATTAAACAACCATATGAAATGATTGGACTATCCAGAGAAGTCTTGGAAGACAACCAATCTTGGCAAAGATTTTGAACAGGTTGTTCTAACTAGATTGAATGCCTTTGTGCAGTCAATGAAGGTGATGTAGAATAGTTACCCTTGCTCTCAGAACTTCTCTTGTGGCTATCAAAGGGAGAAAGTCATGTTGATGATGGAACGTTCTGACCTGAAACCACACTGAGATTTGGGGTATACTCTCTGAGTGATTTTCTGTAGTCTGTTCAGGACCACATGGGTGAAGACCTTCCCAATGATGCTTAGCAGTGAAATGCCTCGGTAGCTATTACAGTCTCTTCTGTACCCTTTGTTCTTATAGAGGGTAACAATGATGCAGTCCAATGTTATAGCCAACCTTGTTCTGGCAACTCCTGCAGTATCACCAGTGCTAAGTTGTATCAAGCTAGAGAATAAATTCTGGCTATGGAAACAGCAGTTGGAATCAAGAGGACTGAGAGTGAACATAGCTAAGACAAAAGTGTTGATAAGTAGAAGAGATGACAATACTCCGATTCCATCAGGGAAATGGCCAAGTTCGATATGTAGGAAAGGAACTGGCATACATTCCACAAAATATTTGCAATGCAGATCTTGGGTACACAAGAGATATAGTGGGATAGCAGGCAAACTAACAGGTAGGGAAAACTATGTATGCAGTAGATGTACAGGGAAAGTTGGCAGTAGTAATCGCAGTGATAGACACATTTTTCCAATGCAGGTGGGTTCTATAGAAGTGGTTGATAGCTTCTGGTACCTAGGTGATCAGATTACCATGGGAGGGGGTGTTCCGGGGCCATAGTATCTAGAATAAGGACGAGTTGGAAGAAGTTTAGGGAGCTGCTTCCTCTGTTGACAAAGAAGGGTTTCTCTCTGCATATGAAAGGACGGTTATATGATGCCTGTGTGAGATGTGCGATGCTGCATGGTAGTGAGACATGGGCAGCAACTGCAGAGGATATACGACAGCTGGAGAGAAATGAAGCAAGCATGCTCCGTTGGATGTGCAATGTCAATGTACGTGAATAATCAAGCATACATTAGTTGAGAAAGGAACTGGGTATAAGAGGGATAAGTTGTGGGGTGCAGGAGAGAAGACTGAGATGGTATGGAGGGTAAAGAAGTGCCAAGAATACCCAGTAGAAGGAAAACGCAGTAGAGGAAGACCACGAAAAACATGGGCGGAGGTGGTGAGAGCAAACCTCAGATCGCTGAAGCTCACAGAGGAGATGACGAAGGACCGTGACAAGTGGAGAGATGCTGTGCTGAATAAGACCCGTCCCACCCTTGCAAGCAGGGAAAAGCGGACGTAAAATGATGATGATATATATATATATATAAATATATATATATATTATAATATATGTAAATCGAACTTTCTCTGCAGTACAGCAAGTACAATTCGATTTGTTTTGAGGCAATCAAAGAGCACTCAATAAATCGAAAGTTAAAAATAAACATTAAGTCCAGAGTGAAACACCATAGTTATAAAATGTGACACTAAGAGAACCGACCGAAGGCACAAACTATACATACAACAAAATAAGGATATATCCTTTTTTTTTTTTTTTTTAAATTCCATGTGTCTAACACACATGGGGATGCCTATAAAGTCAGAAAATAGCACAGCCCCCATGACTTTTTGAAACATTTTTTCACGCTTAGAGTTGCTGAAGCAAGGAACAAAATACCTGCATCAGTTGTAACTGCCAAGACACTGCATCCTTTAAAACTTCCATGCTACCTGAAATTCGCCAAAGCTATACCTGATGTCCCTCCTCCATATGCACCCACACATGTATATCATGACTCATACACTGTTCACTTTCTTGACATTAGTACATTATTCTATGTATTATATAAGCACCTTTGATGAGTTGTAGTGCACCTGAGCACTGTACACAATAATTTCATTATATTATATTATACAAAAAGATTTTTCATACCTGGACCATCTCCAATTGATTAAAATCAATATAATTGATAAAATCTCAGATAGGTTTCTGGAACCCCTGGAAGTTATATATAATGCACAAGTAATACATATACAGAAAATACATGTGTACTTCCATGTTTGAACTGGAGTTCCTTCATCTGCAGGTTTCTTCCATTTAAAAAAAATCTCGACTGTACTACAGAATTTTACACTGCCTGTAGCAGTGTGTGACCTTACTCAAAGGAGGAAGTCAACTAGTTTAAATTTTTTCATGTGAGAGAACAAAAGAATTCTCAGAGCCTCAAAAACCAAAGCTCTCACTCAACTAGAGTTTGTAAACGAAAGATGACTAAATATAACTAGATCGCCATCGTCATCAACTCTCTTATATATATATAAAAGCGTTTATTTTCCATGTAGGCATGGATCGGACAAGACTCTTTCGAGGGAGTATTCATACCAACTTTTACTATAATAAGTATTTCTTGCCTCTCTACAAAAATAATCTGGATGAATCATTCGAAATTGGCATTTTTAACATTCTTCATAATTAAAAATAAAATATTGAAATTCAAGGACAGTGTATTTCATTAGAAATATAGCCACAAAAATGAGTTAAGCCATATATTGGCAGTGGTATATGGCAGGAACAGTAGGTTGTTACATTATCATCTGTCTAAATTTGATGGAGATCTCACTGGGATTGACAGTCTGTGTCTTTATAGCTCCTGAATGTCATGTGAATAAAATAAATACTCTTAATATAGTGTGGAGGATTCAATTTACTTTTCTTTACAAAAATTCTCATTGTACTCTATCAAAGTCTTTTTTGGTTAGCCATACATCTATATGTAATTAAACTTAATCATTATTAACCTTTTTGATGATACTGAACCATCTGAAACTGCTTCTGTTTGTATGATACAAAACTGTTTGATATAAAGTATTTATATTTATCTTAACTATTTCCATCACAATTTTAATCTTTGTTATGTTTCAAACACTTCAACTTAATAATAATTTCTAATTTAGGCACAAGGCCAGCAATTTGGGGAAAGTAAAGTCGATTATATTGACCATAATACTTAAGTGATACTTTATTTTATCAAACCTCAGAAGGATGAAAGACAAAGTTGATTGTAGTATTTGAACTCAGAGCGATAGTTAGTTACTTTCAAAATAGGTGTTTTAAAGAAATTTCAGAAATCCACTCCTTACCAACTTAAAGAATGTTTGTTCTGACAAAGAATGTTGTTTCAGGAAGAAGGTACATAATAACAGGAACATAGGAACATTGTTTAAGGAAATGGCTATATGGATGGCATTGATATCAGCTTCAAAATCTTAGAGTGCTCTCTATTGTTAAATCAAAGGTTTCTTTATCTATTAGTAAAGGACAATAATTTTCATTATATGTATTATTACAAATGAAGTAGTTATTTGTCATTTAGCTTCTTCCTATATTTATTTTAAAATTATCAACAGCTTTGAGAGCCTTTTCCTCAAATGGTGGAAAGGAGTTGTTTGGGGTAATTATGATGAATAGTGCTGGTTGTGACATTTGTAGTGGTAATAGTAGCTATGATGGTAGTATTGGTGCTAGCTTGTTAGTTATGACCAAGATGGAGGTATGTTAAGACTTTCCATTAATTATGATGTGGTATTATTGGTGTTCCCTGTCCAATCTGCAATTGATCATTGTAGACAAGTAGGCTTAAAACCAACAAAGTTGCTGAAGCTTCTTCCAGCTATGGATTGAAAATTTCCAGGTAGAACTACTGGTATTAATAGGGTGGTGGATTGGCAGTATCGGTAGAGCTTCAGACACCATGCTTCGTAGCATAAAGTTATGTCCCTTTATGTTCTGAGTTCATATCCCGCTGAGGTTAACTTTGCCTTTCATTCTAATGGGGGTCGATAAAATAAAACACCAGTAATGCACTGGGGTCAATTTAAGCAACTTTTCCCTCCCCTTCAAATTTCTGGCCTTGTGCCTATAATAGAAAGAATTAATAGTAATGGTGACACTAGCAGTGGTTCTAATGGCAATAGTAACTGTAGCAAACGTAATCAAAAGTGAAGATGAGAGGGTGTGGGTTATGAATGTGGTAGGAAACACAGAGGGAATCAGGGTGGTGTGGCGGGATGAAGGCTACATGGTCATTGTTAGGAGGCTGATAGGTAACAGTAGGAGAAGCATGGAGAGGAGAGGGCTGGGGTATACTGAAACAGAGATGAGTAGCAGAGTCATATAGGGGCTGGTTATATAATGATGAACAATGATAGTTGGCATAAGAGAGTAGAGAAAAGGCTACAGTTAGCAGTGGACAATGTTGGTCATGGTAGGAGATAGGTGAGGTAGAGAGATAGATAGCAGATAGTGGTAGAGGTACAATGATAATGATACTAATAATTCTTTCTAACATAGACATAAGACCAGAAATTTGAGGGAAGGGGAAAGTCAATCATATCGACCCCAGTATTTAACTGGTACCTTATTTTATTGACCCTGAAAGGAAGAAAGCTAAAGTTGGCCTTGGCAGGGTTTGACCTCAGAATGTAGAAAGTTGTAACTAAATACAACAAAGCATTTTGTCTGACGTTCCGCTAATACTGCCAATCCAGTACTCTGACAATGATGCTACTAATGAAAATAGTAAAGAGTGTGGATTGGCAGAATTGATAGAGTATTGGATAAAATGCCATTGTGGTATTTGTTCTGGCTCTTTACATTCTGAGTTGAAATCCCGCTGAAGTCAACTTTATCTTTCATTCTTCTGGGGGGTCAATAAGATAAATTACCTGTCAAATACTGGCATTTATTTAATCAACTTTTCACCTCTCCCAAAATTGCTGGCCTTGTTCCTAAATCAGATATCATTATTTAGGTATCATTTGAGTTCAAATCACGCCAAGGTTAACTTTGTTTTTCATCCTTACAGAAATCATAATATTTGTTTCTACTTTAGGCACAAGGCCAACAATTTTTGGGGAGGAAAAGTCGATTGAATCAACCACAGTGCTTACTGGTGCTTTATTTTATCGACCCTGTAAGCTAACCTCAGTGGGATTTGAACTCAGAATGTAAAGGGCTGTAACTCTATGCTGTGAAGAATGTTGTCCAATGCTCTACCAATTCTGCCAATCCATCAATAATAATGAACATTATTGTGTACAGTGCTCAGGTGCACTACAACTCATCAAAGGTGCATGTATAGTACATAGAATAATGTATAAATTATATTTATAATTATAACAGCAGTGGATAATAGAATTGGTTGAATGCCAGAAAAACTTTTTGTGGCAGTTAGAATGTCTCTTCATATTCCAAGTTCAAGTCTTAGCAGGTTTAACTGTACTTTATATTCTCTTGAATCAATAAAATGAAGTAGCTATCAAGTGCTGGAGTTGATTTAATCAACTTTACTCCGACCCCTAATTTGCTGGCCTTGTGCCTAAATTAGAAATCAATGACATTAGTAATAAGAGTGATGATTAAAGGGGTCAAATATGGCCACACTTGGTGCTGCACATTATTACATTGGGGTATTGGACAGATGAACAAAGATGCTCAAGGGATGCAACTTTTTAATATATGTTTTAAAGACAACCTCTCTACTGTAGGTGCCAAGAAAATGCACCTGGTACACCCTGTAAGGTGGTTGGTGATAGGAAGGGTGCCTTGCTGTAGAAACCATGCCAAAGGGTTGAGAGGACCCTTCATTTGCATCAACAGTGTGACAAACTCTCTAGCATTGGTGATCTACATAATAAATGCATCCACAACATTGCTGTAAAGTGGTTGGTGAAAGGAAGGGCATCTAACCATAGGAATCTTGCCAAACAAAGGGTTGGAAGGCTCCGTCAGTTGTGTCAAAGACATGATAACCTCTCTAGCATTGGTGCCATGATAAAATGCACTCTGGAGAAAGGGAGCCCATATGTAAGCAAGATGCAGACCTCAGCCTTCACCGCTGTGAAGATGTGTCCAACCCTTGCTAGCAGGGAAAGTGGATGTTAAATGATGATGATGATGATGATGAAATCGCTACTATTCTAACCACAGCTATTCCATCTTATATTTTCATGACTACATTATCCAATGTTTCCTTCCATTTTTTTTTAATGGTTAAGTTCTAATTTGAAGGAGATTTTGGCTGTTATTTCTAGAGGTTTCTTTGTTGGCCAATAAAAATTTTGATATTGGGTAGAGGTGGTTGGTGGGGGGTATTGATCATAGGGTGGATGGTTGGGGAAGCTATATTAGTGGTTTTGGTTCGTTGGCTTGTGGTGTTGGTGATGGTGATAGTTGAGATGTTGCTAATCATATAGTGACAGCATGGTGTAGTAGTAGTAGTAGTAGTGGTGGTGGTGGTGGTGGTAGGTGGTGGCAGTAGTAGTAGCAGTAGTGGTGGTGGTGGTGGTGAGAATGTTGATTGCATGCAGTTGTGGAGATGGGGTTGAGGCAGTTTTAGGGTGAGCTTGTCATGGTAGTAGTTGGTTGATGATATTCAGCTGTTGAGGTAACAGTGTTAGTATATTGATAGTTATCGATGGTGTTAGTAAGGTAATGATAATGTTTTTGTTGTTGTTTAGTCACAGGTCAACCCTGGTTGAGTAGACCTATGGCCAAAGGCATTCCAGATATGACCTTCCCATCTTTTCCCTGTGTATAAGGAACCTGGATCAAATTATCGAATGTCTTCTTTTTTTAAAGAAAGAGTGATTTGAGCGAGTTTTGGCTGCCATTCCTAGCAGGTTGACCAACCATGTAAAGGTCTGCCCAATAGCTCCTGATAGTTATGCTGGTGATGATATTAATAGTGATGGCATAGTGTTGTCACTTTGTTAGTGGTGGTGGTGGTGGTAGCAATAACCACAATGAAGGTAGTGAGAGTTGTGTGGGCAGTAAAAGTTAACTTTATTTAACTATAGTCTACTTTAGAAACAATAAGGTTTGTTTATTTGCTCTATGGAACCGGTCACTCCCAAAGTTTTTGAGTTGCTGAACAACTATTGAGGTATTCATTTTAGTTTGTAGGAGTGGTAAGTCCTGAAGAAGAAACAAATATATGACAACAACCTTTGACCTTCCAGACATCGGAATGTTAATGTGGAATTATCTAGAAATACAGAGAAAAGATTTTCAGCATTACCATGACTATCTCCCATCATCCCACCCCACTACCCCCATCACCACCACCACCACCATCATCACCACCACCATCACCACCACCACCACTACCACCACCATCATCACCACCACCACCACCACCACCACCATAACCATCACCACAACCATCACCACAACCATCACCACCATCACCACCACCACCACCATCATCACCATCACCACCATCACCACCATCACCATCACCATCACCACCATCACCACCACCACCATCACCACCATCACCACCACCACCATCACCACCATCACCATCACCACCATCATCACCACCACCATCACCACCATCACCACCACCACCACCATCACCACCATCACCACCATCACCACCACCATCACCACCATCACCACCATCACCACCATCACCACCACCACTATCACCACCATCATCACCACCACCATCACCACCACCATCACCACCACCACCACAATCACCACCATCACCATCACCACCACCATCACCACCACCACCACCACCACCATCACCACCATCACCACCACCACCATCACCACCACTGCCACCACCACCACCATCACCACCATCACCATCACCACCACCATCACCACTGCCACCACCATCACCATCACCACCATCACCACCACCACCATCACCACCATCATCACCACCACCATCACCACCACCATCACCACCACCACCATCACCACAATCACCACCATCACCATCACCATCACCACCACCATCACCATCACCACCATCACCACCACCACCATCACCACCATCATCACCACCACCATCACCACCATCACCATCACCACCACCATCACCACCATCACCACCATCACCACCATCACCACCATCACCACCACCACCATCACCACAATCACCACCATCACCATCACCATCACCACCACCACCACCATCACCACCATCACCATCACCACCATCACCACCACCACCATCACCACCATCATCACCACCACCATCACCACCATCACCATCACAACCGCCATCACCACCATCACCACCATCACCACCATCACCACCACCACTATCACCACCATCATCACCACCACCATCACCACCACCATCACCACCACCACCACAATCACCACCATCACCATCACCACCACCATCACCACCACCACCATCAGCACCATCACCACCATCACCACCATCACCACCACCACCATCACCACCACTGCCACCACCACCACCATCACCACCATCACCATCACCACCACCATCACCACTGCCACCACCATCACCATCACCACCATCACCACCATCATCACCACCACCATCACCACCACCATCACCACCACCATCACCACCACCACCATCACCACAATCACCACCATCACCATCACCATCACCACCACCATCACCACCATCACCATCACCACCACCAACACCACAACCATCACCATCACCACCACCACCACCATCACCACCATCACCATCACCACCATCACCACCATCATCACCACCACCATCACCACCATCACCACCATCACCACAACCATCACTACCACCATTATCACCACTACCACCACCATCATCACCACCACGATCACCACCACCACCACCATCACCACCACCACCATCACCACCACCACCATCACCACCACTGCCACCACCATCATCACCACCACCACCATCACCGCCACCACCATCACCACCACCAACACCACAACCATCACTACCACCACCATCACCACTATCACCACCACCATTATCACCACTACCACCACCATCATCACCATCACCACCATCACCACCACCACCACCATCACCACCACTGCCACCACCATCATCACCACCACCACCATCACCGCCACAACCATCACCACCACCAACACCACAACCATCACTACCACCACCATCACCACTATCACCACCACCATTATCACCACTACCACCACCATCATCACCATCACCACCATCACCATCACCACAACCATCACCACCACCACCACCATCACCACCACCACCATCACCACCACCACCACCATCACCACCACCACCATCACCACCATCACCACCACTGCCACCACCATCATCACCACCAACACCACCACCACCATTACTATAATCATTATCAGTATTGCCATCATTTCCTTATTGTCTTCCTTATCATTATTTGTACTGATTATCAACATTTATTACAGTCAATAACTTTGTCATCACTACCATCATTACCACAACTGCCATTATCACATCTATCTTTATCATTACTAATAGTATGTCAACAGTGGATATGAGGGCACAATCACCATGAGAGCCTGTACATGGTTACTCTACCTGCTAGAAACAACAACCAAATCTCTCTCAACTCAACCTTCTGACCTCCTTAGAAATGGACACATTAGATAAAAGTGGTTCTTGGTTACCTTCACATAGGAAAAAGATGAAATGGTCATGGCTGGAATGCTTTAGATTAGGAATGGGCAACTGCTTTTGAGTAATCAGCCTCATGAGATATGGCTCATCATAAGGTGGGCCATATTATTAAAAAAATAAACAACGGTACTTTTTGGTTTGGCATGCTATTCAGAAAACCAAATGGGCTACATGCAGCCTGTGGGAAACATGCAGCCTGCAGGCCACATGCAGCTTATGAACTACATGCAGCTTTTGAACCACATGCAGCCTGCAGGTCACATACAGCAATTAGGCCACATGCAGCTTGGGAGCCACATGCAGCCAGTAAGTCACATGCAGTCTGCAGGCCACATGCAGCTTGTGAACCACATGCAGTCTGCAGGCCACATGCAGCTTGAGAACCACATGCAGCCTGCAGGCTGCAGTTTGCCTATGACTGCTTTAAATCATAAACAATAACAAATACAAAAATTATCACAACCACCACCAAAACTTTCACTTCTTTCGTTCATCCATCATCTTTATATCAATGTTCCTTACTTTTCTTTCCTCCCACACCATTGTGGATATTATCTGCTAAGTGTCTACGTGTAGTGTAGCATAAAGTTGCACATATTCGACATAGGATAATAGGTAGTATATTGATTTATTATTATCTTTTTTACACTAATGTATTATTGGTATATATTTCTTTGACTCTGATATGATTCAAATTCAGGACCAACAGTGAGAAACTGTTTTATTTATTTATTTATTTTTCTTTTTGTGAAGTATTGCCAAGAGGTATATTTTTGATTTGTAAACCTCAAAAAGGCATATGACCAGCTGTGGAAGCTTCCGCAGGAGTATATGATAGATGGTCAGCTTTTGTTGCCCTGATGTCTCTATATCAATGCTTAAGTATTTATTTTTGGATAAATGGTGCTAAATCGAAATCATTCAATGTGGGAGTTGGACTCTGCCAAGGGTGCATACTGTCACCTCTTCTGTTCATTATTTTCATGAACAAGGGCGATGGATTGGCAGTACCGGTAGAGGGTCAGACACCATGCTTTGACGCATAGAGTTACGGCCCTTGCCATTCTGAGTTCAAATCCCACCGAGTTAACTTTGCCTTTCATCCTTACGGGGTCGATAAAATAAAGTACCAGTCATACACTGGGTAATTGATGGCCTTGTGCCAAAAGTAGAAACAATTATTTTCATGAACAAGATTGACATGTGCAGCCGGACTGGAAGTGGTGTCATGACTGACAGGTGTAAAATAAGTCGGCTGGAATTTGCAGACGACATGGTGTTACTTAACTCGACAGAAAGTGATCTCCAACTTGAACCTGATAGGTTTGATGCCAAGTGCTGCTTGGCTGGTATGAAAATCAGTGCTGCAAAAATTGAGACACTCATCCTCTCAAGGAATCCTGTGCAGTGTGAATGGAGTTCCACTAAAGCAGGTGGAGAATTTCAAGTATCTTGGGGCCATGTTCATGAGTGATGGATAACAGGAGGCTGAATTAAGTACAAGAATTGCATAAGATTAAGCATTCAGTAATCAGAAGGGAGGGAGGTGTAAAAGCCAAAGTCACTGTCTTCAATTTGGTATTCATGCTAACCCTTACCTTTGGTCATGTATCTTGGGTAATGACTGGAAGAATACGATTGCGAATACAAGTTGCTGAAAGAGGGTTCTTCCGAAGAGTCTTTGGAGTAACGTTACTCAATAGAGTACATAGCTCAGAGATCAGAGAGTCACTCCAGGTAGAGCCACTACAGGTCCAAATTGAGAGATCACAGCTATGGGCATGGGGTTAGAATATCACAAGAAAGAATTACTGGACAGATTTTACAGGCAAAACCAACTGGCAGGAGACCTAGGGGTCGACCCCAAGCAAGATGGTTGGATAACATTCATGAGTTGGCTGGTCTCACATGGAAATCTACCAAGATCAGTTGGTTGCTTCTGACAGGATCTGCTGGAAGGAGTATTTGAGGACTCTGCCCCCACGACCCTCTCAGGAATAAGTGGGAGAAGAAGAAGAATATATATAGATACAGAGAGAGAGAAAGAGTGTGTGTGACAATAAGAAATTGAGCTTTATGTGAAACTTTATTTCATATTACAATTGTTTCTATATCATTAAGCTCAGGTTTGATCATACAATCGGATACTGACTCTTAATCGACACTTCTTCAAATATAAGAGTTTACATGGGTGGTTACATGCAAACTGTTGACATATGTCCCATCTTCATTTTATATACATGTTATTGGGTTATGGTGGTTGGGTAGATGGAGAATAGTAAATTTCAAAATCACAGAATTGATGAATTGTATATATATTACATCTCCCATGAAGATAAGCTGAAGTACACATCAAGTGATGCCTCCAGCCCACGTTGTAAAGTGATCTTCTAGGTGTCATTACAAAAAGCACCCAGTCCACACTGTAAAGTGATCTTGTAGGTGTCATTAAACAAAGCACCCAGTCCACACGGTAAAGTGGTCTTATAGGTGTCATTACAAAAAGCACCTAGTCCACACTGTAAAGTGGTCTTATAGGTGTCATTACAAAAAGCACCCAGTCCACACTGTAAAGTGGTCTTATAGGTGTCATTACAAAAAGCACCTAGTCCACACTGTAAAGTGGTCTTGTACATGTCATTACAAAAACACCCAGTCCACACAGTAAAGTGGTCTTGTAGGTATCATTACAAAAAGCACCCAGTCCACACTGTAAAGTGGTCTTGTAGGTGATATTACAAAAAGCACCCAGTCCACACTGTAAAGTGATCTTGTAGGTGTCATTACAAAAAGCACCCAGTCCACACTGTAAAGTGGTCTTATAGGTGTCATTACAAAAAGCACCTAGTCCACACTGTAAAGTGATCTTGTAGGTGTCATTACAAAAAGCACCCAGTCCACACTGTAAAGTGGTCTTATAGGTGTCATTACAAGAAGCACCCAGTCCACACTGTAAAGTGGTCTTGTAGGTGTCATTACAAAAAGCACCCAGTCCACACTGTAAAGTGATCTTGTAGGTGTCATTACAAAAAGCACCTAGTCCACACTGTAAAGTGGTCTTGTAGGTGTCATTACAAAAAGCACTCAGTCCACACTGTAAAGTGGTCTTGTAGGTGTCATTACAAAAAGCACCTAGTCCACACTGTAAATTGGTCTTGTAGATGTCATTACAAAAAGCACCCAGTCAACACTGTAAAGTGGTCTTGTAGGTGTCATTACAAAAAGCACCTAGTCCACACTGTAAAGTGATCTTGTAGGTGTCATTACAAAAAGCACCTAGTCCACACTGTAAAGTGATCTTGTAGGTGTCATTACAAAAAGCACCTAGTCCACACTGTATAGTGGTGTTGTACGTGTCATTACAAAAAGCACCCAGTCCACACTGTAAAGTGCTCTTGTAGGTGTCATTAGAGAAAGCACCTAGTCCACACTGTAAAGTGATCTTGTAGGTGTCATTACAAAAAGCACCAAGTCCACACTGTAAAGTGATCTTGTAGGTGTCATTACAAAAAGCACCTAGTCCACACTGTAAAGTGATCTTGTAGGTGTCATTAGAGAAAGAACCTAGTCCACACTGTAAAGTGATCTTGTAGGTGTCATTACAAAAAGCACCTAGTCCACACTGTAAAGTGATCTTGTAGGTGTCATTACAAAAAGCACCTAGTCCACACTGTAAAGTGATCTTGTAGGTGTCATTACAAAAAGCACCTAGTCCACACTGTAAAGTGATCTTGTAGGTGTCATTACAAAAAGCACCTAGTCCACACTGTAAAGTGATCTTGTAGGTGTCATTACAAAAAGCACTCAGTCCACACTGTAAAGTGGTCTTGTAGGTGTCATTACAAAAATCACCTAGTCCACGCTGTAAAGTAATCTTGTAGGTGTCATTACAAAAAGCACCCAGTCCACATTGTAAAGTGGTCTTCTAGGTGTCATTGCAAAAAGCACCTAGTCCACATTGTAAAGTGATCTTGTAGGTGTCATTACAAAAAGCACCCAGTCCACACTGTAAAGTGGTCTTGTAGGTGTCATTACAAAAAGCACCTGTAAAGTGATCTTCTAGGTGTCATTACAAAAAGCACCTAGTCCACACTGTAAAGTGGTCTTGTAGGTGTCATTACAAAAAGCACCCAGTCCACACTGTAAAGTGGTCTTGTAGGTGTCATTACAAAAAGCACCCAGTCAAAACTGTAAAGTGGTCGTGTAGGTGTCATTACAAAAAGCATCTAGTCCACATTGTAAAGTGATCTTGTAGGTGTCATTACAAAAAGCACCTAGTCCAAACTGTAAAGTGGTCTTGTAGATGTCATTACAAAAAGCACCCAGTCCACACTGTAAAGTGGTCTTGTAGGTGTCATTACAAAAAGCAACCAGTCAAAACTGTAAAGTGGTCGTGTAGGTGTCATTACAAAAAGCATCTAGTCCACATTGTAAAGTGATCTTGTAGGTGTCATTACAAAAAGCACCTAGTCCAAATTGTAAAGTGGTCTTGTAGATGTCATTACAAAAAGCACCCAGTCCAAACTGTAAAGTGGTCGTGTAGGTGTCATTACAAAAAGCACCTAGTCCACACTGTAAAGTGATCTTGTAGGTGTCATTATAAAAAGCATCTAGTTCACATTGTAAAGTGATCTTGTAGGTGTCATTACAAAAAGCACCTAGTCCAAACTGTAAAGTGGTCTTGTAGATGTCATTACAAAAAGCACCCAGTCCACACTGTAAAGTGGTCTTGTAGGTGTCATTACAAAAAGCACACAGTCCACACTCTAAAGTGGTCTTGTAGGTGTCATTACAAAAAACACCCAGTCCACACCGTAAAGTGGTCTTGTAGGTGTCATTACAAAAAGCACCCAGTCCAATCTGTAAAGTGGTATTGTAGGTGTCATTACAAAAAGCACCCAGTCCAAACTGTAAAGTGGTCGTGTAGGTGTCATTACAAAAAGCATCTAGTCCACATTGTAAAGTGATCTTGTAGGTGTCATTACAAAAAGCACCTAGTCCAAACTGTAAAGTGGTCTTGTAGATGTCATTACAAAAAGCACCCAGTCCACACTGTAAAGTGGTCTTGTAGGTGTCATTACAAAAAGCACCCAGTCAAAACTGTAAAGTAGTCGTGTAGGTGTCATTACAAAAAGCATATAGTCCACATTGTAAAGTGATCTTGTAGGTGTCATTACAAAAAGCACCTAGTCCAAACTGTAAAGTGGTCTTGTAGATGTCATTACAAAAAGCACCAGTCCACACTGTAAAGTGGTCTTGTAGGTGTCATTACAAAAAGCACCCAGTCAAAACTGTAAAGTGGTCGTGTAGGTGTCATTACAAAAAGCATCTAGTCCACATTGTAAAGTGATCTTGTAGGTGTCATTACAAAAAGCACCTAGTCCAAACTATAAAGTGGTCTTGTAGATGTCATTACAAAAAGCATCCAGTCCACACTGTAAAGTGGTCTTGTAGGTGTCATTACAAAAAGCACACAGTCCACACTCTAAAGTGGTCTTGTAGGTGTCATTACAAAAAGCACCCAGTCCACACTGTAAAGTGGTCTTGTAGGTGTCATTACAAAAAGCACCCAGTCCAATCTGTAAAGTGGTCTTGTAGGTGTCATTACGAAAAGCACCCAGTCCAAACTGTAAAGTGGTCGTGTAGGTGTCATTACAAAAAGCACCTAGTCCACACTGTAAAGTGATCTTGTAGGTGTCATTATATAAACACCTAGTCCACACTGTAAAGTGATCTTGTAGGTGTCATTACAAAAAGCACCTAGTCCACATTGTAAAGTGATCTTGTAGGTGTCATTACAAAAAGCACCAAGTCCACACTGTTAAGTGGTCTTGTAGGTGTCATTACAAAAAGCATCTAGTCCACACTGTAAAGTGGTCTTGTAGATATCATTACAAAAAGCACCCAGTCCAAACTGTAAAGTGATCTTGTAGGTGTCATTACAAAAAGCACCCAGTCCACACTGTAAAGTGGTCTTGTAGGTGTCATTACAAAAAGCACCTAGTCCACACTGTAAAGTGATCTTGTAGGTGTCATTACAAAAAGCACCCAATCCACATTGTAAAGTGGTCTTCTAAGTGTCATTAAAAAAAGCACCCAGTCCACACTGTAAAGTGGTCTTGTAGGTGTCATTACAAAAAGCACCCAGTCCACACTCTAAAGTGGTCTTGTAGGTGTCATTACAAAAAGCACCCAGTCCACACTCTAAAGTGGTCTTGTAGGTGTCATTACAAAAAGCACCTAGTCCTCACTGTAAAGTGATCTTGTAGGTGTCATTACAAAAAGCACCTAGTCCACATTGTAAACTGATCTTGTAGGTGTCATTAAAAAAAGCACCCAGTCCACACTGTAAAGTGGTCTTGTAGGTGTCATTACAAAAAGCACCTAGTCCACACTGTAAAGTGGTCTTGTAGGTGTCATTACAAAAAGCACCCAGTCCAAACTGTAAAGTGGTCTTGTAGGTGTCATTAAAAAAAGCACCTAGTCCACACTGTAAAGTGATCTTGTAGGTGTCATTACAAAAAGCACCTAGTCCACACTGTAAAGTGATCTTGTAGGTGTCATTACAAAAAGCACCTAGTCCACATAGTAAAGTGATCTTGTATGTGTCATTACAAAAAGCACCTAGTCCACACTGTAAAGTGATCTTGTAGGTGTCATTACAAAAAGCACCTAGTTCACACTATAAAGTGATCTTGTAGGTGTCATTACAAAAAGCACCTAGTCCACATTGTAAAGTGATCTTGTAGGTGTCATTACAAAAAGCACCTACTCCACACGGTAAAGTGATCTTGTAGGTGTCATTACAAAAAGCACCCAGTCCACACTGCAAAGTGGTCTTGTAGATGTCATTACAAAAAGCACCCAGTCCACACTGTAAAGTGGTCTTGTAGGTGTCATTACAAAAAGCACCCAGTGCACACTGTAAAGTGGTCTTGTAGGTGTCATTACAAAAAGCACCCAGTCCAAACTGTAAAGTGGTCTTGTAGGTGTCATTACAAAAAGCACCTAGTCCACACTGTAAAGTGATCTTGTAGGTGTCATTACAAAAAGCACCTAGTCCACACTGTAAAGTGATCTTGTAGGTGTCATTACAAAAAGCACCTAGTCCACATAGTAAAGTGATCTTGTATGTGTCATTACAAAAAGCACCTAGTCCACACTGTAAAGTGATCTTGTAGGTGTCATTACAAAAAGCACCTAGTTCACACTATAAAGTGATCTTGTAGATGTCATTACAAAAAGCACCTAGTCCACATTGTAAAGTGATCTTGTAGGTGTCATTACAAAAAGCACCTACTCCACACTGTAAAGTGATCTTGTAGGTGTCATTACAAAAAGCACCCAGTCCACACTGTAAAGTGGTCTTGTAGGTGTCATTACAAAAAGCACCCAGTCCACACTGCAAAGTGGTCTTGTAGATGTCATTACAAAAAGCACCCAGTCCACACTGCAAAGTGGTCTTGTAGGTGTCATTACAAAAAGCACCCAGTCCACACTGTAAAGTGGTCTTGTAGGTGTCATTACAAAAAGCACCCAGTCCAAACTGTAAAGTGGTCTTGTAGGTGTCATTACAAAAAGCACCTAGTCCACACTGTAAAGTGATCTTGTAGGTGTCATTACAAAAAGCACCTAGTCCACACTGTAAAGTGATCTTGTAGGTGTCATTACAAAAAGCACCTAGTCCACATAGTAAAGTGATCTTGTATGTGTCATTACAAAAAGCACCTAGTCCACACTGTAAAGTGATCTTGTAGGTGTCATTACAAAAAGCACCTAGTTCACATTGTAAAGTGATCTTGTAGGTGTCATTACAAAAAGCACCTACTCCACACTGTAAAGTGATCTTGTAGGTGTCATTACAAAAAGCACCCAGTCCACACTGTAAAGTGGTCTTGTAGGTGTCATTACAAAAAGCACCCAGTCCACACTGCAAAGTGGTCTTGTAGATGTCATTACAAAAAGCACCCAGTCCACACTGCAAAGTGGTCTTGTAGGTGTCATTACAAAAAGCACCCAGTCCACACTGTAAAGTGGTCTTGTAGGTGTCATTACAAAATGCACCTAGTCCACACTGTAAAGTGGTCTTGTAGATGTCATTACAAAAAGCACCCAGTCCACACTGGAAAGTGGTTTTGTAGGTGTCATTACAAAAAGCACCCAGTCCACACTGTAAAGTGGTCTTGTAGGTGTCATTACAAAATGCACCTAGTCCACACTGTAAAGTGGTCTTGTAGATGTCATTACAAAAAGCACCCAGTCCACACTGCAAAGTGATTTTGTAGGTGTCATTACAAAAAGCACCCAGTCCACACTGCAAAGTGGTCTTGTAGGTGTCATTACAAAAAGCACCCAGTCCACACTGTAAAGTGATCTTGTAGGTGTCATTACAAAAAGCAGCAAGTCC
This sequence comes from Eledone cirrhosa, assembly GCA_964016885.1. Lineage (NCBI taxonomy): Eukaryota > Metazoa > Mollusca > Cephalopoda > Octopoda > Eledonidae > Eledone > Eledone cirrhosa. The sequence continues at coordinate 50,634,978 of OZ024740.1, forward strand.
ACACTGTTAAGTGGTCTTGTAGGTGTCATTACAAAAAGCACCCAATCCACATTGTAAAGTGGTCTTGTAGGTGTCATTACAAAAACCACCTAGTCCACACTGTAAAGTGATCTTCTAGGTGTCATTACAAAAAGCACCCAGTCCACACTGTAAAGTGGTCTTGTAGGTGTCATTACAAAAAGCACCCAGTCCACACTGTAAAGTGCTCTTGTAGGTGTCATTAGAGAAAGCACCTAGTTCACACTGTAAAGTGATCTTCTAGGTGTCATTACAAAAAGCACCCAGTCCATACTGTAAAGTGGTCTTGTAGATGTCATTACAAAATGCACCTAGACCACACTGTAAAGTGGTCTTGTAGATGTCATTACAAAATGCACCTAATCCACACTGTAAAGTGGTCTTGTAGGTGTCATTACAAAAAGCACCCAGTCCACACTGTAAAGTGGTCTTGTAGGTGTCATTACAAAAAGCACCTAGTCCACACTGTAAAGTGATCTTCTAGGTGTCATTACAAAAAGCACCTAGTCCACACTGTAAAGTGATCTTCTAGGTGTCATTACAAAAAGCACCCAGTACACACTGTAAAGTGGTCTTGTAGGTGTCATTACAAAAAGCACCTAGTCCACACTGTAAAGTGATCTTCTAGGTGTCATTACAAAAAGCCCCCAGTCCACACTGTAAAGTGGTCTTGTAGGTATCATTACAAAAAGCACCTAGTCCACACTGTAAAGTGATCTTCTAGGTGTCATTACAAAAAGCACACAGTCCACACTGTAAAGTGGTCTTGTAGGTGTCATTACAAAAAGCACCTAGTCCACACTGTAAAGTTATCTGCTAGGTGTCATTACAAAAAGCACCCAGTCCACACTGTAAAGTGGTCTTGTAGGTGTCATTACAAAAAGCACCCAGTCCACACTGTAAAGTGGTCTTGTAGGTGTCATTACAAAAAGCACCTAGTCCACACTGTAAAGTGATCTTCTAGGTGTCATTACAAAAAGCACCTAGTCCACACTGTAAAGTGATCTTGTAGGTGTCATTACAAAAAGCACACAGTCCACACAGTAAAGTGGTCTTGTAGGTGTCATTACAAAAAGCACCTGTAAAGTGATTTTCTAGGTGTCATTACAAAAAGCACCTAGTCCACACTGTAAAGTGGTCTTGTAGGTGTCATTACAAAAAGCACCCAGTCAAAACTGTAAAGTGGTCGTGTAGGTGTCATTACAAAAAGCATCTAGTCCACATTGTAAAGTGATCTTGTAGGTGTCATTACAAAAAGCACCTAGTCCAAACTGTAAAGTGGTCTTGTAGATGTCATTACAAAAAGCACCCAGTCCACACTGTAAAGTGGTCTTGTAGGTGTTATTACAAAAAGCACCCAGTCAAAACTGTAAAGTGGTCGTGTAGGTGTCATTACAAAAAGCATCTAGTCCACATTGTAAAGTGATCTTGTAGGTGTCATTACAAAAAGCACCTAGTCCAAATTGTAAAGTGGTCTTGTAGATGTCATTACAAAAAGCACCCAGTGCACACTGTAAAGTGGTCTTGTAGGTGTCATTACAAAAAGCACCCAGTCCAAACTGTAAAGTGGTCTTGTAGGTGTCATTACAAAAAGCACCTAGTCCACACTGTAAAGTGATCTTGTAGGTGTCATTACAAAAAGCACCTAGTCCACACTGTAAAGTGATCTTGTAGGTGTCATTACAAAAAGCACCTAGTCCACATAGTAAAGTGATCTTGTATGTGTCATTACAAAAAGCACCTAGTCCACACTGTAAAGTGATCTTGTAGGTGTCATTACAAAAAGCACCTAGTTCACACTATAAAGTGATCTTGTAGATGTCATTACAAAAAGCACCTAGTCCACATTGTAAAGTGATCTTGTAGGTGTCATTACAAAAAGCACCTACTCCACACTGTAAAGTGATCTTGTAGGTGTCATTACAAAAAGCACCCAGTCCACACTGTAAAGTGGTCTTGTAGGTGTCATTACAAAAAGCACCCAGTCCACACTGCAAAGTGGTCTTGTAGATGTCATTACAAAAAGCACCCAGTCCACACTGCAAAGTGGTCTTGTAGGTGTCATTACAAAAAGCACCTAGTCCACACTGTAAAGTGGTCTTGTAGGTGTCATTACAAAAAGCACCCAGTCCAAACTGTAAAGTGGTCTTGTAGGTGTCATTACAAAAAGCACCTAGTCCACACTGTAAAGTGATCTTGTAGGTGTCATTACAAAAAGCACCTAGTCCACACTGTAAAGTGATCTTGTAGGTGTCATTATAAAAAGCATCTAGTTCACATTGTAAAGTGATCTTGTAGGTGTCATTACAAAAAGCACCTAGTCCAAACTGTAAAGTGGTCTTGTAGATGTCATTACAAAAAGCACCCAGTCCACACTGTAAAGTGGTCTTGTAGGTGTCATTACAAAAAGCACACAGTCCACACTCTAAAGTGGTCTTGTAGGTGTCATTACAAAAAACACCCAGTCCACACCGTAAAGTGGTCTTGTAGGTGTCATTACAAAAAGCACCCAGTCCAATCTGTAAAGTGGTATTGTAGGTGTCATTACAAAAAGCACCCAGTCCAAACTGTAAAGTGGTCGTGTAGGTGTCATTACAAAAAGCATCTAGTCCACATTGTAAAGTGATCTTGTAGGTGTCATTACAAAAAGCACCTAGTCCAAACTGTAAAGTGGTCTTGTAGATGTCATTACAAAAAGCACCCAGTCCACACTGTAAAGTGGTCTTGTAGGTGTCATTACAAAAAGCACCCAGTCAAAACTGTAAAGTAGTCGTGTAGGTGTCATTACAAAAAGCATATAGTCCACATTGTAAAGTGATCTTGTAGGTGTCATTACAAAAAGCACCTAGTCCAAACTGTAAAGTGGTCTTGTAGATGTCATTACAAAAAGCACCAGTCCACACTGTAAAGTGGTCTTGTAGGTGTCATTACAAAAAGCACCCAGTCAAAACTGTAAAGTGGTCGTGTAGGTGTCATTACAAAAAGCATCTAGTCCACATTGTAAAGTGATCTTGTAGGTGTCATTACAAAAAGCACCTAGTCCAAACTATAAAGTGGTCTTGTAGATGTCATTACAAAAAGCATCCAGTCCACACTGTAAAGTGGTCTTGTAGGTGTCATTACAAAAAGCACACAGTCCACACTCTAAAGTGGTCTTGTAGGTGTCATTACAAAAAGCACCCAGTCCACACTGTAAAGTGGTCTTGTAGGTGTCATTACAAAAAGCACCCAGTCCAATCTGTAAAGTGGTCTTGTAGGTGTCATTACGAAAAGCACCCAGTCCAAACTGTAAAGTGGTCGTGTAGGTGTCATTACAAAAAGCACCTAGTCCACACTGTAAAGTGATCTTGTAGGTGTCATTATATAAACACCTAGTCCACACTGTAAAGTGATCTTGTAGGTGTCATTACAAAAAGCACCTAGTCCACATTGTAAAGTGATCTTGTAGGTGTCATTACAAAAAGCACCAAGTCCACACTGTTAAGTGGTCTTGTAGGTGTCATTACAAAAAGCATCTAGTCCACACTGTAAAGTGGTCTTGTAGATATCATTACAAAAAGCACCCAGTCCAAACTGTAAAGTGATCTTGTAGGTGTCATTACAAAAAGCACCCAGTCCACACTGTAAAGTGGTCTTGTAGGTGTCATTACAAAAAGCACCTAGTCCACACTGTAAAGTGATCTTGTAGGTGTCATTACAAAAAGCACCCAATCCACATTGTAAAGTGGTCTTCTAAGTGTCATTAAAAAAAGCACCCAGTCCACACTGTAAAGTGGTCTTGTAGGTGTCATTACAAAAAGCACCCAGTCCACACTCTAAAGTGGTCTTGTAGGTGTCATTACAAAAAGCACCCAGTCCACACTCTAAAGTGGTCTTGTAGGTGTCATTACAAAAAGCACCTAGTCCTCACTGTAAAGTGATCTTGTAGGTGTCATTACAAAAAGCACCTAGTCCACATTGTAAACTGATCTTGTAGGTGTCATTAAAAAAAGCACCCAGTCCACACTGTAAAGTGGTCTTGTAGGTGTCATTACAAAAAGCACCTAGTCCACACTGTAAAGTGGTCTTGTAGGGGTCATTACAAAAAGCACCCAGTCCAAACTGTAAAGTGGTCTTGTAGGTGTCATTAAAAAAAGCACCTAGTCCACACTGTAAAGTGATCTTGTAGGTGTCATTACAAAAAGCACCTAGTCCACACTGTAAAGTGATCTTGTAGGTGTCATTACAAAAAGCACCTAGTCCACATAGTAAAGTGATCTTGTATGTGTCATTACAAAAAGCACCTAGTCCACACTGTAAAGTGATCTTGTAGGTGTCATTACAAAAAGCACCTAGTTCACACTATAAAGTGATCTTGTAGGTGTCATTACAAAAAGCACCTAGTCCACATTGTAAAGTGATCTTGTAGGTGTCATTACAAAAAGCACCTACTCCACACGGTAAAGTGATCTTGTAGGTGTCATTACAAAAAGCACCCAGTCCACACTGCAAAGTGGTCTTGTAGATGTCATTACAAAAAGCACCCAGTCCACACTGTAAAGTGGTCTTGTAGGTGTCATTACAAAAAGCACCCAGTGCACACTGTAAAGTGGTCTTGTAGGTGTCATTACAAAAAGCACCCAGTCCAAACTGTAAAGTGGTCTTGTAGGTGTCATTACAAAAAGCACCTAGTCCACACTGTAAAGTGATCTTGTAGGTGTCATTACAAAAAGCACCTAGTCCACACTGTAAAGTGATCTTGTAGGTGTCATTACAAAAAGCACCTAGTCCACATAGTAAAGTGATCTTGTATGTGTCATTACAAAAAGCACCTAGTCCACACTGTAAAGTGATCTTGTAGGTGTCATTACAAAAAGCACCTAGTTCACACTATAAAGTGACCTTGTAGATGTCATTACAAAAAGCACCTAGTCCACATTGTAAAGTGATCTTGTAGGTGTCATTACAAAAAGCACCTACTCCACACTGTAAAGTGATCTTGTAGGTGTCATTACAAAAAGCACCCAGTCCACACTGTAAAGTGGTCTTGTAGGTGTCATTACAAAAAGCACCCAGTCCACACTGCAAAGTGGTCTTGTAGATGTCATTACAAAAAGCACCCAGTCCACACTGCAAAGTGGTCTTGTAGGTGTCATTACAAAAAGCACCCAGTCCACACTGTAAAGTGGTCTTGTAGGTGTCATTACAAAAAGCACCCAGTCCAAACTGTAAAGTGGTCTTGTAGGTGTCATTACAAAAAGCACCTAGTTCACACTGTAAAGTGATCTTGTAGGTGTCATTACAAAAAGCACCTAGTCCACACTGTAAAGTGATCTTGTAGGTGTCATTACAAAAAGCACCTAGTCCACATAGTAAAGTGATCTTGTATGTGTCATTACAAAAAGCACCTAGTGCACACTGTAAAGTGATCTTGTAGGTGTCATTACAAAAAGCACCTAGTTCACATTGTAAAGTGATCTTGTAGGTGTCATTACAAAAAGCACCTACTCCACACTGTAAAGTGATCTTGTAGGTGTCATTACAAAAAGCACCCAGTCCACACTGTAAAGTGGTCTTGTAGGTGTCATTACAAAAAGCACCCAGTCCACACTGCAAAGTGGTCTTGTAGATGTCATTACAAAAAGCACCCAGTCCACACTGCAAAGTGGTCTTGTAGGTGTCATTACAAAAAGCACCCAGTCCACACTGTAAAGTGGTCTTGTAGGTGTCATTACAAAATGCACCTAGTCCACACTGTAAAGTGGTCTTGTAGATGTCATTACAAAAAGCACCCAGTCCACACTGGAAAGTGGTTTTGTAGGTGTCATTACAAAAAGCACCCAGTCCACACTGTAAAGTGGTCTTGTAGGTGTCATTACAAAATGCACCTAGTCCACACTGTAAAGTGGTCTTGTAGATGTCATTACAAAAAGCACCCAGTCCACACTGCAAAGTGATTTTGTAGGTGTCATTACAAAAAGCACCCAGTCCACACTGCAAAGTGGTCTTGTAGGTGTCATTACAAAAAGCACCCAGTCCACACTGTAAAGTGATCTTGTAGGTGTCATTACAAAAAGCAGCAAGTCCACACTGTTAAGTGGTCTTGTAGGTGTCATTACAAAAAGCACCCAATCCACATTGTAAAGTGGTCTTGTAGGTGTCATTACAAAAAGCACCTAGTCCACACTGTAAAGTGATCTTCTAGGTGTCATTACAAAAAGCACCCAGTCCACACTGTAAAGTGGTCTTGTAGGTGTCATTACAAAAAGCACCCAGTCCACACTGTAAAGTGCTCTTGTAGGTGTCATTAGAGAAAGCACCTAGTTCACACTGTAAAGTGATCTTCTAGGTGTCATTACAAAAAGCACCCAGTCCACACTGTAAAGTGGTCTTGTAGATGTCATTACAAAATGCACCTAGACCACACTGTAAAGTGGTCTTGTAGATGTCATTACAAAATGCACCTAATCCACACTGTAAAGTGGTCTTGTAGGTGTCATTACAAAAAGCACCCAGTCCACACTGTAAAGTGGTCTTGTAGGTGTCATTACAAAAAGCACCTAGTCCACACTGTAAAGTGATCTTCTAGGTGTCATTACAAAAAGCACCTAGTCCACACTGTAAAGTGATCTTCTAGGTGTCATTACAAAAAGCACCCAGTACACACTGTAAAGTGGTCTTGTAGGTGTCATTACAAAAAGCACCTAGTCCACACTGTAAAGTGATCTTCTAGGTGTCATTACAAAAAGCCCCCAGTCCACACTGTAAAGTGGTCTTGTAGGTATCATTACAAAAAGCACCTAGTCCACACTGTAAAGTGATCTTCTAGGTGTCATTACAAAAAGCACACAGTCCACACTGTAAAGTGGTCTTGTAGGTGTCATTACAAAAAGCACCTAGTCCACACTGTAAAGTTATCTTCTAGGTGTCATTACAAAAAGCACCCAGTCCACACTGTAAAGTGGTCTTGTAGGTGTCATTACAAAAAGCACCCAGTCCACACTGTAAAGTGGTCTTGTAGGTGTCATTACAAAAAGCACCTAGTCCACACTGTAAAGTGATCTTCTAGGTGTCATTACAAAAAGCACCTAGTCCACACTGTAAAGTGATCTTGTAGGTGTCATTACAAAAAGCACACAGTCCACACAGTAAAGTGGTCTTGTAGGTGTCATTACAAAAAGCACCTGTAAAGTGATTTTCTAGGTGTCATTACAAAAAGCACCTAGTCCACACTGTAAAGTGGTCTTGTAGGTGTCATTACAAAAAGCACCCAGTCAAAACTGTAAAGTGGTCGTGTAGGTGTCATTACAAAAAGCATCTAGTCCACATTGTAAAGTGATCTTGTAGGTGTCATTACAAAAAGCACCTAGTCCAAACTGTAAAGTGGTCTTGTAGATGTCATTACAAAAAGCACCCAGTCCACACTGTAAAGTGGTCTTGTAGGTGTTATTACAAAAAGCACCCAGTCAAAACTGTAAAGTGGTCGTGTAGGTGTCATTACAAAAAGCATCTAGTCCACATTGTAAAGTGATCTTGTAGGTGTCATTACAAAAAGCACCTAGTCCAAATTGTAAAGTGGTCTTGTAGATGTCATTACAAAAAGCACCCAGTGCACACTGTAAAGTGGTCTTGTAGGTGTCATTACAAAAAGCACCCAGTCCAAACTGTAAAGTGGTCTTGTAGGTGTCATTACAAAAAGCACCTAGTCCACACTGTAAAGTGATCTTGTAGGTGTCATTACAAAAAGCACCTAGTCCACACTGTAAAGTGATCTTGTAGGTGTCATTACAAAAAGCACCTAGTCCACATAGTAAAGTGATCTTGTATGTGTCATTACAAAAAGCACCTAGTCCACACTGTAAAGTGATCTTGTAGGTGTCATTACAAAAAGCACCTAGTTCACACTATAAAGTGATCTTGTAGATGTCATTACAAAAAGCACCTAGTCCACATTGTAAAGTGATCTTGTAGGTGTCATTACAAAAAGCACCTACTCCACACTGTAAAGTGATCTTGTAGGTGTCATTACAAAAAGCACCCAGTCCACACTGTAAAGTGGTCTTGTAGGTGTCATTACAAAAAGCACCCAGTCCACACTGCAAAGTGGTCTTGTAGATGTCATTACAAAAAGCACCCAGTCCACACTGCAAAGTGGTCTTGTAGGTGTCATTACAAAAAGCACCTAGTCCACACTGTAAAGTGGTCTTGTAGGTGTCATTACAAAAAGCACCCAGTCCAAACTGTAAAGTGGTCTTGTAGGTGTCATTACAAAAAGCACCTAGTCCACACTGTAAAGTGATCTTGTAGGTGTCATTACAAAAAGCACCTAGTCCACACTGTAAAGTGATCTTGTAGGTGTCATTACAAAAAGCACCTAGTCCACATAGTAAAGTGATCTTGTATGTGTCATTACAAAAAGCACCTAGTCCACACTGTAAAGTGATCTTGTAGGTGTCATTACAAAAAGCACCTAGTTCACATTGTAAAGTGATCTTGTAGGTGTCATTACAAAAAGCACCTACTCCACACTGTAAAGTGATCTTGTAGGTGTCATTACAAAAAGCACCCAGTCCACACTGTAAAGTGGTCTTGTAGGTGTCATTACAAAAAGCACCCAGTCCACACTGCAAAGTGGTCTTGTAGATGTCATTACAAAAAGCACCCAGTCCACACTGCAAAGTGGTCTTGTAGGTGTCATTACAAAAAGCACCTAGTCCACACTGTAAAGTGGTCTTGTAGGTGTCATTACAAAAAGCACCCAGTCCAAACTGTAAAGTGGTCTTGTAGGTGTCATTACAAAAAGCACCTAGTCCACACTGTAAAGTGATCTTGTAGGTGTCATTACAAAAAGCACCTAGTCCACACTGTAAAGTGATCTTGTAGGTGTCATTATAAAAAGCATCTAGTTCACATTGTAAAGTGATCTTGTAGGTGTCATTACAAAAAGCACCTAGTCCAAACTGTAAAGTGGTCTTGTAGATGTCATTACAAAAAGCACCCAGTCCACACTGTAAAGTGGTCTTGTAGGTGTCATTACAAAAAGCACACAGTCCACACTCTAAAGTGGTCTTGTAGGTGTCATTACAAAAAACACCCAGTCCACACCGTAAAGTGGTCTTGTAGGTGTCATTACAAAAAGCACCCAGTCCAATCTGTAAAGTGGTATTGTAGGTGTCATTACAAAAAGCACCCAGTCCAAACTGTAAAGTGGTCGTGTAGGTGTCATTACAAAAAGCATCTAGTCCACATTGTAAAGTGATCTTGTAGGTGTCATTACAAAAAGCACCTAGTCCAAACTGTAAAGTGGTCTTGTAGATGTCATTACAAAAAGCACCCAGTCCACACTGTAAAGTGGTCTTGTAGGTGTCATTACAAAAAGCACCCAGTCAAAACTGTAAAGTAGTCGTGTAGGTGTCATTACAAAAAGCATATAGTCCACATTGTAAAGTGATCTTGTAGGTGTCATTACAAAAAGCACCTAGTCCAAACTGTAAAGTGGTCTTGTAGATGTCATTACAAAAAGCACCAGTCCACACTGTAAAGTGGTCTTGTAGGTGTCATTACAAAAAGCACCCAGTCAAAACTGTAAAGTGGTCGTGTAGGTGTCATTACAAAAAGCATCTAGTCCACATTGTAAAGTGATCTTGTAGGTGTCATTACAAAAAGCACCTAGTCCAAACTATAAAGTGGTCTTGTAGATGTCATTACAAAAAGCATCCAGTCCACACTGTAAAGTGGTCTTGTAGGTGTCATTACAAAAAGCACACAGTCCACACTCTAAAGTGGTCTTGTAGGTGTCATTACAAAAAGCACCCAGTCCACACTGTAAAGTGGTCTTGTAGGTGTCATTACAAAAAGCACCCAGTCCAATCTGTAAAGTGGTCTTGTAGGTGTCATTACGAAAAGCACCCAGTCCAAACTGTAAAGTGGTCGTGTAGGTGTCATTACAAAAAGCACCTAGTCCACACTGTAAAGTGATCTTGTAGGTGTCATTATATAAACACCTAGTCCACACTGTAAAGTGATCTTGTAGGTGTCATTACAAAAAGCACCTAGTCCACATTGTAAAGTGATCTTGTAGGTGTCATTACAAAAAGCACCAAGTCCACACTGTTAAGTGGTCTTGTAGGTGTCATTACAAAAAGCATCTAGTCCACACTGTAAAGTGGTCTTGTAGATATCATTACAAAAAGCACCCAGTCCAAACTGTAAAGTGATCTTGTAGGTGTCATTACAAAAAGCACCCAGTCCACACTGTAAAGTGGTCTTGTAGGTGTCATTACAAAAAGCACCTAGTCCACACTGTAAAGTGATCTTGTAGGTGTCATTACAAAAAGCACCCAATCCACATTGTAAAGTGGTCTTCTAAGTGTCATTAAAAAAAGCACCCAGTCCACACTGTAAAGTGGTCTTGTAGGTGTCATTACAAAAAGCACCCAGTCCACACTCTAAAGTGGTCTTGTAGGTGTCATTACAAAAAGCACCCAGTCCACACTCTAAAGTGGTCTTGTAGGTGTCATTACAAAAAGCACCTAGTCCTCACTGTAAAGTGATCTTGTAGGTGTCATTACAAAAAGCACCTAGTCCACATTGTAAACTGATCTTGTAGGTGTCATTAAAAAAAGCACCCAGTCCACACTGTAAAGTGGTCTTGTAGGTGTCATTACAAAAAGCACCTAGTCCACACTGTAAAGTGGTCTTGTAGGGGTCATTACAAAAAGCACCCAGTCCAAACTGTAAAGTGGTCTTGTAGGTGTCATTAAAAAAAGCACCTAGTCCACACTGTAAAGTGATCTTGTAGGTGTCATTACAAAAAGCACCTAGTCCACACTGTAAAGTGATCTTGTAGGTGTCATTACAAAAAGCACCTAGTCCACATAGTAAAGTGATCTTGTATGTGTCATTACAAAAAGCACCTAGTCCACACTGTAAAGTGATCTTGTAGGTGTCATTACAAAAAGCACCTAGTTCACACTATAAAGTGATCTTGTAGGTGTCATTACAAAAAGCACCTAGTCCACATTGTAAAGTGATCTTGTAGGTGTCATTACAAAAAGCACCTACTCCACACGGTAAAGTGATCTTGTAGGTGTCATTACAAAAAGCACCCAGTCCACACTGCAAAGTGGTCTTGTAGATGTCATTACAAAAAGCACCCAGTCCACACTGTAAAGTGGTCTTGTAGGTGTCATTACAAAAAGCACCCAGTGCACACTGTAAAGTGGTCTTGTAGGTGTCATTACAAAAAGCACCCAGTCCAAACTGTAAAGTGGTCTTGTAGGTGTCATTACAAAAAGCACCTAGTCCACACTGTAAAGTGATCTTGTAGGTGTCATTACAAAAAGCACCTAGTCCACACTGTAAAGTGATCTTGTAGGTGTCATTACAAAAAGCACCTAGTCCACATAGTAAAGTGATCTTGTATGTGTCATTACAAAAAGCACCTAGTCCACACTGTAAAGTGATCTTGTAGGTGTCATTACAAAAAGCACCTAGTTCACACTATAAAGTGACCTTGTAGATGTCATTACAAAAAGCACCTAGTCCACATTGTAAAGTGATCTTGTAGGTGTCATTACAAAAAGCACCTACTCCACACTGTAAAGTGATCTTGTAGGTGTCATTACAAAAAGCACCCAGTCCACACTGTAAAGTGGTCTTGTAGGTGTCATTACAAAAAGCACCCAGTCCACACTGCAAAGTGGTCTTGTAGATGTCATTACAAAAAGCACCCAGTCCACACTGCAAAGTGGTCTTGTAGGTGTCATTACAAAAAGCACCCAGTCCACACTGTAAAGTGGTCTTGTAGGTGTCATTACAAAAAGCACCCAGTCCAAACTGTAAAGTGGTCTTGTAGGTGTCATTACAAAAAGCACCTAGTTCACACTGTAAAGTGATCTTGTAGGTGTCATTACAAAAAGCACCTAGTCCACACTGTAAAGTGATCTTGTAGGTGTCATTACAAAAAGCACCTAGTCCACATAGTAAAGTGATCTTGTATGTGTCATTACAAAAAGCACCTAGTGCACACTGTAAAGTGATCTTGTAGGTGTCATTACAAAAAGCACCTAGTTCACATTGTAAAGTGATCTTGTAGGTGTCATTACAAAAAGCACCTACTCCACACTGTAAAGTGATCTTGTAGGTGTCATTACAAAAAGCACCCAGTCCACACTGTAAAGTGGTCTTGTAGGTGTCATTACAAAAAGCACCCAGTCCACACTGCAAAGTGGTCTTGTAGATGTCATTACAAAAAGCACCCAGTCCACACTGCAAAGTGGTCTTGTAGGTGTCATTACAAAAAGCACCCAGTCCACACTGTAAAGTGGTCTTGTAGGTGTCATTACAAAATGCACCTAGTCCACACTGTAAAGTGGTCTTGTAGATGTCATTACAAAAAGCACCCAGTCCACACTGGAAAGTGGTTTTGTAGGTGTCATTACAAAAAGCACCCAGTCCACACTGTAAAGTGGTCTTGTAGGTGTCATTACAAAATGCACCTAGTCCACACTGTAAAGTGGTCTTGTAGATGTCATTACAAAAAGCACCCAGTCCACACTGCAAAGTGATTTTGTAGGTGTCATTACAAAAAGCACCCAGTCCACACTGCAAAGTGGTCTTGTAGGTGTCATTACAAAAAGCACCCAGTCCACACTGTAAAGTGATCTTGTAGGTGTCATTACAAAAAGCAGCAAGTCCACACTGTTAAGTGGTCTTGTAGGTGTCATTACAAAAAGCACCCAATCCACATTGTAAAGTGGTCTTGTAGGTGTCATTACAAAAAGCACCTAGTCCACACTGTAAAGTGATCTTCTAGGTGTCATTACAAAAAGCACCCAGTCCACACTGTAAAGTGGTCTTGTAGGTGTCATTACAAAAAGCACCCAGTCCACACTGTAAAGTGCTCTTGTAGGTGTCATTAGAGAAAGCACCTAGTTCACACTGTAAAGTGATCTTCTAGGTGTCATTACAAAAAGCACCCAGTCCACACTGTAAAGTGGTCTTGTAGATGTCATTACAAAATGCACCTAGACCACACTGTAAAGTGGTCTTGTAGATGTCATTACAAAATGCACCTAATCCACACTGTAAAGTGGTCTTGTAGGTGTCATTACAAAAAGCACCCAGTCCACACTGTAAAGTGGTCTTGTAGGTGTCATTACAAAAAGCACCTAGTCCACACTGTAAAGTGATCTTCTAGGTGTCATTACAAAAAGCACCTAGTCCACACTGTAAAGTGATCTTCTAGGTGTCATTACAAAAAGCACCCAGTACACACTGTAAAGTGGTCTTGTAGGTGTCATTACAAAAAGCACCTAGTCCACACTGTAAAGTGATCTTCTAGGTGTCATTACAAAAAGCCCCCAGTCCACACTGTAAAGTGGTCTTGTAGGTATCATTACAAAAAGCACCTAGTCCACACTGTAAAGTGATCTTCTAGGTGTCATTACAAAAAGCACACAGTCCACACTGTAAAGTGGTCTTGTAGGTGTCATTACAAAAAGCACCTAGTCCACACTGTAAAGTTATCTTCTAGGTGTCATTACAAAAAGCACCCAGTCCACACTGTAAAGTGGTCTTGTAGGTGTCATTACAAAAAGCACCCAGTCCACACTGTAAAGTGGTCTTGTAGGTGTCATTACAAAAAGCACCTAGTCCACACTGTAAAGTGATCTTCTAGGTGTCATTACAAAAAGCACCTAGTCCACACTGTAAAGTGATCTTGTAGGTGTCATTACAAAAAGCACACAGTCCACACAGTAAAGTGGTCTTGTAGGTGTCATTACAAAAAGCACCTGTAAAGTGATTTTCTAGGTGTCATTACAAAAAGCACCTAGTCCACACTGTAAAGTGGTCTTGTAGGTGTCATTACAAAAAGCACCCAGTCAAAACTGTAAAGTGGTCGTGTAGGTGTCATTACAAAAAGCATCTAGTCCACATTGTAAAGTGATCTTGTAGGTGTCATTACAAAAAGCACCTAGTCCAAACTGTAAAGTGGTCTTGTAGATGTCATTACAAAAAGCACCCAGTCCACACTGTAAAGTGGTCTTGTAGGTGTTATTACAAAAAGCACCCAGTCAAAACTGTAAAGTGGTCGTGTAGGTGTCATTACAAAAAGCATCTAGTCCACATTGTAAAGTGATCTTGTAGGTGTCATTACAAAAAGCACCTAGTCCAAATTGTAAAGTGGTCTTGTAGATGTCATTACAAAAAGCACCCAGTGCACACTGTAAAGTGGTCTTGTAGGTGTCATTACAAAAAGCACCCAGTCCAAACTGTAAAGTGGTCTTGTAGGTGTCATTACAAAAAGCACCTAGTCCACACTGTAAAGTGATCTTGTAGGTGTCATTACAAAAAGCACCTAGTCCACACTGTAAAGTGATCTTGTAGGTGTCATTACAAAAAGCACCTAGTCCACATAGTAAAGTGATCTTGTATGTGTCATTACAAAAAGCACCTAGTCCACACTGTAAAGTGATCTTGTAGGTGTCATTACAAAAAGCACCTAGTTCACACTATAAAGTGATCTTGTAGATGTCATTACAAAAAGCACCTAGTCCACATTGTAAAGTGATCTTGTAGGTGTCATTACAAAAAGCACCTACTCCACACTGTAAAGTGATCTTGTAGGTGTCATTACAAAAAGCACCCAGTCCACACTGTAAAGTGGTCTTGTAGGTGTCATTACAAAAAGCACCCAGTCCACACTGCAAAGTGGTCTTGTAGATGTCATTACAAAAAGCACCCAGTCCACACTGCAAAGTGGTCTTGTAGGTGTCATTACAAAAAGCACCTAGTCCACACTGTAAAGTGGTCTTGTAGGTGTCATTACAAAAAGCACCCAGTCCAAACTGTAAAGTGGTCTTGTAGGTGTCATTACAAAAAGCACCTAGTCCACACTGTAAAGTGATCTTGTAGGTGTCATTACAAAAAGCACCTAGTCCACACTGTAAAGTGATCTTGTAGGTGTCATTACAAAAAGCACCTAGTCCACATAGTAAAGTGATCTTGTATGTGTCATTACAAAAAGCACCTAGTCCACACTGTAAAGTGATCTTGTAGGTGTCATTACAAAAAGCACCTAGTTCACATTGTAAAGTGATCTTGTAGGTGTCATTACAAAAAGCACCTACTCCACACTGTAAAGTGATCTTGTAGGTGTCATTACAAAAAGCACCCAGTCCACACTGTAAAGTGGTCTTGTAGGTGTCATTACAAAAAGCACCCAGTCCACACTGCAAAGTGGTCTTGTAGATGTCATTACAAAAAGCACCCAGTCCACACTGCAAAGTGGTCTTGTAGGTGTCATTACAAAAAGCACCCAGTCCACACTGTAAAGTGGTCTTGTAGGTGTCATTACAAAATGCACCTAGTCCACACTGTAAAGTGGTCTTGTAGATGTCATTACAAAAAGCACCCAGTCCACACTGGAAAGTGGTTTTGTAGGTGTCATTACAAAAAGCACCCAGTCCACACTGTAAAGTGGTCTTCTAGGTGTCATTACAAAATGCACCTAGTCCACACTGTAAAGTGGTCTTGTAGATGTCATTACAAAAAGCACCCAGTCCACACTGCAAAGTGATTTTGTAGGTGTCATTACAAAAAGCACCCAGTCCACACTGCAAAGTGGTCTTGTAGGTGTCATTACAAAAAGCACCCAGTCCACACTGTAAAGTGATCTTGTAGGTGTCATTACAAAAAGCACCAAGTCCACACTGTTAAGTGGTCTTGTAGGTGTCATTACAAAAAGCACCCAATCCACATTGTAAAGTGGTCTTGTAGGTGTCATTACAAAAAGCACATAGTCCACACTGTAAAGTGATCTTCTAGGTGTCATTACAAAAAGCACCCAGTCCACACTGTAAAGTGGTCTTGTAGGTGTCATTACAAAAAGCACCCAGTCCACACTGTAAAGTGCTCTTGTAGGTGTCATTAGAGAAAGCACCTAGTTCACACTGTAAAGTGATCTTCTAGGTGTCATTACAAAAAGCACCCAGTCCACACTGTAAAGTGGTCTTGTAGATGTCATTACAAAATGCACCTAGACCACACTGTAAAGTGGTCTTGTAGATGTCATTACAAAATGCACCTAATCCACACTGTAAAGTGGTCTTGTAGGTGTCATTACAAAAAGCACCCAGTCCACACTGTAAAGTGGTCTTGTAGGTGTCATTACAAAAAGCACCTAGTCCACACTGTAAAGTGATCTTCTAGGTGTCATTACAAAAAGCACCTAGTCCACACTGTAAAGTGATCTGCTAGGTGTCATTACAAAAAGCACCCAGTACACACTGTAAAGTGGTCTTGTAGGTGTCATTACAAAAAGCACCTAGTCCACACTGTAAAGTGATCTTCTAGGTGTCATTACAAAAAGCCCCCAGTCCACACTGTAAAGTGGTCTTGTAGGTATCATTACAAAAAGCACCTAGTCCACACTGTAAAGTGATCTTCTAGGTGTCATTACAAAAAGCACACAGTCCACACTGTAAAGTGGTCTTGTAGGTGTCATTACAAAAAGCACCTAGTCCACACTGTAAAGTTATCTTCTAGGTGTCATTACAAAAAGCACCCAGTCCACACTGTAAAGTGGTCTTGTAGGTGTCATTACAAAAAGCACCCAGTCCACACTGTAAAGTGGTCTTGTAGGTGTCATTACAAAAAGCACCTAGTCCACACTGTAAAGTGATCTTCTAGGTGTCATTACAAAAAGCACCTAGTCCACACTGTAAAGTGATCTTGTAGGTGTCATTACAAAAAGCACACAGTCCACACCGTAAAGTGGTCTTGTAGGTGTCATTACAAAAAGCACCTGTAAAGTGATTTTCTAGGTGTCATTACAAAAAGCACCTAGTCCACACTGTAAAGTGGTCTTGTAGGTGTCATTACAAAAAGCACCCAGTCAAAACTGTAAAGTGGTCGTGTAGGTGTCATTACAAAAAGCATCTAGTCCACATTGTAAAGTGATCTTGTAGGTGTCATTACAAAAAGCACCTAGTCCAAACTGTAAAGTGGTCTTGTAGATGTCATTACAAAAAGCACCCAGTCCACACTGTAAAGTGGTCTTGTAGGTGTTATTACAAAAAGCACCCAGTCAAAACTGTAAAGTGGTCGTGTAGGTGTCATTACAAAAAGCATCTAGTCCACATTGTAAAGTGATCTTGTAGGTGTCATTACAAAAAGCACCTAGTCCAAATTGTAAAGTGGTCTTGTAGATGTCATTACAAAAAGCACCCAGTCCAAACTGTAAAGTGGTCGTGTAGGTGTCATTACAAAAAGCACCTAGTCCACACTGTAAAGTGATCTTGTAGGTGTCATTATAAAAAGCATCTAGTTCACATTGTAAAGTGATCTTGTAGGTGTCATTACAAAAAGCACCTAGTCCAAACTGTAAAGTGGTCTTGTAGATGTCATTACAAAAAGCACCCAGTCCACACTGTAAAGTGGTCTTGTAGGTGTCATTACAAAAAGCACACAGTCCACACTCTAAAGTGGTCTTGTAGGTGTCATTACAAAAAGCACCCAGTCCACACCGTAAAGTGATCTTGTAGGTGTCATTACAAAAAGCACGCAGTCCAATCTGTAAAGTGGTATTGTAGGTGTCATTACAAAAAGCACCCAGTCCAAACTGTAAAGTGGTCGTGTAGGTGTCATTACAAAAAGCATCTAGTCCACATTGAAAAGTGATCTTGTAGGTGTCATTACAAAAAGCACCTAGTCCAAACTGTAAAGTGGTCTTGTAGATGTCATTACAAAAAGCACCCAGACCACACTGTAAAGTGGTCTTGTAGGTGTCATTACAAAAAGCACCCAGTCAAAACTGTAAAGTGGTCGTGTAGGTGTCATTACAAAAAGCATCTAGTCCACATTGTAAAGTGATCTTGTAGGTGTCATTACAAAAAGCACCTAGTCCAAACTGTAAAGTGGTCTTGTAGATGTCATTACAAAAAGCACCCAGTCCACACTGTAAAGTGGTCTTGTAGGTGTCATTACAAAAAGCACCCAGTCAAAACTGTAAAGTGGTCGTGTAGGTATCATTACAAAAAGCATCTAGTCCACATTGTAAAGTGATCTTGTAGGTGTCATTACAAAAAGCACCTAGTCCAAACTATAAAGTGGTCTTGTAGATGTCATTACAAAAAGCATCCAGTCCACACTGTAAAGTGGTCTTGTAGGTGTCATTAGAAAAAGCACACAGTCCACACTCTAAAGTGGTCTTGTAGGTGTCATTACAAAAAGCACCCAGTCCACACTGTAAAGTGGTCTTGTAGGTGTCATTACAAAAAGCACCCAGTCCAATCTGTAGAGTGGTCTTGTAGGTGTCATTACGAAAAGCACCCAGTCCAAACTGTAAAGTGGTCGTGTAGGTGTCATTACAAAAAGCACCTAGTCCACACTGTAAAGTGATCTTGTAGGCGTCATTATATAAACACCTAGTCCACACTGTAAAGTGATCTTGTAGGTGTCATTACAAAAAGCACCTAGTCCACATTGTAAAGTGATCTTGTAGGTGTCATTACAAAAAGGACCAAGTCCACACTGTTAAGTGGTCTTGTAGGTGTCATTACAAAAAGCATCTAGTCCACACTGTAAAGTGGTCTTGTAGATATCATTACAAAAAGCACCCAGTCCAAACTGTAAAGTGATCTTGTAGGTGTCATTACAAAAAGCACCCAGTCCACACTGTAAAGTGGTCTTGTAGGTGTCATTACAAAAAGCACCTAGTCCACACTGTAAAGTGATCTTGTAGGTGTCATTACAAAAAGCACCCAATCCACATTGTAAAGTGGTCTTCTAAGTGTCATTACAAAAAGCACCCAGTCCACACTGTAAAGTGGTCTTGTAGGTGTCATTACAAAAACACCCAGTCCACACTGTAAAGTGGTCTTGTAAGTGTCATTACAAAAAGCACCTAGTCCACACTGTAAAGTGGTATTGTAGATGTCACTACAAAAAGCACCCAGTCCAAACTGTAAAGTGGTCGTTAAGGTGTGATTACAAAAAGCATCTAGTCCACATTGTAAAGTGAAATTGTAGGTGTCATTACAAAAAGAACCTAGTCCAAACTGTAAAGTGATCTTCTAGGTGTCATTACAAAAAGCACCCAGTCCACACTGTAAAGTGGTCTTGTAGGTGTCATTACAAAAAGCACCTAGTCCACACTGTAAAGTTATCTTCTAGGTGTCATTACAAAAAGCACCCAGTCCACACTGTAAAGTGGTCTTGTAGGTGTCATTACAAAAAGCACCCAGTCCACACTGTAAAGTGGTCTTGTAGGTGTCATTACAAAAAGCACCTAGTCCACACTGTAAAGTGATCTTCTAGGTGTCATTACAAAAAGCACCTAGTCCACACTGTAAAGTGATCTTGTAGGTGTCATTACAAAAAGCACACAGTCCACACCGTAAAGTGGTCTTGTAGGTGTCATTACAAAAAGCACCTGTAAAGTGATTTTCTAGGTGTCATTACAAAAAGCACCTAGTCCACACTGTAAAGTGGTCTTGTAGGTGTCATTACAAAAAGCACCCAGTCAAAACTGTAAAGTGGTCGTGTAGGTGTCATTACAAAAAGCATCTAGTCCACATTGTAAAGTGATCTTGTAGGTGTCATTACAAAAAGCACCTAGTCCAAACTGTAAAGTGGTCTTGTAGATGTCATTACAAAAAGCACCCAGTCCACACTGTAAAGTGGTCTTGTAGGTGTTATTACAAAAAGCACCCAGTCAAAACTGTAAAGTGGTCGTGTAGGTGTCATTACAAAAAGCATCTAGTCCACATTGTAAAGTGATCTTGTAGGTGTCATTACAAAAAGCACCTAGTCCAAATTGTAAAGTGGTCTTGTAGATGTCATTACAAAAAGCACCCAGTCCAAACTGTAAAGTGGTCGTGTAGGTGTCATTACAAAAAGCACCTAGTCCACACTGTAAAGTGATCTTGTAGGTGTCATTATAAAAAGCATCTAGTTCACATTGTAAAGTGATCTTGTAGGTGTCATTACAAAAAGCACCTAGTCCAAACTGTAAAGTGGTCTTGTAGATGTCATTACAAAAAGCACCCAGTCCACACTGTAAAGTGGTCTTGTAGGTGTCATTACAAAAAGCACCCAGTCAAAACTGTAAAGTGGTCGTGTAGGTGTCATTACAAAAAGCATCTAGTCCACATTGTAAAGTGATCTTGTAGGTGTCATTACAAAAAGCACCTAGTCCAAACTGTAAAGTGGTCTTGTAGATGTCATTACAAAAAGCACCCAGTCCACACTGTAAAGTGGTCTTGTAGGTGTTATTACAAAAAGCACCCAGTCAAAACTGTAAAGTGGTCGTGTAGGTGTCATTACAAAAAGCATCTAGTCCACATTGTAAAGTGATCTTGTAGGTGTCATTACAAAAAGCACCTAGTCCAAATTGTAAAGTGGTCTTGTAGATGTCATTACAAAAAGCACCCAGTCCAAACTGTAAAGTGGTCGTGTAGGTGTCATTACAAAAAGCACCTAGTCCACACTGTAAAGTGATCTTGTAGGTGTCATTATAAAAAGCATCTAGTTCACATTGTAAAGTGATCTTGTAGGTGTCATTACAAAAAGCACCTAGTCCAAACTGTAAAGTGGTCTTGTAGATGTCATTACAAAAAGCACCCAGTCCACACTGTAAAGTGGTCTTGTAGGTGTCATTACAAAAAGCACCCAGTCAAAACTGTAAAGTGGTCGTGTAGGTGTCATTACAAAAAGCATCTAGTCCACATTGTAAAGTGATCTTGTAGGTGTCATTACAAAAAGCACCTAGTCCAAACTGTAAAGTGGTCTTGTAGATGTCATTACAAAAAGCACCCAGTCCACACTGTAAAGTGGTCTTGTAGGTGTCATTACAAAAAGCACCCAGTCAAAACTGTAAAGTGGTCGTGTAGGTGTCATTACAAAAAGCATCTAGTCCACATTGTAAAGTGATCTTGTAGGTGTCATTACAAAAAGCACCTAGTCCAAACTATAAAGTGGTCTTGTAGATGTCATTACAAAAAGCATCCAGTCCACACTGTAAAGTGGTCTTGTAGGTGTCATTAGAAAAAGCACACAGTCCACACTCTAAAGTGGTCTTGTAGGTGTCATTACAAAAAGCACCCAGTCCACACTGTAAAGTGGTCTTGTAGGTGTCATTACAAAAAGCACCCAGTCCAATCTGTAGAGTGGTCTTGTAGGTGTCATTACGAAAAGCACCCAGTCCAAACTGTAAAGTGGTCGTGTAGGTGTCATTACAAAAAGCACCTAGTCCACACTGTAAAGTGATCTTGTAGGCGTCATTATATAAACACCTAGTCCACACTGTAAAGTGATCTTGTAGGTGTCATTACAAAAAGCACCTAGTCCACATTGTAAAGTGATCTTGTAGGTGTCATTACAAAAAGGACCAAGTCCACACTGTTAAGTGGTCTTGTAGGTGTCATTACAAAAAGCATCTAGTCCACACTGTAAAGTGGTCTTGTAGATATCATTACAAAAAGCACCCAGTCCAAACTGTAAAGTGATCTTGTAGGTGTCATTACAAAAAGCACCCAGTCCACACTGTAAAGTGGTCTTGTAGGTGTCATTACAAAAAGCACCTAGTCCACACTGTAAAGTGATCTTGTAGGTGTCATTACAAAAAGCACCCAATCCACATTGTAAAGTGGTCTTCTAAGTGTCATTACAAAAAGCACCCAGTCCACACTGTAAAGTGGTCTTGTAGGTGTCATTACAAAAACACCCAGTCCACACTGTAAAGTGGTCTTGTAAGTGTCATTACAAAAAGCACCTAGTCCACACTGTAAAGTGGTATTGTAGATGTCACTACAAAAAGCACCCAGTCCAAACTGTAAAGTGGTCGTTAAGGTGTGATTACAAAAAGCATCTAGTCCACATTGTAAAGTGAAATTGTAGGTGTCATTACAAAAAGAACCTAGTCCAAACTGTAAAGTGATCTTCTAGGTGTCATTACAAAAAGCACCCAGTCCACACTGTAAAGTGGTCTTGTAGGTGTCATTACAAAAAGCACCTAGTCCACACTGTAAAGTTATCTTCTAGGTGTCATTACAAAAAGCACCCAGTCCACACTGTAAAGTGGTCTTGTAGGTGTCATTACAAAAAGCACCCAGTCCACACTGTAAAGTGGTCTTGTAGGTGTCATTACAAAAAGCACCTAGTCCACACTGTAAAGTGATCTTCTAGGTGTCATTACAAAAAGCACCTAGTCCACACTGTAAAGTGATCTTGTAGGTGTCATTACAAAAAGCACACAGTCCACACCGTAAAGTGGTCTTGTAGGTGTCATTACAAAAAGCACCTGTAAAGTGATTTTCTAGGTGTCATTACAAAAAGCACCTAGTCCACACTGTAAAGTGGTCTTGTAGGTGTCATTACAAAAAGCACCCAGTCAAAACTGTAAAGTGGTCGTGTAGGTGTCATTACAAAAAGCATCTAGTCCACATTGTAAAGTGATCTTGTAGGTGTCATTACAAAAAGCACCTAGTCCAAACTGTAAAGTGGTCTTGTAGATGTCATTACAAAAAGCACCCAGTCCACACTGTAAAGTGGTCTTGTAGGTGTTATTACAAAAAGCACCCAGTCAAAACTGTAAAGTGGTCGTGTAGGTGTCATTACAAAAAGCATCTAGTCCACATTGTAAAGTGATCTTGTAGGTGTCATTACAAAAAGCACCTAGTCCAAACTATAAAGTGGTCTTGTAGATGTCATTACAAAAAGCATCCAGTCCACACTGTAAAGTGGTCTTGTAGGTGTCATTACAAAAAGCACACAGTCCACACTCTAAAGTGGTCTTGTAGGTGTCATTACAAAAAGCACCCAGTCCACACTGTAAAGTGGTCTTGTAGGTGTCATTACAAAAAGCACCTAGTCCACACTGTAAAGTGATCTTGTAGGTGTCATTACAAAAAGCACCCAATCCACATTGTAAAGTGGTCTTCTAAGTGTCATTACAAAAAGCACCCAGTCCACACTGTAAAGTGGTCTTGTAGGTGTCATTACAAAAACACCCAGTCCACACTGTAAAGTGGTCTTGTAAGTGTCATTACAAAAAGCACCTAGTCCACACTGTAAAGTGGTATTGTAGATGTCACTACAAAAAGCACCCAGTCCAAACTGTAAAGTGGTCGTTAAGGTGTGATTACAAAAAGCATCTAGTCCACATTGTAAAGTGAAATTGTAGGTGTCATTACAAAAAGAACCTAGTCCAAACTGTAAAGTGATCTTCTAGGTGTCATTACAAAAAGCACCCAGTCCACACTGTAAAGTGGTCTTGTAGGTGTCATTACAAAAAGCACCTAGTCCACACTGTAAAGTTATCTTCTAGGTGTCATTACAAAAAGCACCCAGTCCACACTGTAAAGTGGTCTTGTAGGTGTCATTACAAAAAGCACCCAGTCCACACTGTAAAGTGGTCTTGTAGGTGTCATTACAAAAAGCACCTAGTCCACACTGTAAAGTGATCTTCTAGGTGTCATTACAAAAAGCACCTAGTCCACACTGTAAAGTGATCTTGTAGGTGTCATTACAAAAAGCACACAGTCCACACCGTAAAGTGGTCTTGTAGGTGTCATTACAAAAAGCACCTGTAAAGTGATTTTCTAGGTGTCATTACAAAAAGCACCTAGTCCACACTGTAAAGTGGTCTTGTAGGTGTCATTACAAAAAGCACCCAGTCAAAACTGTAAAGTGGTCGTGTAGGTGTCATTACAAAAAGCATCTAGTCCACATTGTAAAGTGATCTTGTAGGTGTCATTACAAAAAGCACCTAGTCCAAACTGTAAAGTGGTCTTGTAGATGTCATTACAAAAAGCACCCAGTCCACACTGTAAAGTGGTCTTGTAGGTGTTATTACAAAAAGCACCCAGTCAAAACTGTAAAGTGGTCGTGTAGGTGTCATTACAAAAAGCATCTAGTCCACATTGTAAAGTGATCTTGTAGGTGTCATTACAAAAAGCACCTAGTCCAAACTATAAAGTGGTCTTGTAGATGTCATTACAAAAAGCATCCAGTCCACACTGTAAAGTGGTCTTGTAGGTGTCATTACAAAAAGCACACAGTCCACACTCTAAAGTGGTCTTGTAGGTGTCATTACAAAAAGCACCCAGTCCACACTGTAAAGTGGTCTTGTAGGTGTCATTACAAAAAGCACCCAGTCCAATCTGTAGAGTGGTCTTGTAGGTGTCATTACGAAAAGCACCCAGTCCAAACTGTAAAGTGGTCGTGTAGGTGTCATTACAAAAAGCACCTAGTCCACACTGTAAAGTGATCTTGTAGGCGTCATTATATAAACACCTAGTCCACACTGTAAAGTGATCTTGTAGGTGTCATTACAAAAAGCACCTAGTCCACATTGTAAAGTGATCTTGTAGGTGTCATTACAAAAAGGACCAAGTCCACACTGTTAAGTGGTCTTGTAGGTGTCATTACAAAAAGCATCTAGTCCACACTGTAAAGTGGTCTTGTAGATATCATTACAAAAAGCACCCAGTCCAAACTGTAAAGTGATCTTGTAGGTGTCATTACAAAAAGCACCCAGTCCACACTGTAAAGTGGTCTTGTAGGTGTCATTACAAAAAGCACCTAGTCCACACTGTAAAGTGATCTTGTAGGTGTCATTACAAAAAGCACCCAATCCACATTGTAAAGTGGTCTTCTAAGTGTCATTACAAAAAGCACCCAGTCCACACTGTAAAGTGGTCTTGTAGGTGTCATTACAAAAACACCCAGTCCACACTGTAAAGTGGTCTTGTAAGTGTCATTACAAAAAGCACCTAGTCCACACTGTAAAGTGGTATTGTAGATGTCACTACAAAAAGCACCCAGTCCAAACTGTAAAGTGGTCGTTAAGGTGTGATTACAAAAAGCATCTAGTCCACATTGTAAAGTGAAATTGTAGGTGT
The DNA here is from genome assembly GCA_964016885.1 of Eledone cirrhosa. Classification (NCBI taxonomy): domain Eukaryota; kingdom Metazoa; phylum Mollusca; class Cephalopoda; order Octopoda; family Eledonidae; genus Eledone; species Eledone cirrhosa. The sequence goes on from OZ024740.1 coordinate 50,659,883, forward strand.
CATTACAAAAAGAACCTAGTCCAAACTGTAAAGTGATCTTCTAGGTGTCATTACAAAAAGCACCCAGTCCACACTGTAAAGTGGTCTTGTAGGTGTCATTACAAAAAGCACCTAGTCCACACTGTAAAGTTATCTTCTAGGTGTCATTACAAAAAGCACCCAGTCCACACTGTAAAGTGGTCTTGTAGGTGTCATTACAAAAAGCACCCAGTCCACACTGTAAAGTGGTCTTGTAGGTGTCATTACAAAAAGCACCTAGTCCACACTGTAAAGTGATCTTCTAGGTGTCATTACAAAAAGCACCTAGTCCACACTGTAAAGTGATCTTGTAGGTGTCATTACAAAAAGCACACAGTCCACACCGTAAAGTGGTCTTGTAGGTGTCATTACAAAAAGCACCTGTAAAGTGATTTTCTAGGTGTCATTACAAAAAGCACCTAGTCCACACTGTAAAGTGGTCTTGTAGGTGTCATTACAAAAAGCACCCAGTCAAAACTGTAAAGTGGTCGTGTAGGTGTCATTACAAAAAGCATCTAGTCCACATTGTAAAGTGATCTTGTAGGTGTCATTACAAAAAGCACCTAGTCCAAACTGTAAAGTGGTCTTGTAGATGTCATTACAAAAAGCACCCAGTCCACACTGTAAAGTGGTCTTGTAGGTGTTATTACAAAAAGCACCCAGTCAAAACTGTAAAGTGGTCGTGTAGGTGTCATTACAAAAAGCATCTAGTCCACATTGTAAAGTGATCTTGTAGGTGTCATTACAAAAAGCACCTAGTCCAAACTATAAAGTGGTCTTGTAGATGTCATTACAAAAAGCATCCAGTCCACACTGTAAAGTGGTCTTGTAGGTGTCATTACAAAAAGCACACAGTCCACACTCTAAAGTGGTCTTGTAGGTGTCATTACAAAAAGCACCCAGTCCACACTGTAAAGTGGTCTTGTAGGTGTCATTACAAAAAGCACCCAGTCCAATCTGTAGAGTGGTCTTGTAGGTGTCATTACGAAAAGCACCCAGTCCAAACTGTAAAGTGGTCGTGTAGGTGTCATTACAAAAAGCACCTAGTCCACACTGTAAAGTGATCTTGTAGGCGTCATTATATAAACACCTAGTCCACACTGTAAAGTGATCTTGTAGGTGTCATTACAAAAAGCACCTAGTCCACATTGTAAAGTGATCTTGTAGGTGTCATTACAAAAAGGACCAAGTCCACACTGTTAAGTGGTCTTGTAGGTGTCATTACAAAAAGCATCTAGTCCACACTGTAAAGTGGTCTTGTAGATATCATTACAAAAAGCACCCAGTCCAAACTGTAAAGTGATCTTGTAGGTGTCATTACAAAAAGCACCCAGTCCACACTGTAAAGTGGTCTTGTAGGTGTCATTACAAAAAGCACCTAGTCCACACTGTAAAGTGATCTTGTAGGTGTCATTACAAAAAGCACCCAATCCACATTGTAAAGTGGTCTTCTAAGTGTCATTACAAAAAGCACCCAGTCCACACTGTAAAGTGGTCTTGTAGGTGTCATTACAAAAACACCCAGTCCACACTGTAAAGTGGTCTTGTAAGTGTCATTACAAAAAGCACCTAGTCCACACTGTAAAGTGGTATTGTAGATGTCACTACAAAAAGCACCCAGTCCAAACTGTAAAGTGGTCGTTAAGGTGTGATTACAAAAAGCATCTAGTCCACATTGTAAAGTGAAATTGTAGGTGTCATTACAAAAAGAACCTAGTCCAAACTGTAAAGTGATCTTCTAGGTGTCATTACAAAAAGCACCCAGTCCACACTGTAAAGTGGTCTTGTAGGTGTCATTACAAAAAGCACCTAGTCCACACTGTAAAGTTATCTTCTAGGTGTCATTACAAAAAGCACCCAGTCCACACTGTAAAGTGGTCTTGTAGGTGTCATTACAAAAAGCACCCAGTCCACACTGTAAAGTGGTCTTGTAGGTGTCATTACAAAAAGCACCTAGTCCACACTGTAAAGTGATCTTCTAGGTGTCATTACAAAAAGCACCTAGTCCACACTGTAAAGTGATCTTGTAGGTGTCATTACAAAAAGCACACAGTCCACACCGTAAAGTGGTCTTGTAGGTGTCATTACAAAAAGCACCTGTAAAGTGATTTTCTAGGTGTCATTACAAAAAGCACCTAGTCCACACTGTAAAGTGGTCTTGTAGGTGTCATTACAAAAAGCACCCAGTCAAAACTGTAAAGTGGTCGTGTAGGTGTCATTACAAAAAGCATCTAGTCCACATTGTAAAGTGATCTTGTAGGTGTCATTACAAAAAGCACCTAGTCCAAACTGTAAAGTGGTCTTGTAGATGTCATTACAAAAAGCACCCAGTCCACACTGTAAAGTGGTCTTGTAGGTGTTATTACAAAAAGCACCCAGTCAAAACTGTAAAGTGGTCGTGTAGGTGTCATTACAAAAAGCATCTAGTCCACATTGTAAAGTGATCTTGTAGGTGTCATTACAAAAAGCACCTAGTCCAAATTGTAAAGTGGTCTTGTAGATGTCATTACAAAAAGCACCCAGTCCAAACTGTAAAGTGGTCGTGTAGGTGTCATTACAAAAAGCACCTAGTCCACACTGTAAAGTGATCTTGTAGGTGTCATTATAAAAAGCATCTAGTTCACATTGTAAAGTGATCTTGTAGGTGTCATTACAAAAAGCACCTAGTCCAAACTGTAAAGTGGTCTTGTAGATGTCATTACAAAAAGCACCCAGTCCACACTGTAAAGTGGTCTTGTAGGTGTCATTACAAAAAGCACACAGTCCACACTCTAAAGTGGTCTTGTAGGTGTCATTACAAAAAGCACCCAGTCCACACCGTAAAGTGATCTTGTAGGTGTCATTACAAAAAGCACCCAGTCCAATCTGTAAAGTGGTATTGTAGGTGTCATTACAAAAAGCACCCAGTCCAAACTGTAAAGTGGTCGTGTAGGTGTCATTACAAAAAGCATCTAGTCCACATTGAAAAGTGATCTTGTAGGTGTCATTACAAAAAGCACCTAGTCCAAACTGTAAAGTGGTCTTGTAGATGTCATTACAAAAAGCACCCAGTCCACACTGTAAAGTGGTCTTGTAGGTGTCATTACAAAAAGCACCCAGTCAAAACTGTAAAGTGGTCGAGTAGGTGTCATTACAAAAAGCATCTAGTCCACATTGTAAAGTGATCTTGTAGGTGTCATTACAAAAAGCACCTAGTCCAAACTGTAAAGTGGTCTTGTAGATGTCATTACAAAAAGCACCCAGTCCACACTGTAAAGTGGTCTTGTAGGTGTCATTACAAAAAGCACCCAGTCAAAACTGTAAAGTGGTCGTGTAGGTGTCATTACAAAAAGCATCTAGTCCACATTGTAAAGTGATCTTGTAGGTGTCATTACAAAAAGCACCTAGTCCAAACTATAAAGTGGTCTTGTAGATGTCATTACAAAAAGCATCCAGTCCACACTGTAAAGTGGTCTTGTAGGTGTCATTACAAAAAGCACACAGTCCACACTCTAAAGTGGTCTTGTAGGTGTCATTACAAAAAGCACCCAGTCCACACTGTAAAGTGGTCTTGTAGGTGTCATTACAAAAAGCACCCAGTCCAATCTGTAGAGTGGTCTTGTAGGTGTCATTACGAAAAGCACCCAGTCCAAACTGTAAAGTGGTCGTGTAGGTGTCATTACAAACAGCACCTAGTCCACACTGTAAAGTGATCTTGTAGGCGTCATTATATAAACACCTAGTCCACACTGTAAAGTGATCTTGTAGGTGTCATTACAAAAAGCACCTAGTCCACATTGTAAAGTGATCTTGTAGGTGTCATTACAAAAAGCACCAAGTCCACACTGTTAAGTGGTCTTGTAGTTGTCATTACAAAAAGCATCTAGTCCACACTGTAAAGTGGTCTTGTAGATATCATTACAAAAAGCACCCAGTCCAAACTGTAAAGTGATCTTGTAGGTGTCATTACAAAAAGCACCCAGTCCACACTGTAAAGTGGTCTTGTAGGTGTCATTACAAAAAGCACCTAGTCCACACTGTAAAGTGATCTTGTAGGTGTCATTACAAAAAGCACCCAATCCACATTGTAAAGTGGTCTTCTAAGTGTCATTACAAAAAGCACCCAGTCCACACTGTAAAGTGGTCTTGTAGGTGTCATTACAAAAACACCCAGTCCACACTGTAAAGTGGACTTGTAAGTGTCATTACAAAAAGCACCTAGTCCACACTGTAAAGTGGTATTGTAGATGTCACTACAAAAAGCACCCAGTCCAAACTGTAAAGTGGTCGTTAAGGTGTGATTACAAAAAGCATCTAGTCCACATTGTAAAGTGAAATTGTAGGTGTCATTACAAAAAGAACCTAGTCCAAACTGTAAAGTGATCTTCTAGGTGTCATTACAAAAAGCACCCAGTCCACACTGTAAAGTGGTCTTGTAGGTGTCATTACAAAAAGCACCTAGTCCACACTGTAAAGTTATCTTCTAGGTGTCATTACAAAAAGCACCCAGTCCACACTGTAAAGTGGTCTTGTAGGTGTCATTACAAAAAGCACCCAGTCCACACTGTAAAGTGGTCTTGTAGGTGTCATTACAAAAAGCACCTAGTCCACACTGTAAAGTGATCTTCTAGGTGTCATTACAAAAAGCACCTAGTCCACACTGTAAAGTGATCTTGTAGGTGTCATTACAAAAAGCACACAGTCCACACCGTAAAGTGGTCTTGTAGGTGTCATTACAAAAAGCACCTGTAAAGTGATTTTCTAGGTGTCATTACAAAAAGCACCTAGTCCACACTGTAAAGTGGTCTTGTAGGTGTCATTACAAAAAGCACCCAGTCAAAACTGTAAAGTGGTCGTGTAGGTGTCATTACAAAAAGCATCTAGTCCACATTGTAAAGTGATCTTGTAGGTGTCATTACAAAAAGCACCTAGTCCAAACTGTAAAGTGGTCTTGTAGATGTCATTACAAAAAGCACCCAGTCCACACTGTAAAGTGGTCTTGTAGGTGTTATTACAAAAAGCACCCAGTCAAAACTGTAAAGTGGTCGTGTAGGTGTCATTACAAAAAGCATCTAGTCCACATTGTAAAGTGATCTTGTAGGTGTCATTACAAAAAGCACCTAGTCCAAATTGTAAAGTGGTCTTGTAGATGTCATTACAAAAAGCACCCAGTCCAAACTGTAAAGTGGTCGTGTAGGTGTCATTACAAAAAGCACCTAGTCCACACTGTAAAGTGATCTTGTAGGTGTCATTATAAAAAGCATCTAGTTCACATTGTAAAGTGATCTTGTAGGTGTCATTACAAAAAGCACCTAGTCCAAACTGTAAAGTGGTCTTGTAGATGTCATTACAAAAAGCACCCAGTCCACACTGTAAAGTGGTCTTGTAGGTGTCATTACAAAAAGCACACAGTCCACACTCTAAAGTGGTCTTGTAGGTGTCATTACAAAAAGCACCCAGTCCACACCGTAAAGTGATCTTGTAGGTGTCATTACAAAAAGCACCCAGTCCAATCTGTAAAGTGGTATTGTAGGTGTCATTACAAAAAGCACCCAGTCCAAACTGTAAAGTGGTCGTGTAGGTGTCATTACAAAAAGCATCTAGTCCACATTGAAAAGTGATCTTGTAGGTGTCATTACAAAAAGCACCTAGTCCAAACTGTAAAGTGGTCTTGTAGATGTCATTACAAAAAGCACCCAGTCCACACTGTAAAGTGGTCTTGTAGGTGTCATTACAAAAAGCACCCAGTCAAAACTGTAAAGTGGTCGTGTAGGTGTCATTACAAAAAGCATCTAGTCCACATTGTAAAGTGATCTTGTAGGTGTCATTACAAAAAGCACCTAGTCCAAACTGTAAAGTGGTCTTGTAGATGTCATTACAAAAAGCACCCAGTCCACACTGTAAAGTGGTCTTGTAGGTGTCATTACAAAAAGCACCCAGTCAAAACTGTAAAGTGGTCGTGTAGGTGTCATTACAAAAAGCATCTAGTCCACATTGTAAAGTGATCTTGTAGGTGTCATTACAAAAAGCACCTAGTCCAAACTATAAAGTGGTCTTGTAGATGTCATTACAAAAAGCATCCAGTCCACACTGTAAAGTGGTCTTGTAGGTGTCATTACAAAAAGCACACAGTCCACACTCTAAAGTGGTCTTGTAGGTGTCATTACAAAAAGCACCCTGTCCACACTGTAAAGTGGTCTTGTAGGTGTCATTACAAAAAGCACCCAGTCCAATCTGTAGAGTGGTCTTGTAGGTGTCATTACGAAAAGCACCCAGTCCAAACTGTAAAGTGGTCGTGTAGGTGTCATTACAAAAAGCACCTAGTCCACACTGTAAAGTGATCTTGTAGGTGTCATTATATAAACACCTAGTCCACACTGTAAAGTGATCTTGTAGGTGTCATTACAAAAAGCACCTAGTCCACATTGTAAAGTGATCTTGTAGGTGTCATTACAAAAAGCACCAAGTCCACACTGTAAAGTGGTCTTGTAGGTGTCATTACAAAAAGCATCTAGTCCACACTGTAAAGTGGTCTTGTAGATATCATTACAAAAAGCACCCAGTCCAAACTGTAAAGTGATCTTGTAGGTGTCATTACAAAAAGCACCCAGTCCACACTGTAAAGTGGTCTTGTAGGTGTCATTACAAAAAGCACCTAGTCCACACTGTAAAGTGATCTTGTAGGTGTCATTACAAAAAGCACCCAATCCACATTGTAAAGTGGTCTTCTAAGTGTCATTACAAAAAGCACCCAGTCCACACTGTAAAGTGGTCTTGTAGGTGTCATTACAAAAACACCCAGTCCACACTGTAAAGTGGTCTTGTAAGTGTCATTACAAAAAGCACCTAGTCCACACTGTAAAGTGGTATTGTAGATGTCACTACAAAAAGCACCCAGTCCAAACTGTAAAGTGGTCGTTAAGGTGTGATTACAAAAAGCATCTAGTCCACATTGTAAAGTGAAATTGTAGGTGTCATTACAAAAAGAACCTAGTCCAAACTGTAAAGTGGTCTTGTAGACGTCATTACAAATAGCACCCAGTCCACACTGTAAAGTGGTCTTGTAGGTGTCATTACAAAAAGCACCCAGTCCACACTCTAAAGTGGTCTTGTAGGTGTCATTACAAAAAGCACCCAGTCCACACTCTAAAGTGGTCTTGTAGGTGTCATTACAAAAAGCACCTAGTCCTCACTGTAAAGTGATCTTGTAGGTGTCATTACAAAAAGCACCTAGTCCACATTGTAAACTGATCTTGTAGGTGTCATTAAAAAAAGCACCCAGTCCACACTGTAAAGTGGTCTTGTAGGTGTCATTACAAAAAGCACCTAGTCCACACTGTAAAGTGGTCTTGTAGATGTCATTACAAAAAGCACCCAGTCCACACTGTAAAGTGGTCTTGTAGGTATCATTACAAAAAACACCCAGTCCACACTGTAAAGTGGTCTTGTAGGTGTCATTACAAAAAGCACCCAGTCCAAACTGTAAAGTGGTCTTGTAGGTGTCATTAAAAAAAGCACCTAGTCCACACTGTAAAGTGATCTTGTAGGTGTCATTACAAAAAGCACCTAGTCCACACTGTAAAGTGATCTTGTAGGTGTCATTACAAAAAGCACCTAGTCCACATAGTAAAGTGATCTTGTATGTGTCATTACAAAAAGCACCTAGTCCACACTGCAAAGTGATCTTGTAGGTGTCATTACAAAAAGCACCTAGTTCACACTATAAAGTGATCTTGTAGGTGTCATTACAAAAAGTACCTAGTCCACATTGTAAAGTGATCTTGTAGGTGTCATTACAAAAAGCACCTACTCCACACGGTAAAGTGATCTTGTAGGTGTCATTACAAAAAGCACCCAGTCCACACTATAAAGTGGTCTTGTAGGTGTCATTACAAAAAGCACCCAGTCCACACTGCAAAGTGGTCTTGTAGATGTCATTACAAAAAGCACCCAGTCCACACTGCAAAGTGGTCTTGTAGGTGTCATTACAAAAAGCACCCAGTCCAAACTGTAAAGTGGTCTTGTAGGTGTCATTACAAAAAGCACCCAGTCCAAACTGTAAAGTGGTCTTGTAGGTGTCATTACAAAAAGCACCTAGTCCACATAGTAAAGTGATCTTGTATGTGTCATTACAAAAAGCACCTAGTCCACACTGTAAAGTGATCTTGTAGGTGTCATTACAAAAAGCACCTACTCCACACGGTAAAGTGATCTTGTAGGTGTCATTACAAAAAGCACCTACTCCACACTGTAAAGTGATCTTGTAGGTGTCATTACAAAAAGCACCCAGTCCACACTGTAAAGTGGTCTTGTAGGTGTCATTACAAAAAGCACCCAGTCCACACTGCAAAGTGGTCTTGTAGATGTCATTACAAAAAGCACCCAGTCCACACTGCAAAGTGGTCTTGTAGGTGTCATTACAAAAAGCACCCAGTCCACACTGTAAAGTGGTCTTGTAGGTGTCATTACAAAATGCACCTAGTCCACACTGTAAAGTGGTCTTGTAGATGTCATTACAAAAAGCACCCAGTCCACACTGCAAAGTGGTCTTGTAGGTGTCATTACAAAAAGCACCCAGTCCACACTGTAAAGTGGTCTTGTAGGTGTCATTACAAAATGCACCTAGTCCACACTGTAAAGTGGTCTTGTAGATGTCATTACAAATAGCACCCAGTCCACACTGTAAAGTGGTCTTGTAGGTGTCATTACAAAAAGCACCCAGTCCACACTCTAAAGTGGTCTTGTAGGTGTCATTACAAAAAGCACCCAGTCCACACTCTAAAGTGGTCTTGTAGGTGTCATTACAAAAAGCACCTAGTCCTCACTGTAAAGTGATCTTGTAGGTGTCATTACAAAAAGCACCTAGTCCACATTGTAAACTGATCTTGTAGGTGTCATTAAAAAAAGCACCCAGTCCACACTGTAAAGTGGTCTTGTAGGTGTCATTACAAAAAGCACCTAGTCCACACTGTAAAGTGGTCTTGTAGATGTCATTACAAAAAGCACCCAGTCCACACTGTAAAGTGGTCTTGTAGGTATCATTACAAAAAACACCCAGTCCACACTGTAAAGTGGTCTTGTAGGTGTCATTACAAAAAGCACCCAGTCCAAACTGTAAAGTGGTCTTGTAGGTGTCATTAAAAAAAGCACCTAGTCCACACTGTAAAGTGATCTTGTAGGTGTCATTACAAAAAGCACCTAGTCCACACTGTAAAGTGATCTTGTAGGTGTCATTACAAAAAGCACCTAGTCCACATAGTAAAGTGATCTTGTATTTGTCATTACAAAAAGCACCTAGTCCACACTGTAAAGTGATCTTGTAGGTGTCATTACAAAAAGCACCTAGTTCACACTATAAAGTGATCTTGTAGGTGTCATTACAAAAAGCACCTAGTCCACATTGTAAAGTGATCTTGTAGGTGTCATTACAAAAAGCACCTACTCCACACGGTAAAGTGATCTTGTAGGTGTCATTACAAAAAGCACCCAGTCCACACTGTAAAGTGGTCTTGTAGGTGTCATTACAAAAAGCACCCAGTCCACACTGCAAAGTGGTCTTGTAGATGTCATTACAAAAAGCACCCAGTCCACACTGCAAAGTGGTCTTGTAGGTGTCATTACAAAAAGCACCCAGTCCACACTGTAAAGTGGTCTTGTAGGTGTCATTACAAAAAGCACCCAGTCCAAACTGTAAAGTGGTCTTGTAGGTGTCATTACAAAAAGCACCTAGTCCACATAGTAAAGTGATCTTGTATGTGTCATTACAAAAAGCACCTAGTCCACACTGTAAAGTGATCTTGTAGGTGTCATTACAAAAAGCACCTACTCCACACGGTAAAGTGATCTTGTAGGTGTCATTACAAAAAGCACCTACTCCACACTGTAAAGTGATCTTGTAGGTGTCATTACAAAAAGCACCCAGTCCACACTGTAAAGTGGTCTTGTAGTTGTCATTACAAAAAGCACCCAGTCCACACTGCAAAGTGGTCTTGTAGATGTCACTACAAAAAGCACCCAGTCCGAACTGTAAAGTGGTCGTTAAGGTGTGATTACAAAAAGCATCTAGTCCACATTGTAAAGTGAAATTGTAGGTGTCATTACAAAAAGAACCTAGTCCAAACTGTAAAGTGATCTTCTAGGTGTCATTACAAAAAGCACCCAGTCCACACTGTAAAGTGGTCTTGTAGGTGTCATTACAAAAAGCACCTAGTCCACACTGTAAAGTTATCTTCTAGGTGTCATTACAAAAAGCACCCAGTCCACACTGTAAAGTGGTCTTGTAGGTGTCATTACAAAAAGCACCCAGTCCACACTGTAAAGTGGTCTTGTAGGTGTCATTACAAAAAGCACCTAGTCCACACTGTAAAGTGATCTTCTAGGTGTCATTACAAAAAGCACCTAGTCCACACTGTAAAGTGATCTTGTAGGTGTCATTACAAAAAGCACACAGTCCACACCGTAAAGTGGTCTTGTAGGTGTCATTACAAAAAGCACCTGTAAAGTGATTTTCTAGGTGTCATTACAAAAAGCACCTAGTCCACACTGTAGAGTGGTCTTGTAGGTGTCATTACAAAAAGCACCCAGTCAAAACTGTAAAGTGGTCGTGTAGGTGTCATTACAAAAAGCATCTAGTCCACATTGTAAAGTGATCTTGTAGGTGTCATTACAAAAAGCACCTAGTCCAAACTGTAAAGTGGTCTTGTAGATGTCATTACAAAAAGCACCCAGTCCACACTGTAAAGTGGTCTTGTAGGTGTTATTACAAAAAGCACCCAGTCAAAACTGTAAAGTGGTCGTGTAGGTGTCATTACAAAAAGCATCTAGTCCACATTGTAAAGTGATCTTGTAGGTGTCATTACAAAAAGCACCTAGTCCAAATTGTAAAGTGGTCTTGTAGATGTCATTACAAAAAGCACCCAGTCCAAACTGTAAAGTGGTCGTGTAGGTGTCATTACAAAAAGCACCTAGTCCACACTGTAAAGTGATCTTGTAGGTGTCATTATAAAAAGCATCTAGTTCACATTGTAAAGTGATCTTGTAGGTGTCATTACAAAAAGCACCTAGTCCAAACTGTAAAGTGGTCTTGTAGATGTCATTACAAAAAGCACCCAGTCCACACTGTAAAGTGGTCTTGTAGGTGTCATTACAAAAAGCACACAGTCCACACTCTAAAGTGGTCTTGTAGGTGTCATTACAAAAAGCACCCAGTCCACACCGTAAAGTGATCTTGTAGGTGTCATTACAAAAAGCACCCAGTCCAATCTGTAAAGTGGTATTGTAGGTGTCATTACAAAAAGCACCCAGTCCAAACTGTAAAGTGGTCGTGTAGGTGTCATTACAAAAAGCATCTAGTCCACATTGAAAAGTGATCTTGTAGGTGTCATTACAAAAAGCACCTAGTCCAAACTGTAAAGTGGTCTTGTAGATGTCATTACAAAAAGCACCCAGTCCACACTGTAAAGTGGTCTTGTAGGTGTCATTACAAAAAGCACCCAGTCAAAACTGTAAAGTGGTCGTGTAGGTGTCATTACAAAAAGCATCTAGTCCACATTGTAAAGTGATCTTGTAGGTGTCATTACAAAAAGCACCTAGTCCAAACTGTAAAGTGGTCTTGTAGATGTCATTACAAAAAGCACCCAGTCCACACTGTAAAGTGGTCTTGTAGGTGTCATTACAAAAAGCACCCAGTCAAAACTGTAAAGTGGTCGTGTAGGTGTCATTACAAAAAGCATCTAGTCCACATTGTAAAGTGATCTTGTAGGTGTCATTACAAAAAGCACCTAGTCCAAACTATAAAGTGGTCTTGTAGATGTCATTACAAAAAGCATCCAGTTCACACTGTAAAGTGGTCTTGTAGGTGTCATTACAAAAAGCACACAGTCCACACTCTAAAGTGGTCTTGTAGGTGTCATTACAAAAAGCACCCAGTCCACACTGTAAAGTGGTCTTGTAGGTGTCATTACAAAAAGCACCCAGTCCAATCTGTAGAGTGGTCTTGTAGGTGTCATTACGAAAAGCACCCAGTCCAAACTGTAAAGTGGTCGTGTAGGTGTCATTACAAAAAGCACCTAGTCCACACTGTAAAGTGATCTTGTAGGTGTCATTATATAAACACCTAGTCCACACTGTAAAGTGATCTTGTAGGTGTCATTACAAAAAGCACCTAGTCCACATTGTAAAGTGATCTTGTAGGTGTCATTACAAAAAGCACCAAGTCCACACTGTAAAGTGGTCTTGTAGGTGTCATTACAAAAAGCATCTAGTCCACACTGTAAAGTGGTCTTGTAGATATCATTACAAAAAGCACCCAGTCCAAACTGTAAAGTGATCTTGTAGGTGTCATTACAAAAAGCACCCAGTCCACACTGTAAAGTGGTCTTGTAGGTGTCATTACAAAAAGCACCTAGTCCACACTGTAAAGTGATCTTGTAGGTGTCATTACAAAAAGCACCCAATCCACATTGTAAAGTGGTCTTCTAAGTGTCATTACAAAAAGCACCCAGTCCACACTGTAAAGTGGTCTTGTAGGTGTCATTACAAAAACACCCAGTCCACACTGTAAAGTGGTCTTGTAAGTGTCATTACAAAAAGCACCTAGTCCACACTGTAAAGTGGTATTGTAGATGTCACTACAAAAAGCACCCAGTCCAAACTGTAAAGTGGTCGTTAAGGTGTGATTACAAAAAGCATCTAGTCCACATTGTAAAGTGAAATTGTAGGTGTCATTACAAAAAGAACCTAGTCCAAACTGTAAAGTGGTCTTGTAGACGTCATTACAAATAGCACCCAGTCCACACTGTAAAGTGGTCTTGTAGGTGTCATTACAAAAAGCACCCAGTCCACACTCTAAAGTGGTCTTGTAGGTGTCATTACAAAAAGCACCCAGTCCACACTCTAAAGTGGTCTTGTAGGTGTCATTACAAAAAGCACCTAGTCCTCACTGTAAAGTGATCTTGTAGGTGTCATTACAAAAAGCACCTAGTCCACATTGTAAACTGATCTTGTAGGTGTCATTAAAAAAAGCACCCAGTCCACACTGTAAAGTGGTCTTGTAGGTGTCATTACAAAAAGCACCTAGTCCACACTGTAAAGTGGTCTTGTAGATGTCATTACAAAAAGCACCCAGTCCACACTGTAAAGTGGTCTTGTAGGTATCATTACAAAAAACACCCAGTCCACACTGTAAAGTGGTCTTGTAGGTGTCATTACAAAAAGCACCCAGTCCAAACTGTAAAGTGGTCTTGTAGGTGTCATTAAAAAAAGCACCTAGTCCACACTGTAAAGTGATCTTGTAGGTGTCATTACAAAAAGCACCTAGTCCACACTGTAAAGTGATCTTGTAGGTGTCATTACAAAAAGCACCTAGTCCACATAGTAAAGTGATCTTGTATGTGTCATTACAAAAAGCACCTAGTCCACACTGTAAAGTGATCTTGTAGGTGTCATTACAAAAAGCACCTAGTTCACACTATAAAGTGATCTTGTAGGTGTCATTACAAAAAGCACCTAGTCCACATTGTAAAGTGATCTTGTAGGTATCATTACAAAAAGCACCTACTCCACACGGTAAAGTGATCTTGTAGGTGTCATTACAAAAAGCACCCAGTCCACACTATAAAGTGGTCTTGTAGGTGTCATTACAAAAAGCACCCAGTCCACACTGCAAAGTGGTCTTGTAGATGTCATTACAAAAAGCACCCAGTCCACACTGCAAAGTGGTCTTGTAGGTGTCATTACAAAAAGCACCCAGTCCACACTGTAAAGTGGTCTTGTAGGTGTCATTACAAAAAGCACCCAGTCCAAACTGTAAAGTGGTCTTGTAGGTGTCATTACAAAAAGCACCTAGTCCACATAGTAAAGTGATCTTGTATGTGTCATTACAAAAAGCACCTAGTCCACACTGTAAAGTGATCTTGTAGGTGTCATTACAAAAAGCACCTACTCCACACGGTAAAGTGATCTTGTAGGTGTCATTACAAAAAGCACCTACTCCACACTGTAAAGTGATCTTGTAGGTGTCATTACAAAAAGCACCCAGTCCACACTGTAAAGTGGTCTTGTAGGTGTCATTACAAAAAGCACCCAGTCCACACTGCAAAGTGGTCTTGTAGATGTCATTACAAAAAGCACCCAGTCCACACTGCAAAGTGGTCTTGTAGGTGTCATTACAAAAAGCACCCAGTCCACACTGTAAAGTGGTCTTGTAGGTGTCATTACAAAATGCACCTAGTCCACACTGTAAAGTGGTCTTGTAGATGTCATTACAAAAAGCACCCAGTCCACACTGCAAAGTGGTCTTGTAGGTGTCATTACAAAAAGCACCCAGTCCACACTGTAAAGTGGTCTTGTAGGTGTCATTACAAAATGCACCTAGTCCACACTGTAAAGTGGTCTTGTAGATGTCATTACAAATAGCACCCAGTCCACACTGTAAAGTGGTCTTGTAGGTGTCATTACAAAAAGCACCCAGTCCACACTCTAAAGTGGTCTTGTAGGTGTCATTACAAAAAGCACCCAGTCCACACTCTAAAGTGGTCTTGTAGGTGTCATTACAAAAAGCACCTAGTCCTCACTGTAAAGTGATCTTGTAGGTGTCATTACAAAAAGCACCTAGTCCACATTGTAAACTGATCTTGTAGGTGTCATTAAAAAAAGCACCCAGTCCACACTGTAAAGTGGTCTTGTAGGTGTCATTACAAAAAGCACCTAGTCCACACTGTAAAGTGGTCTTGTAGATGTCATTACAAAAAGCACCCAGTCCACACTGTAAAGTGGTCTTGTAGGTATCATTACAAAAAACACCCAGTCCACACTGTAAAGTGGTCTTGTAGGTGTCATTACAAAAAGCACCCAGTCCAAACTGTAAAGTGGTCTTGTAGGTGTCATTAAAAAAAGCACCTAGTCCACACTGTAAAGTGATCTTGTAGGTGTCATTACAAAAAGCACCTAGTCCACACTGTAAAGTGATCTTGTAGGTGTCATTACAAAAAGCACCTAGTCCACATAGTAAAGTGATCTTGTATTTGTCATTACAAAAAGCACCTAGTCCACACTGTAAAGTGATCTTGTAGGTGTCATTACAAAAAGCACCTAGTTCACACTATAAAGTGATCTTGTAGGTGTCATTACAAAAAGCACCTAGTCCACATTGTAAAGTGATCTTGTAGGTGTCATTACAAAAAGCACCTACTCCACACGGTAAAGTGATCTTGTAGGTGTCATTACAAAAAGCACCCAGTCCACACTGTAAAGTGGTCTTGTAGGTGTCATTACAAAAAGCACCCAGTCCACACTGCAAAGTGGTCTTGTAGATGTCATTACAAAAAGCACCCAGTCCACACTGCAAAGTGGTCTTGTAGGTGTCATTACAAAAAGCACCCAGTCCACACTGTAAAGTGGTCTTGTAGGTGTCATTACAAAAAGCACCCAGTCCAAACTGTAAAGTGGTCTTGTAGGTGTCATTACAAAAAGCACCTAGTCCACATAGTAAAGTGATCTTGTATGTGTCATTACAAAAAGCACCTAGTCCACACTGTAAAGTGATCTTGTAGGTGTCATTACAAAAAGCACCTACTCCACACGGTAAAGTGATCTTGTAGGTGTCATTACAAAAAGCACCTACTCCACACTGTAAAGTGATCTTGTAGGTGTCATTACAAAAAGCACCCAGTCCACACTGTAAAGTGGTCTTGTAGTTGTCATTACAAAAAGCACCCAGTCCACACTGCAAAGTGGTCTTGTAGATGTCATTACAAAAAGCACCCAGTCCACACTGCAAAGTGGTCTTGTAGGTGTCATTACAAAAAGCACCCAGTCCACACTGTAAAGTGGTCTTGTAGGTGTCATTACAAAATGCACCTAGTCCACACTGTAAAGTGGTCTTGTAGATGTCATTACAAAAAGCACCCAGTCCACACTGCAAAGTGGTCTTGTAGGTGTCATTACAAAAAGCACCCAGTCCACACTGTAAAGTGGTCTTGTAGGTGTCATTACAAAATGCACCTAGTCCACACTGTAAAGTGGTCTTGTAGATGTCATTACAAAAAGCACCCAGTCCACACTGCAAAGTGATTTTGTAGGTGTCATTACAAAAAGCACCCAGTCCACACTGCAAAGTGGTCTTGTAGGTGTCATTACAAAAAGCACCTAGTCCACACTGTAAAGTGATCTTCTAGGTGTCATTACAAAAAGCACCCAGTCCACACTGTAAAGTGGTCTTGTAGGTATCATTACAAAAAGCACCTAGTCCACACTGTAAAGTGATCTTCTAGGTGTCATTACAAAAAGCACCCAGTCCACACTGTAAAGTGGTCTTGTAGGTGTCATTACAAAAAGCACCTAGTCCACACTGTAAAGTTATCTTCTAGGTGTCATTACAAAAAGCAGCCAGTCCACACTGTAAAGTGGTCTTGTAGGTGTCATTACAAAAAGCACCTAGTCCTCACTGTAAAGTGATCTTGTAGGTGTCATTACAAAAAGCACCCAGTCCACACTGTAAAGTGGTCTTGTAGGTGTCATTACAAAAAGCACCTAGTCCACACTGTAAAGTGGTCTTGTAGATGTCATTACAAAAAGCACCCAGTCCACACTGTAAAGTGGTCTTGTAGGTATCATTACAAAAAACACCCAGTCCACACTGTAAAGTGGTCTTGTAGGTGTCATTACAAAAAGCACCCAGTCCAAACTGTAAAGTGGTCTTGTAGGTGTCATTAAAAAAAGCACCTAGTCCACACTGTAAAGTGATCTTGTAGGTGTCATTACAAAAAGCACCTAGTCCACACTGTAAAGTGATCTTGTAGGTGTCATTACAAAAAGCACCTAGTCCACATAGTAAAGTGATCTTGTATGTGTCATTACAAAAAGCACCTAGTCCACACTGTAAAGTGATCTTGTAGGTGTCATTACAAAAAGCACCTAGTTCACACTATAAAGTGATCTTGTAGGTGTCATTACAAAAAGCACCTAGTCCACATTGTAAAGTGATCTTGTAGGTGTCATTACAAAAAGCACCTACTCCACACGGTAAAGTGATCTTGTAGGTGTCATTACAAAAAGCACCCAGTCCACACTGTAAAGTGGTCTTGTAGGTGTCATTACAAAAAGCACCCAGTCCACACTGCAAAGTGGTCTTGTAGATGTCATTACAAAAAGCACCCAGTCCACACTGCAAAGTGGTCTTGTAGGTGTCATTACAAAAAGCACCCAGTCCACACTGTAAAGTGGTCTTGTAGGTGTCATTACAAAAAGCACCCAGTCCAAACTGTAAAGTGGTCTTGTAGGTGTCATTACAAAAAGCACCTAGTCCACATAGTAAAGTGATCTTGTATGTGTCATTACAAAAAGCACCTAGTCCACACTGTAAAGTGATCTTGTAGGTGTCATTACAAAAAGCACCTACTCCACACGGTAAAGTGATCTTGTATGTGTCATTACAAAAAGCACCTAGTCCACACTGTAAAGTGATCTTGTAGGTGTCATTACAAAAAGCACCCAGTCCACACTGTAAAGTGGTCTTGTAGGTGTCATTACAAAAAGCACCCAGTCCACACTGCAAAGTGGTCTTGTAGATGTCATTACAAAAAGCACCCAGTCCACACTGCAAAGTGGTCTTGTAGGTGTCATTACAAAAAGCACCCAGTCCACACTGTAAAGTGGTCTTGTAGGTGTCATTACAAAATGCACCTAGTCCACACTGTAAAGTGGTCTTGTAGATGTCATTACAAAAAGCACCCAGTCCACACTGCAAAGTGGTCTTGTAGGTGTCATTACAAAAAGCACCCAGTCCACACTGTAAAGTGGTCTTGTAGGTGTCATTACAAAATGCACCTAGTCCACACTGTAAAGTGGTCTTGTAGATGTCATTACAAAAAGCACCCAGTCCACACTGCAAAGTGATTTTGTAGGTGTCATTACAAAAAGCACCCAGTCCACACTGCAAAGTGGTCTTGTAGGTGTCATTACAAAAAGCACCCAGTCCACACTGTAAAGTGATCTTGTAGGTGTCATTACAAAAAGCACCAAGTCCACACTGTTAAGTGGTCTTGTAGGTGTCATTACAAAAAGCACCCAGCCCACACTGTAAAGTGGTCTTGTAGATGTCATTACAAAATGCACCTAGTCCACACTGTAAAGTGGTCTTGTAGATGTCATTACAAAATGCACCTAATCCACACTGTAAAGTGGTTTTGTAGGTGTCATTACAAAAAGCACCCAGTCCACACTGTAAAGTGGTCTTGTAGGTGTCATTACAAAAAGCACCTAGTCCACACTGTAAAGTGATCTTCTAGGTGTCATTACAAAAAGCACCTAGTCCACACTGTAAAGTGATCTTCTAGGTGTCATTACAAAAAGCACCCAGTACACACTGTAAAGTGGTCTTGTAGGTGTCATTACAAAAAGCACCTAGTCCACACTGTAAAGTGATCTTCTAGGTGTCATTACAAAAAGCACCCAGTCCACACTGTAAAGTGGTCTTGTAGGTATCATTACAAAAAGCACCTAGTCCACACTGTAAAGTGATCTTCTAGGTGTCATTACAAAAAGCACCCAGTCCACACTGTAAAGTGGTCTTGTAGGTGTCATTACAAAAAGCACCTAGTCCACACCGTAAAGTTATCTTCTAGGTGTCATTACAAAAAGCAGCCAGTCCACACTGTAAAGTGGTCTTGTAGGTGTCATTACAAAAAGCACCCAGTCCACACTGTAAAGTGGTCTTGTAGGTGTCATTACAAAAAGCACCTAGTCCACACTGTAAAGTGATCTTCTAGGTGTCATTACAAAAAGCACCTAGACCACACTGTAAAGTGATCTTGTAGGTGTCATTACAAAAAGCACCCAGTCCACACTGTAAAGTGGTCTTGTAGGTGTCATTACAAAAAGCACCTGTAAAGTGATCTTCTAGGTGTCATTACAAAAAGCACCTAGTCCACACTGTAAAGTGGTCTTGTAGGTGTCATTACAAAAAGCACCCAGTCAAAACTGTAAAGTGGTCGTGTAGGTGTCATTACAAAAAGCATCTAGTCCACATTGTAAAGTGATCCTGTAGGTGTCATTACAAAAAGCACCTAGTCCAAACTGTAAAGTGGTCTTGTAGATGTCATTACAAAAAGCACCCAGTCCAAACTGTAAAGTGGTCGTGTAGGTGTCATTACAAAAAGCACCCAGTCCAAACTGTAAAGTGGTCGTGTAGGTGTCATTACAAAAAGCATCTAGTCCACATTGAAAAGTGATCTTGTAGGTGTCATTACAAAAAGCACCTAGTCCAAACTGTAAAGTGGTCTTGTAGATGTCATTACAAAAAGCACCCAGTCCACACTGTAAAGTGGTCTTGTAGGTGTCATTACAAAAAGCACCCAGTCAAAACTGTAAAGTGGTCGTGTAGGTGTCATTACAAAAAGCATCTAGTCCACATTGTAAAGTGATCTTGTAGGTGTCATTACAAAAAGCACCTAGTCCAAACTGTAAAGTGGTCTTGTAGATGTCATTACAAAAAGCACCCAGTCCACACTGTAAAGTGGTCTTGTAGGTGTCATTACAAAAAGCACCCAGTCAAAACTGTAAAGTGGTCGTGTAGGTGTCATTACAAAAAGCATCTAGTCCACATTGTAAAGTGATCTTGTAGGTGTCATTACAAAAAGCACCTAGTCCAAACTATAAAGTGGTCTTGTAGATGTCATTACAAAAAGCATCCAGTCCACACTGTAAAGTGGTCTTGTAGGTGTCATTACAAAAAGCACACAGTCCACACTCTAAAGTGGTCTTGTAGGTGTCATTACAAAAAGCACCCAGTCCACACTGTAAAGTGGTCTTGTAGGTGTCATTACAAAAAGCACCCAGTCCAATCTGTAAAGTGGTCTTGTAGGTGTCATTACGAAAAGCACCCAGTCCAAACTGTAAAGTGGTCGTGTAGGTGTCATTACAAAAAGCACCTAGTCCACACTGTAAAGTGATCTTGTAGGTGTCATTATATAAACACCTAGTCCACACTGTTAAGTGGTCTTGTAGGTGTCATTACAAAAAGCATCTAGTCCACACTGTAAAGTGGTCTTGTAGATATCATTACAAAAAGCACCCAGTCCAAACTGTAAAGTGATCTTGTAGGTGTCATTACAAAAAGCACCTAGTCCACACTGTAAAGTGATCTTCTAGGTGTCATTACAAAAAGCACCCAGTCCACACTGTAAAGTGGTCTTGTAGGTGTCATTACAAAAAGCACCCAGTCCACACTGTAAAGTGCTCTTGTAGGTGTCTTTAGAGAAAGCACCTAGTTCACACTGTAAAGTGATCTTCTAGGTGTCATTACAAAAAGCACCCAGCCCACACTGTAAAGTGGTCTTGTAGATGTCATTACAAAATGCACCTAGTCCACACTGTAAAGTGGTCTTGTAGATGTCATTACAAAATGCACCCAGTCCACACTGTAAAGTGGTCTTGTAGGTGTCATTACAAAAAGCACCTAGTCCACACTGTAAAGTGATCTTCTAGGTGTCATTACAAAAAGCACCTAGTCCACACTGTAAAGTGATCTTCTAGGTGTCATTACAAAAAGCACCCAGTACACACTGTAAAGTGGTCTTGTAGGTGTCATTACAAAAAGCACCTAGTCCACACTGTAAAGTGATCTTCTAGGTGTCATTACAAAAAGCACCCAGTCCACACTGTAAAGTGGTCTTGTAGGTATCATTACAAAAAGCACCTAGTCCACACTGTAAAGTGATCTTCTAGGTGTCATTACAAAAAGCACCCAGTCCACACTGTAAAGTGGTCTTGTAGGTGTCATTACAAAAAGCACCTAGTCCACACTGTAAAGTTATCTTCTAGGTGTCATTACAAAAAGCAGCCAGTCCACACTGTAAAGTGGTCTTGTAGGTGTCATTACAAAAAGCACCCAGTCCACACTGTAAAGTGGTCTTGTAGGTGTCATTACAAAAAGCACCTAGTCCACACTGTAAAGTGATCTTCTAGGTGTCATTACAAAAAGCACCTAGTCCACACTGTAAAGTGATCTTGTAGGTGTCATTACAAAAAATCACCCAGTCCACACTGTAAAGTGGTCTTGTAGGTGTCATTACAAAAAGCACCTGTAAAGTGATCTTCTAGGTGTCATTACAAAAAGCACCTAGTCCACACTGTAAAGTGGTCTTGTAGGTGTCATTACAAAAAGCACCTAGTCCACACTGTAAAGTGATCTTCTAGGTGTCATTACAAAAAGCACCTAGTCCACACTGTAAAGTGATCTTCTAGGTGTCATTACAAAAAGCACCCAGTACACACTGTAAAGTGGTCTTGTAGGTGTCATTACAAAAAGCACCTAGTCCACACTGTAAAGTGATCTTCTAGGTGTCATTACAAAAAGCACCCAGTCCACACTGTAAAGTGGTCTTGTAGGTATCATTACAAAAAGCACCTAGTCCACACTGTAAAGTGATCTTCTAGGTGTCATTACAAAAAGCACCCAGTCCACACTGTAAAGTGGTCTTGTAGGTGTCATTACAAAAAGCACCTAGTCCACACTGTAAAGTTATCTTCTAGGTGTCATTACAAAAAGCAGCCAGTCCACACTGTAAAGTGGTCTTGTAGGTGTCATTACAAAAAGCACCCAGTCCACACTGTAAAGTGGTCTTGTAGGTGTCATTACAAAAAGCACCTAGTCCACACTGTAAAGTGATCTTCTAGGTGTCATTACAAAAAGCACCTAGTCCACACTGTAAAGTGATCTTGTAGGTGTCATTACAAAAAATCACCCAGTCCACACTGTAAAGTGGTCTTGTAGGTGTCATTACAAAAAGCACCTGTAAAGTGATCTTCTAGGTGTCATTACAAAAAGCACCTAGTCCACACTGTAAAGTGGTCTTGTAGGTGTCATTACAAAAAGCACCCAGTCAAAACTGTAAAGTGGTCGTGTAGGTGTCATTACAAAAAGCATCTAGTCCACATTGTAAAGTGATCTTGTAGGTGTCATTACAAAAAGCACCTAGTCCAAACTGTAAAGTGGTCTTGTAGATGTCATTACAAAAAGCACCCAGTCCACACTGTAAAGTGGTCTTGTAGGTGTCATTACAAAAAGCACCCAGTCAAAACTGTAAAGTGGTCGTGTAGGTGTCATTACAAAAAGCATCTAGTCCACATTGTAAAGTGATCTTGTAGGTGTCATTACAAAAAGCACCTATTCCAAACTGTAAAGTGGTCTTGTAGATGTCATTACAAAAAGCACCCAGTCCAAACTGTAAAGTGGTCGTGTAGGTGTCATTACAAAAAGCACCCAGTCCAAACTGTAAAGTGGTCGTGTAGGTGTCATTACAAAAAGCATTTAGTCCACATTGAAAAGTGATCTTGTAGGTGTCATTACAAAAAGCACCTAGTCCAAACTGTAAAGTGGTCTTGTAGATGTCATTACAAAAAGCACCCAGTCCACACTGTAAAGTGGTCTTGTAGGTGTCATTACAAAAAGCACCCAGTCAAAACTGTAAAGTGGTCGTGTAGGTGTCATTACAAAAAGCATCTAGTCCACATTGTAAAGTGATCTTGTAGGTGTCATTACAAAAAGCACCTAGTCCAAACTGTAAAGTGGTCTTGTAGATGTCATTACAAAAAGCACCCAGTCCACACTGTAAAGTGGTCTTGTAGGTGTCATTACAAAAAGCACCCAGTCAAAACTGTAAAGTGGTCGTGTAGGTGTCATTACAAAAAGCATCTAGTCCACATTGTAAAGTGATCTTGTAGGTGTCATTACAAAAAGCACCTAGTCCAAACTATAAAGTGGTCTTGTAGATGTCATTACAAAAAGCATCCAGTCCACACTGTAAAGTGGTCTTGTAGGTGTCATTACAAAAAGCACACAGTCCACACTCTAAAGTGGTCTTGTAGGTGTCATTACAAAAAGCACCCAGTCCACACTGTAAAGTGGTCTTGTAGGTGTCATTACAAAAAGCACCCAGTCCAATCTGTAAAGTGGTCTTGTAGGTGTCATTACGAAAAGCACCCAGTCCAAACTGTAAAGTGGTCGTGTAGGTGTCATTACAAAAAGCACCTAGTCCACACTGTAAAGTGATCTTGTAGGTGTCATTATATAAACACCTAGTCCACACTGTAAAGTGATCTTGTAGGTGTCATTACAAAAAGCACCTAGTCCACATTGTAAAGTGATCTTGTAGCTGTCATTACAAAAAGCACCAAGTCCACACTGTTAAGTGGTCTTGTAGGTGTCATTACAAAAAGCATCTAGTCCACACTGTAAAGTGGTCTTGTAGATATCATTACAAAAAGCACCCAGTCCAAACTGTAAAGTGATCTTGTAGGTGTCATTACAAAAAGCACCCAGTCCACACTGTAAAGTGGTCTTGTAGGTGTCATTACAAAAAGCACCTAGTCCACACTGTAAAGTGATCTTGTAGGTGTCATTACAAAAAGCACCCAATCCACATTGTAAAGTGGTCTTCTAAGTGTCATTACAAAAAGCACCCAGTCCACACTGTAAAGTGGTCTTGTAAGTGTCATTACAAAAAGCACCTAGTCCACACTGTAAAGTGGTATTGTAGATGTCACTACAAAAAGCACCCAGTCCAAACTGTAAAGTGGTCGTTAAGGTGTGATTACAAAAAGCATCTAGTCCACATTGTAAAGTGAAATTGTAGGTGTCATTACAAAAAGAACCTAGTCCAAACTGTAAAGTGGTCTTGTAGACGTCATTACAAAAAGCACCCAGTCCACACTGTAAAGTGGTCTTGTAGGTGTCATTACAAAAAGCACCCAGTCCACACTCTAAAGTGGTCTTGTAGGTGTCATTACAAAAAGCACCCAGTCCACACTCTAAAGTGGTCTTGTAGGTGTCATTACAAAAAGCACCTAGTCCACATTGTAAACTGATCTTGTAGGTGTCATTAAAAAAAGCACCCAGTCCACACTGTAAAGTGGTCTTGTAGGTGTCATTACAAAAAGCACCTAGTCCACACTGTAAAGTGGTCTTGTAGATGTCATTACAAAAAGCACCCAGTCCACACTGTAAAGTGGTCTTGTAGGTATCATTACAAAAAACACCCAGTCCACACTGTAAAGTGGTCTTGTAGGTGTCATTACAAAAAGCACCCAGTCCAAACTGTAAAGTGGTCTTGTAGGTGTCATTAAAAAAAGCACCTAGTCCACACTGTAAAGTGATCTTGTAGGTGTCATTACAAAAAGCACCTAGTCCACATAGTAAAGTGATCTTGTATGTGTCATTACAAAAAGCACCTAGTCCACACTGTAAAGTGATCTTGTAGGTGTCATTACAAAAAGCACCTACTTCACACTATAAAGTGATCTTGTAGGTGTCATTACAAAAAGCACCTAGTCCACATTGTAAAGTGATCTTGTAGGTGTCATTACAAAAAGCACCTACTCCACACGGTAAAGTGATCTTGTAGGTGTCATTACAAAAAGCACCCAGTCCACACTGTAAAGTGGTCTTGTAGGTGTCATTACAAAAAGCACCCAGTCCACACTGCAAAGTGGTCTTGTAGATGTCATTACAAAAAGCACCCAGTCCACACTGCAAAGTGGTCTTGTAGGTGTCATTACAAAAAGCACCCAGTCCACACTGTAAAGTGGTCTTGTAGGTGTCATTACAAAAAGCACCCAGTCCAAACTGTAATGTGGTCTTGTAGGTGTCATTACAAAAAGCACCTAGTCCACATAGTAAAGTGATCTTGTATGTGTCATTACAAAAAGCACCTAGTTCACATTGTAAAGTGATCTTGTAGGTGTCATTACAAAAAGCACCTACTCCACACTGTAAAGTGATCTTGTAGGTGTCATTACAAAAAGCACCCAGTCCACACTGTAAAGTGGTCTTGTAGGTGTCATTACAAAAAGCACCTAGTCCACACTGCAAAGTGGTCTTGTAGATGTCATTACAAAAAGCACCCAGTCCACACTGCAAAGTGGTCTTGTAGGTGTCATTACAAAAAGCACCCAGTCCACACTGTAAAGTGGTCTTGTAGGTGTCATTACAAAATGCACTTAGTCCACACTGTAAAGTGGTCTTGTAGATGTCATTACAAAAAGCACCCAGTCCACACTGCAAAGTGGTCTTGTAGGTGTCATTACAAAAAGCACCCAGTCCACACTGTAAAGTGGTCTTGTAGGTGTCATTACAAAATGCACCTAGTCCACACTGTAAAGTGGTCTTGTAGATGTCATTACAAAAAGCACCCAGTCCACACTGCAAAGTGATTTTGTAGGTGTCATTACAAAAAGCACCCAGTCCACACTGCAAAGTGGTCTTGTAGGTGTCATTACAAAAAGCACCCAGTCCACACTGTAAAGTGATCTTGTAGGTGTCATTACAAAAAGCACCAAGTCCACACTGTTAAGTGGTCTTGTAGGTGTCATTACAAAAAGCACCCAATCCACATTGTAAAGTGGTCTTGTAGGTGTCATTACAAAAAGCACCTAGTCCACACTGTAAAGTGATCTTCTAGGTGTCATTACAAAAAGCACCCAGTCCACACTGTAAAGTGGTCTTGTAGGTGTCATTACAAAAAGCACCCAGTCCACACTGTAAAGTGCTCTTGTAGGTGTCATTAGAGAAAGCACCTAGTTCACACTGTAAAGTGATCTTCTAGGTGTCATTACAAAAAGCACCCAGTCCACACTGTAAAGTGGTCTTGTAGATGTCATTACAAAATGCACCTAGTCCACACTGTAAAGTGGTCTTGTAGATGTCATTACAAAATGCACCTAATCCACACTGTAAAGTGGTTTTGTAGGTGTCATTACAAAAAGCACCCAGTCCACACTGTAAAGTGGTCTTGTAGATGTCATTACAAAAAGCACCTAGTCCACACTGTAAAGTGATCTTCTAGGTGTCATTACAAAAAGCACCTAGTCCACACTGTAAAGTGATCTTCTAGGTGTCATTACAAAAAGCACCCAGTACACACTGTAAAGTGGTCTTGTAGGTGTCATTACAAAAAGCACCTAGTCCACACTGTAAAGTGATCTTCTAGGTGTCATTACAAAAAGCACCCAGTCCACACTGTAAAGTGGTCTTGTAGGTATCATTACAAAAAGCACCTAGTCCACACTGTAAAGTGATCTTCTAGGTGTCATTACAAAAAGCACCCAGTCCACTCTGTAAAGTGGTCTTGTAGGTGTCATTACAAAAAGCACCTAGTCCACACTGTAAAGTTATCTTCTAGGTGTCATTACAAAAAGCACCCAGTCCAAACTGTAAAGTGGTCTTGTAGGTGTCATTACAAAAAGCACCCAGTCCACACTGTAAAGTGGTCTTGTAGGTGTCATTACAAAAAGCACCTAGTCCACACTGTAAAGTGATCTTCTAGGTGTCATTACAAAAAGCACCTTGTCCACACTGTAAATTGATCTTGTAGGTGTCATTACAAAAAGCACCCAGTCCACACTGTAAAGTGGTCTTGTAGGTGTCATTACAAAAAGCACCCAGTCAAAACTGTAAAGTGGTCGTGTAGGTGTCATTACAAAAAGCATCTAGTCCACATTGTAAAGTGATCTTGTAGGTGTCATTACAAAAAGCACCTAGTCCAAACTGTAAAGTGGTCTTGTAGATGTCATTACAAAAAGCACCCAGTCCACACTGTAAAGTGGTCTTGTAGGTGTCATTACAAAAAGCACCCAGTCAAAACTGTAAAGTGGTCGTGTAGGTGTCATTACAAAAAGCATCTAGTCCACATTGTAAAGTGATCTTGTAGGTGTCATTACAAAAAGCACCTAGTCCAAACTGTAAAGTGGTCTTGTAGATGTCATTACAAAAAGCACCCAGTCCAAACTGTAAAGTGGTCGTGTAGGTGTCATTACAAAAAGCACCTAGTCCACACTGTAAAGTGATCTTGTAGGTGTCATTATAAAAAGCATCTAGTTCACATTGTAAAGTGATCTTGTAGGTGTCATTACAAAAAGCACCTAGTCCAAACTGTAAAGTGGTCTTGTAGATGTCATTACAAAAAGCACCCAGTCCACACTGTAAAGTGGTCTTGTAGGTGTCATTACAAAAAGCACACAGTCCACACTCTAAAGTGGTCTTGTAGGTGTCATTACAAAAAGCACCCAGTCCACACCGTAAAGTGGTCTTGTAGGTGTCATTACAAAAAGCACCCAGTCCAATCTGTAAAGTGGTCTTGTAGGTGTCATTACAAAAAGCACCCAGTCCAAACTGTAAAGTGGTCGTGTAGGTGTCATTACAAAAAGCACCTAGTCCACACTGTAAAGTGATCTTGTAGGTGTCATTATATAAACACCTAGTCCACACTGTAAAGTGATCTTGTAGGTGTCATTACAAAAAGCACCTAGTCCACATTGTAAAGTGATCTTGTAGGTGTCATTACAAAAAGCACCAAGTCCACACTGTTAAGTGGTCTTGTAGGTGTCATTACAAAAAGCATCTAGTCCACACTGTAAAGTGGTCTTGTAGATATCATTACAAAAAGCACCCAGTCCAAACTGTAAAGTGATCTTGTAAGTGTCATTACAAAAAGCACCCAGTCCACACTGTAAAGTGGTCTTGTAGGTGTCATTACAAAAAGCACCTAGTCCACACTGTAAAGTGATCTTGTAGGTGTCATTACAAAAAGCACCCAATCCACATTGTAAAGTGGTCTTCTAAGTGTCATTACAAAAAGCACCCAGTCCACACTGTAAAGTGGTCTTGTAGGTGTCATTACAAAAAGCACCCAGTCCACACTGTAAAGTGGTCTTGTAAGTGTCATTACAAAAAGCACCTAGTCCACACTGTAAAGTGGTATTGTAGATGTCACTACAAAAAGCACCCAGTCCAAACTGTAAAGTGGTCGTTAAGGTGTGATTACAAAAAGCATCTAGTCCACACTGTAAAGTGATCTTCTAGGTGTCATTACAAAAAGCACCCAGTCCACACTGTAAAGTGGTCTTGTAGGTGTCATTACAAAAAGCACCCAGTCCACACTGTAAAGTGCTCTTGTAGGTGTCATTAGAGAAAGCACCTAGTTCACACTGTAAAGTGATCTTCTAGGTGTCATTAAAAAAAGCACCCAGTCCACACTGTAAAGTGGTCTTGTAGATGTCATTACAAAATGCACCTAGTCCACACTGTAAAGTGGTCTTGTAGATGTCATTACAAAATGCACCTAATCCACACTGTAAAGTGGTTTTGTAGGTGTCATTACAAAAAGCACCCAGTCCACACTGTAAAGTGGTCTTGTAGGTGTCATTACAAAAAGCACCTAGTCCACACTGTAAAGTGATCTTCTAGGTGTCATTACAAAAAGCACCTAGTCCACACTGTAAAGTGATCTTCTAGGTGTCATTACAAAAAGCACCCAGTACACACTGTAAAGTGGTCTTGTAGGTGTCATTACAAAAAGCACCTAGTCCACACTGTAAAGTGATCTTCTAGGTGTCATTACAAAAAGCACCCAGTCCACACTGTAAAGTGGTCTTGTAGGTATCATTACAAAAAGCACCTAGTCCACACTGTAAAGTGATCTTCTAGGTGTCATTACAAAAAGCACCCAGTCCACACTGTAAAGTGGTCTTGTAGGTGTCATTACAAAAAGCACCTAGTCCACACTGTAAAGTTATCTTCTAGGTGTCATTACAAAAAGCACCCAGTCCACACTGTAAAGTGGTCTTGTAGGTGTCATTACAAAAAGCACCCAGTCCACACTGTAAAGTGGTTTTGTAGGTGTCATTACAAAAAGCACCCAATCCACATTGTAAAGTGGTCTTGTAGGTGTCATTACAAAAAGCACCTAGTCCACACTGTAAAGTGATCTTCTAGGTGTCATTACAAAAAGCACCCAGTCCACACTGTAAAGTGGTCTTGTAGGTGTCATTACAAAAAGCACCCAGTCCACACTGTAAAGTGCTCTTGTAGGTGTCATTAGAGAAAGCACCTAGTTCACACTGTAAAGTGATCTTCTAGGTGTCATTACAAAAAGCACCCAGTCCACACTGTAAAGTGGTCTTGTAGATGTCATTACAAAATGCACCTAGTCCACACTGTAAAGTGGTCTTGTAGATGTCATTACAAAATGCACCTAATCCACACTGTAAAGTGGTTTTGTAGGTGTCATTACAAAAAGCACCCAGTCCACACTGTAAAGTGGTCTTGTAGGTGTCATTACAAAAAGCACCTAGTCCACACTGTAAAGTGATCTTCTAGGTGTCATTACAAAAAGCACCTAGTCCACACTGTAAAGTGATCTTCTAGGTGTCATTACAAAAAGCACCCAGTACAAACTGTAAAGTGGTCTTGTAGGTGTCATTACAAAAAGCACCTAGTCCACACTGTAAAGTGATCTTCTAGGTGTCATTACAAAAAGCACCCAGTCCACACTGTAAAGTGGTCTTGTAGGTATCATTACAAAAAGCACCTAGTCCACACTGTAAAGTGATCTTCTAGGTGTCATTACAAAAAGCACCCAGTCCACACTGTAAAGTGGTCTTGTAGGTGTCATTACAAAAAGCACCTAGTCCACACTGTAAAGTTATCTTCTAGGTGTCATTACAAAAAGCACCCAGTCCACACTGTAAAGTGGTCTTGTAGGTGTCATTACAAAAAGCACCCAGTCCACACTGTAAAGTGGTCTTGTAGATGTCATTACAAAAAGCACCTAGTCCACACTGTAAAGTGATCTTCTAGGTGTCATTACAAAAAGCACCTAGTCCACACTGTAAAGTGATCTTGTAGGTGTCATTACAAAAAGCACCCAGTCCACACTGTAAAGTGGTCTTGTAGGTGTCATTACAAAAAGCACCTGTAAAGTGATCTTCTAGGTGTCATTACAAAAAGCACCTAGTCCACACTGTAAAGTGGTCTTGTAGGTGTCATTACAAAAAGCACCCAGTCAAAACTGTAAAGTGGTCGTGTAGGTGTCATTACAAAAAGCATCTAGTCCACATTGTAAAGTGATCTTGTAGGTGTCATTACAAAAAGCACCCAGTCCACACTGTAAAGTGGTCTTGTAGATGTCATTACAAAAAGCACCCAGTCCACACTGTAAAGTGGTCTTGTAGGTGTCATTACAAAAAGCACCCAGTCAAAACTGTAAAGTGGTCGTGTAGGTGTCATTACAAAAAGCATCTAGTCCACATTGTAAAGTGATCTTGTAGGTGTCATTACAAAAAGCACCTAGTCCAAACTGTAAAGTGGTCTTGTAGATGTCATTACAAAAAGCACCCAGTCCAAACTGTAAAGTGGTCGTGTAGGTGTCATTACAAAAAGCACCTAGTCCACACTGTAAAGTGATCTTGTAGGTGTCATTATAAAAAGCATCTAGTTCACATTGTAAAGTGATCTTGTAGGTGTCATTACAAAAAGCACCTAGTCCAAACTGTAAAGTGGTCTTGTAGATGTCATTACAAAAAGCACCCAGTCCACACTGTAAAGTGGTCTTGTAGGTGTCATTACAAAAAGCACACAGTCCACACTCTAAAGTGGTCTTGTAGGTGTCATTACAAAAAGCACCCAGTCCACACCGTAAAGTGGTCTTGTAGGTGTCATTACAAAAAGCACCCAGTCCAATCTGTAAAGTGGTCTTGTAGGTGTCATTACAAAAAGCACCCAGTCCAAACTGTAAAGTGGTCGTGTAGGTGTCATTACAAAAAGCACCTAGTCCACACTGTAAAGTGATCTTGTAGGTGTCATTATATAAACACCTAGTCCACACTGTAAAGTGATATTGTAGGTGTCATTACAAAAAGCACCTAGTCCACATTGTAAAGTGATCTTGTAGGTGTCATTACAAAAAGCACCAAGTCCACACTGTTAAGTGGTCTTGTAGGTGTCATTACAAAAAGCATCTAGTCCACACTGTAAAGTGGTCTTGTAGATATCATTACAAAAAGCACCCAGTCCAAACTGTAAAGTGATCTTGTAGGTGTCATTACAAAAAGCACCCAGTCCACACTGTAAAGTGGTCTTGTAGGTGTCATTACAAAAAGCACCTAGTCCACACTGTAAAGTGATCTTGTAGGTGTCATTACAAAAAGCACCCAATCCACATTGTAAAGTGGTCTTCTAAGTGTCATTACAAAAAGCACCCAGTCCACACTGTAAAGTGGTCTTGTAGGTGTCATTACAAAAAGCACCCAGTCCACACTGTAAAGTGGTCTTGTAAGTGTCATTACAAAAAGCACCTAGTCCACACTGTAAAGTGGTATTGTAGATGTCACTACAAAAAGCACCCAGTCCAAACTGTAAAGTGGTCGTTAAGGTGTGATTACAAAAAGCATCTAGTCCACACTGTAAAGTGATCTTCTAGGTGTCATTACAAAAAGCACACAGTCCACACTGTAAAGTGGTCTTGTAGGTGTCATTACAAAAAGCACCCAGTCCACACTGTAAAGTGCTCTTGTAGGTGTCATTAGAGAAAGCACCTAGTTCACACTGTAAAGTGATCTTCTAGGTGTCATTACAAAAAGCACCCAGTCCACACTGTAAAGTGGTCTTGTAGATGTCATTACAAAATGCACTTAGTCCACACTGTAAAGTGGTCTTGTAGATGTCATTACAAAATGCACCTAATCCACACTGTAAAGTGGTTTTGTAGGTGTCATTACAAAAAGCACCCAGTCCACACTGTAAAGTGGTCTTGTAGGTGTCATTACAAAAAGCACCTAGTCCACACTGTAAAGTGATCTTCTAGGTGTCATTACAAAAAGCACCTAGTCCACACTGTAAAGTGATCTTCTAGGTGTCATTACAAAAAGCACCCAGTACACACTGTAAAGTGGTCTTGTAGGTGTCATTACAAAAAGCACCTAGTCCACACTGTAAAGTGATCTTCTAGGTGTCATTACAAAAAGCACCCAGTCCACACTGTAAAGTGGTCTTGTAGGTATCATTACAAAAAGCACCTAGTCCACACTGTAAAGTGATCTTCTAGGTGTCATTACAAAAAGCACCCAGTCCACACTGTAAAGTGGTCTTGTAGGTGTCATTACAAAAAGCACCTAGTCCACACTGTAAAGTTATCTTCTAGGTGTCATTACAAAAAGCACCCAGTCCACACTGTAAAGTGGTCTTGTAGGTGTCATTACAAAAAGCACCCAGTCCACACTGTAAAGTGGTTTTGTAGGTGTCATTACAAAAAGCACCTAGTCCACACTGTAAAGTGATCTTCTAGGTGTCATTACAAAAAGCACCTAGTCCACACTGTAAAGTGATCTTGTAGGTGTCATTACAAAAAGCACCCAGTCCACACTCTAAAGTGGTCTTGTAGGTGTCATTACAAAAAGCACCTGTAAAGTGATCTTCTAGGTGTCATTACAAAAAGCACCTAGTCCACACTGTAAAGTGGTCTTGTAGGTGTCATTACAAAAAGCACCCAGTCAAAACTGTAAAGTGGTCGTGTAGGTGTCATTACAAAAAGCATCTAGTCCACATTGTAAAGTGATCTTGTAGGTGTCATTACAAAAAGCACCTAGTCCAAACTGTAAAGTGGTCTTGTAGATGTCATTACAAAAAGCACCCAGTCCACACTGTAAAGTGGTCTTGTAGGTGTCATTACAAAAAGCACCCAGTCAAAACTGTAAAGTGGTCGTGTAGGTGTCATTACAAAAAGCATCTAGTCCACATTGTAAAGTGATCTTGTAGGTGTCATTACAAAAAGCACCTAGTCCAAACTGTAAAGTGGTCTTGTAGATGTCATTACAAAAAGCACCCAGTCCAAACTGTAAAGTGGTTGTGTAGGTGTCATCACAAAAAGCACCTAGTCCACACTGTAAAGTGATCTTGTAGGTGTCATTATAAAAAGCATCTAGTTCACATTGTAAAGTGATCTTGTAGGTGTCATTACAAAAAGCACCTAGTCCAAACTGTAAAGTGGTCTTGTAGATGTCATTACAAAAAGCACCCAGTCCACACTGTAAAGTGGTCTTGTAGGTGTCATTACAAAAAGCACACAGTCCACACTCTAAAGTGGTCTTGTAGGTGTCATTACAAAAAGCACCCAGTCCACACCGTAAAGTGGTCTTGTAGGTGTCATTACAAAAAGCACCCAGTCCAATCTGTAAAGTGGTCTTGTAGGTGTCATTACAAAAAGCACCCAGTCCAAACTGTAAAGTGGTCGTGTAGGTGTCATTACAAAAAGCACCTAGTCCACACTGTAAAGTGATCTTGTAGGTGTCATTATATAAACACCTAGTCCACACTGTAAAGTGATCTTGTAGGTGTCATTACAAAAAGCACCTAGTCCACATTGTAAAGTGATCTTGTAGGTGTCATTACAAAAAGCACCAAGTCCACACTGTTAAGTGGTCTTGTAGGTGTCATTACAAAAAGCATCTAGTCCACACTGTAAAGTGGTCTTGTAGATATCATTACAAAAAGCACCCAGTCCAAACTGTAAAGTGATCTTGTAGGTGTCATTACAAAAAGCACCCAGTCCACACTGTAAAGTGGTCTTGTAGGTGTCATTACAAAAAGCACCTAGTCCACACTGTAAAGTGATCTTGTAGGTGTCATTACAAAAAGCACCCAATCCACATTGTAAAGTGGTCTTCTAGGTGTCATTACAAAAAGCACCCAGTCCACACTGTAAAGTGGTCTTGTAGGTGTCATTACAAAAAGCACCCAGTCCACACTGTAAAGTGGTCTTGTAAGTGTCATTACAAAAAGCACCTAGTCCACACTGTAAAGTGGTATTGTAGATGTCACTACAAAAAGCACCCAGTCCAAACTGTAAAGTGGTCGTTAAGGTGTGATTACAAAAAGCATCTAGTCCACATTGTAAAGTGAAATTGTAGGTGTCATTACAAAAAGAACCTAGTCCAAACTGTAAAGTGGTCTTGTAGACGTCATTACAAAAAGCACCCAGTCCACACTGTAAAGTGGTCTTGTAGGTGTCATTACAAAAAGCACCCAGTCCACACTCTAAAGTGGTCTTGTAGGTGTCATTACAAAAAGCACCCAGTCCACACTCTAAAGTGGTCTTGTAGGTGTCATTACAAAAAGCACCTAGTCCTCACTGTAAAGTGATCTTGTAGGTGTCATTACAAAAAGCACCTAGTCCACATTGTAAACTGATCTTGTAGGTGTCATTAAAAAAAGCACCCAGTCCACACTGTAAAGTGGTCTCGTAGGTGTCATTACAAAAAGCACCTAGTCCACACTGTAAAGTGGTCTTGTAGATGTCATTACAAAAAGCACCCAGTCCACACTGTAAAGTGGTCTTGTAGGTATCATTACAAAAAACACCCAGTCCACACTGTAAAGTGGTCTTGTAGGTGTCATTACAAAAAGCACCCAGTCCAAACTGTTAAGTGGTCTTGTAGGTGTCATTAAAAAAAGCACCTAGTCCACACTGTAAAGTGATCTTGTAGGTGTCATTACAAAAAGCACCTAGTCCACATAGTAAAGTGATCTTGTATGTGTCATTACAAAAAGCACCTAGTCCACACTGTAAAGTGATCTTGTAGGTGTCATTACAAAAAGCACCTAGTTCACACTATAAAGTGATCTTGTAGGTGTCATTACAAAAAGCACCTAGTCCACATTGTAAAGTGATCTTGTAGGTGTCATTACAAAAAGCACCTACTCCACACGGTAAAGTGATCTTGTAGGTGTCATTACAAAAAGCACCCAGTCCACACTGTAAAGTGGTCTTGTAGGTGTCATTACAAAAAGCACCCAGTCCACACTGCAAAGTGGTCTTGTAGATGTCATTACAAAAAGCACCCAGTCCACACTGCAAAGTGGTCTTGTAGGTGTCATTACAAAAAGCACCCAGTCCACACTGTAAAGTGGTCTTGTAGGTGTCATTACAAAAAGCACCCAGTCCAAACTGTAAAGTGGTTTTGTAGGTGTCATTACAAAAAGCACCTAGTCCACACTGTAAAGTGATCTTGTAGGTGTCATTACAAAAAGCACCTAGTCCACACTGTAAAGTGATCTTGTAGGTGTCATTACAAAAAGCACCTAGTCCACATAGTAAAGTGATCTTGTATGTGTCATTACAAAAAGCACCTAGTCCACACTGTAAAGTGATCTTGTAGGTGTCATTACAAAAAGCACCTAGTTCACATTGTAAAGTGATCTTGTAGGTGTCATTACAAAAAGCACCTACTCCACACTGTAAAGTGATCTTGTAGGTGTCATTACAAAAAGCACCCAGTCCACACTGTAAAGTGGTCTTGTAGGTGTCATTACAAAAAGCACCCAGTCCACACTGCAAAGTGGTCTTGTAGATGTCATTACAAAAAGCACCCAGTCCAATCTGTAAAGTGGTCTTGTAGGTGTCATTACAAAAAGCACCCAGTCCAAACTGTAAAGTGGTCGTGTAGGTGTCATTACAAAAAGCACCTAGTCCACACTGTAAAGTGATCTTGTTGGTGTCATTATATAAACACCTAGTCCACACTGTAAAGTGATCTTGTAGGTGTCATTACAAAAAGCACCTAGTCCACACTGTAAAGTGATCTTGTAGGTGTCATTACAAAAAGCACCCAGTCCACACTGTAAAGTGGTCTTGTAGGTGTCATTACAAAAAGCACCTATAAAGTGATCTTCTAGGTGTCATTACAAAAAGCACCTAGTCCACACTGTAAAGTGGTCTTGTAGGTGTCATTACAAAAAGCACCCAGTCAAAACTGTAAAGTGGTCGTGTAGGTGTCATTACAAAAAGCATCTAGTCCACATTGTAAAGTAATCTTGTAGGTGTCATTACAAAAAGCACCTAGTCCAAACTGTAAAGTGGTCTTGTAGATGTCATTACAAAAAGCACCCAGTCCACACTGTAAAGTGGTCTTGTAGGTGTCATTACAAAAAGCACCCAGTCAAAACTGTAAAGTGGTCGTGTAGGTGTCATTACAAAAAGCATCTAGTCCACATTGTTAAGTGATCTTGTAGGTGTCATTACAAAAAGCACCTAGTCCAAACTGTAAAGTGGTCTTGTAGATGTCATTACAAAAAGCACCCAGTCCAAACTGTAAAGTGGTCGTGTAGGTGTCATTACAAAAAGCATCTAGTCCACATTGTTAAGTGATCTTGTAGGTGTCATTACAAAAAGCACCTAGTCCAAACTGTAAAGTGGTCTTGTAGATGTCATTACAAAAAGCACCCAGTCCAAACTGTAAAGTGGTCGTGTAGGTGTCATTACAAAAAGCACCTAGTCCACACTGTAAAGTGATCTTGTAGGTGTCATTATAAAAAGCATCTAGTTCACATTGTAAAGTGATCATGTAGGTGTCATTACAAAAAGCACCTAGTCCAAACTGTAAAGTGGTCTTGTAGATGTCATTACAAAAAGCACCCAGTCCACACTGTAAAGTGGTCTTGTAGGTGTCATTACAAAAAGCACACAGTCCACACTCTAAAGTGGTCTTGTAGGTGTCATTACAAAAAGCACCCAGTCCACACCGTAAAGTGGTCTTGTAGGTGTCATTACAAAAAGCACCCAGTCCAATCTGTAAAGTGGTCGTGTAGGTGTCATTACAAAAAGCACCTAGTCCACACTGTAAAGTGATCTTGTAGGTGTCATTATATAAACACCTAGTCCACACTGTAAAGTGATCTTGTAGGTGTCATTACAAAAAGCACCTAGTCCACATTGTAAAGTGATCTTGTAGGTGTCATTACAAAAAGCACCAAGTCCACACTGTTAAGTGGTCTTGTAGGTCTCATTACAAAAAGCATCTAGTCCACACTGTAAAGTGGTCTTGTAGATATCATTACAAAAAGCACCCAGTCCAAACTGTAAAGTGATCTTGTAGGTGTCATTACAAAAAGCACCCAGTCCACACTGTAAAGTGGTCTTGTAGGTGTCATTACAAAAAGCACCTAGTCCACACTGTAAAGTGATCTTGTAGGTGTCATTACAAAAAGCACCCAATCCACATTGTAAAGTGGTCTTCTAAGTGTCATTACAAAAAGCACCCAGTCCACAATGTAAAGTGGTCTTGTAGGTGTCATTACAAAAAGCACCCAGTCCACACTGTAAAGTGGTCTTGTAAGTGTCATTACAAAAAGCACCTAGTCCACACTGTAAAGTGGTATTGTAGATGTCACTACAAAAAGCACCCAGTCCAAACTGTAAAGTGGTCGTTAAGGTGTGATTACAAAAAGCATCTAGTCCACATTGTAAAGTGAAATTGTAGGTGTCATTACAAAAAGAACCTAGTCCAAACTGTAAAGTGGTCTTGTAGACGTCATTACAAAAAGCACCCAGTCCACACTGTAAAGTGGTCTTGTAGGTGTCATTACAAAAAGCACCCAGTCCACACTCTAAAGTGGTCTTGTAGGTGTCATTACAAAAAGCACCCAGTCCACACTCTAAAGTGGTCTTGTAGGTGTCATTACAAAAAGCACCTAGTCCTCACTGTAAAGTGATCTTGTAGGTGTCATTACAAAAAGCACCTAGTCCACATTGTAAACTGATCTTGTAGGTGTCATTAAAAAAAGCACCCAGTCCACACTGTAAAGTGGTCTCGTAGGTGTCATTACAAAAAGCACCTAGTCCACACTGTAAAGTGGTCTTGTAGATGTCATTACGAAAAGCACCCAGTCCACACTGTAAAGTGGTCTTGTAGGTATCATTACAAAAAACACCCAGTCCACACTGTAAAGTGGTCTTGTAGGTGTCATTACAAAAAGCACCCAGTCCAAACTGTAAAGTGGTCTTGTAGGTGTCATTAAAAAAAGCACCTAGTCCACACTGTAAAGTGATCTTGTAGGTGTCATTACAAAAAGCACCTAGTCCACACTGTAAAGTGATCTTGTAGGTGTCATTACAAAAAGCACCTAGTCCACATAGTAAAGTGATCTTGTATGTGTCATTACAAAAAGCACCTAGTCCACACTGTAAAGTGATCTTGTAGGTGTCATTACAAAAAGCACCTAGTTCACACTGTAAAGTGATCTTGTAGGTGTCATTACAAAAAGCACCTAGTCCACATTGTAAAGTGATCTTGTAGGTGTCATTACAAAAAGCACCTACTCCACACGGTAAAGTGATCTTGTAGGTGTCATTACAAAAAGCACCCAGTCCACACTGTAAAGTGGTCTTGTAGGTGTCATTACAAAAAGCACCCAGTCCACACTGCAAAGTGGTCTTGTAGATGTCATTACAAAAAGTACCCAGTCCACACTGCAAAGTGGTCTTGTAGGTGTCATTACAAAAAGCACCCAGTCCACACTGTAAAGTGGTCTTGTAGGTGTCATTACAAAAAGCACCCAGTCCAAACTGTAAAGTGGTTTTGTAGGTGTCATTACAAAAAGCACCTAGTCCACACTGTAAAGTGATCTTGTAGGTGTCATTACAAAAAGCACCTAGTCCACACTGTAAAGTGATCTTGTAGGTGTCATTACAAAAAGCACCTAGTCCACATAGTAAAGTGATCTTGTATGTGTCATTACAAAAAGCACCTAGTCCACACTATAAAGTGATCTTGTAGGTGTCATTACAAAAAGCACCTAGTTCACATTGTAAAGTGATCTTGTAGGTGTCATTACAAAAAGCACCTACTCCACACTGTAAAGTGATCTTGTAGGTGTCATTACAAAAAGCACCCAGTCCACACTGTAAAGTGGTCTTGTAGGTGTCATTACAAAAAGCACCCAGTCCACACTGCAAAGTGGTCTTGTAGATGTCATTACAAAAAGCACCCAGTCCACACTGCAAAATGGTCTTGTAGGTGTCATTACAAAAAGCACCCAGTCCACACTGTAAAGTGGTCTTGTAGGTGTCATTACAAAAAGCACCCAGTCCAAAATGTAAAGTGGTTTTGTAGGTGTCATAACAAAAAGCACCTAGTCCACACTGTAAAGTGATCTTGTAGGTGTCATTACAAAAAGCACCTAGTCCACACTGTAAAGTGATCTTGTAGGTGTCATTACAAAAAGCACCTAGTCCACATAGTAAAGTGATCTTGTATGTGTCATTACAAAAAGCACCTAGTCCACACTGTAAAGTGATCTTGTAGGTGTCATTACAAAAAGCACCTAGTTCACATTGTAAAGTGATCTTGTAGGTGTCATTACAAAAAGCACCTACTCCACACTGTAAAGTGATCTTGTAGGTGTCATTACAAAAAGCACCCAGTCCACACTGTAAAGTGGTCTTGTAGGTGTCATTACAAAAAGCACCCAGTCCACACTGCAAAGTGGTCTTGTAGATGTCATTACAAAAAGCACCCAGTCCAATCTGTAAAGTGGTCTTGTAGGTGTCATTACAAAAAGCACCCAGTCCAAACTGTAAAGTGGTCGTGTAGGTGTCATTACAAAAAGCACCTAGTCCACACTGTAAAGTGATCTTGTAGGTGTCATTATATAAACACCTAGTCCACACTGTAAAGTGATCTTGTAGGTGTCATTACAAAAAGCACCTAGTCCACACTGTAAAGTGATCTTGTAGGTGTCATTACAAAAAGCACCCAGTCCACACTGTAAAGTGGTCTTGTAGGTGTCATTACAAAAAGCACCTGTAAAGTGATCTTCTAGGTGTCATTACAAAAAGCACCTAGTCCACACTGTAAAGTGGTCTTGTAGGTGTCATTACAAAAAGCACCCAGTCAAAACTGTAAAGTGGTCGTGTAGGTGTCATTACAAAAAGCATCTAGTCCACATTGTAAAGTGATCTTGTAGGTGTCATTACAAAAAGCACCTAGTCCAAACTGTAAAGTGGTCTTGTAGATGTCATTACAAAAAGCACCCAGTCCACACTGTAAAGTGGTCTTGTAGGTGTCATTACAAAAAGCACCCAGTCAAAACTGTAAAGTGGTCGTGTAGGTGTCATTACAAAAAGCATCTAGTCCACATTGTTAAGTGATCTTGTAGGTGTCATTACAAAAAGCACCTAGTCCAAACTGTAAAGTGGTCTTGTAGATGTCATTACAAAAAGCACCCAGTCCAAACTGTAAAGTGGTCGTGTAGGTGTCATTACAAAAAGCACCTAGTCCACACTGTAAAGTGATCTTGTAGGTGTCATTATAAAAAGCATCTAGTTCACATTGTAAAGTGATCTTGTAGGTGTCATTACAAAAAGCACCTAGTCCAAACTGTAAAGTGGTCTTGTAGATGTCATTACAAAAAGCACCGAGTCCACACTGTAAAG
This sequence comes from Eledone cirrhosa, assembly GCA_964016885.1. Lineage (NCBI taxonomy): Eukaryota > Metazoa > Mollusca > Cephalopoda > Octopoda > Eledonidae > Eledone > Eledone cirrhosa. The sequence continues at coordinate 50,699,920 of OZ024740.1, forward strand.
TGGTCTTGTAGGTGTCATTACAAAAAGCACACAGTCCACACTCTAAAGTGGTCTTGTAGGTGTCATTACAAAAAGCACCCAGTCCACACCGTAAAGTGGTCTTGTAGGTGTCATTACAAAAAGCACCCAGTCCAATCTGTAAAGTGGTCTTGTAGGTGTCATTACAAAAAGCACCCAGTCCAAACTGTAAAGTGGTCGTGTAGGTGTCATTACAAAAAGCACCTAGTCCACACTGTAAAGTGATCTTGTAGGTGTCATTATATAAAAACCTAGTCCACACTGTAAAGTGATCTTGTAGGTGTCATTACAAAAAGCACCTAGTCCACATTGTAAAGTGATCTTGTAGGTGTCATTACAAAAAGCACCAAGTCCACACTGTTAAGTGGTCTTGTAGGTGTCATTACAAAAAGCATCTAGTCCACACTGTAAAGTGGTCTTGTAGATATCATTACAAAAAGCACCCAGTCCAAACTGTAAAGTGATCTTGTAGGTGTCATTACAAAAAGCACCCAGTCCACACTGTAAAGTGGTCTTGTAGGTGTCATTACAAAAAGTACCTAGTCCACACTGTAAAGTGATCTTGTAGGTGTCATTACAAAAAGCACCCAATCCACATTGTAAAGTGGTCTTCTAAGTGTCATTACAAAAAGCACCCAGTCCACAATGTAAAGTGGTCTTGTAGGTGTCATTACAAAAAGCACCCAGTCCACACTGTAAAGTGGTCTTGTAAGTGTCATTACAAAAAGCACCTAGTCCACACTGTAAAGTGGTATTGTAGATGTCACTACAAAAAGCACCCAGTCCAAACTGTAAAGTGGTCGTTAAGGTGTGATTACAAAAAGCATCTAGTCCACATTGTAAAGTGAAATTGTAGGTGTCATTACAAAAAGAACCTAGTCCAAACTGTAAAGTGGTCTTGTAGACGTCATTACAAAAAGCACCCAGTCCACACTGTAAAGTGGTCTTGTAGGTGTCATTACAAAAAGCACCCAGTCCACACTCTAAAGTGGTCTTGTAGGTGTCATTACAAAAAGCACCCAGTCCACACTCTAAAGTGGTCTTGTAGGTGTCATTACAAAAAGCACCTAGTCCTCACTGTAAAGTGATCTTGTAGGTGTCATTACAAAAAGCACCTAGTCCACATTGTAAACTGATCTTGTAGGTGTCATTAAAAAAAGCACCCAGTCCACACTGTAAAGTGGTCTCGTAGGTGTCATTACAAAAAGCACCTAGTCCACACTGTAAAGTGGTCTTGTAGATGTCATTACAAAAAGCACCCAGTCCACACTGTAAAGTGGTCTTGTAGGTATCATTACAAAAAACACCCAGTCCACACTGTAAAGTGGTCTTGTAGGTGTCATTACAAAAAGCACCCAGTCCAAACTGTTAAGTGGTCTTGTAGGTGTCATTAAAAAAAGCACCTAGTCCACACTGTAAAGTGATCTTGTAGGTGTCATTACAAAAAGCACCTAGTCCACATAGTAAAGTGATCTTGTATGTGTCATTACAAAAAGCACCTAGTCCACACTGTAAAGTGATCTTGTAGGTGTCATTACAAAAAGCACCTAGTTCACACTATAAAGTGATCTTGTAGGTGTCATTACAAAAAGCACCTAGTCCACATTGTAAAGTGATCTTGTAGGTGTCATTACAAAAAGCACCTACTCCACACGGTAAAGTGATCTTGTAGGTGTCATTACAAAAAGCACCCAGTCCACACTGTAAAGTGGTCTTGTAGGTGTCATTACAAAAAGCACCCAGTCCACACTGCAAAGTGGTCTTGTAGATGTCATTACAAAAAGCACCCAGTCCACACTGCAAAGTGGTCTTGTAGGTGTCATTACAAAAAGCACCCAGTCCACACTGTAAAGTGGTCTTGTAGGTGTCATTACAAAAAGCACCCAGTCCAAACTGTAAAGTGGTTTTGTAGGTGTCATTACAAAAAGCACCTAGTCCACACTGTAAAGTGATCTTGTAGGTGTCATTACAAAAAGCACCTAGTCCAAACTGTAAAGTGATCTTGTAGGTGTCATTACAAAAAGCACCTAGTCCACATAGTAAAGTGATCTTGTATGTGTCATTACAAAAAGCACCTAGTCCACACTGTAAAGTGATCTTGTAGGTGTCATTACAAAAAGCACCTAGTTCACATTGTAAAGTGATCTTGTAGGTGTCATTACAAAAAGCACCTACTCCACACTGTAAAGTGATCTTGTAGATGTCATTACAAAAAGCACCCAGTCCACACTGTAAAGTGGTCTTGTAGGTGTCATTACAAAAAGCACCCAGTCCACACTGCAAAGTGGTCTTGTAGATGTCATTACAAAAAGCACCCAGTCCAATCTGTAAAGTGGTCTTGTAGGTGTCATTACAAAAAGCACCCAGTCCAAACTGTAAAGTGGTCGTGTAGGTGTCATTACAAAAAGCACCTAGTCCACACTGTAAAGTGATCTTGTTGGTGTCATTATATAAACACCTAGTCCACACTGTAAAGTGATCTTGTAGGTGTCATTACAAAAAGCACCTAGTCCACACTGTAAAGTGATCTTGTAGGTGTCATTACAAAAAGCACCCAGTCCACACTGTAAAGTGGTCTTGTAGGTGTCATTACAAAAAGCACCTGTAAAGTGATCTTCTAGGTGTCATTACAAAAAGCACCTAGTCCACACTGTAAAGTGGTCTTGTAGGTGTCATTACAAAAAGCACCCAGTCAAAACTGTAAAGTGGTCGTGTAGGTGTCATTACAAAAAGCATCTAGTCCACATTGTAAAGTAATCTTGTAGGTGTCATTACAAAAAGCACCTAGTCCAAACTGTAAAGTGGTCTTGTAGATGTCATTACAAAAAGCACCCAGTCCACACTGTAAAGTGGTCTTGTAGGTGTCATTACAAAAAGCACCCAGTCAAAACTGTAAAGTGGTCGTGTAGGTGTCATTACAAAAAGCATCTAGTCCACATTGTTAAGTGATCTTGTAGGTGTCATTACAAAAAGCACCTAGTCCAAACTGTAAAGTGGTCTTGTAGATGTCATTACAAAAAGCACCCAGTCCAAACTGTAAAGTGGTCGTGTAGGTGTCATTACAAAAAGCATCTAGTCCACATTGTTAAGTGATCTTGTAGGTGTCATTACAAAAAGCACCTAGTCCAAACTGTAAAGTGGTCTTGTAGATGTCATTACAAAAAGCACCCAGTCCAAACTGTAAAGTGTTCGTGTAGGTGTCATTACAAAAAGCACCTAGTCCACACTGTAAAGTGATCTTGTAGGTGTCATTATAAAAAGCATCTAGTTCACATTGTAAAGTGATCATGTAGGTGTCATTACAAAAAGCACCTAGTCCAAACTGTAAAGTGGTCTTGTAGATGTCATTACAAAAAGCACCCAGTCCACACTGTAAAGTGGTCTTGTAGGTGTCATTACAAAAAGCACACAGTCCACACTCTAAAGTGGTCTTGTAGGTGTCATTACAAAAAGCACCCAGTCCACACCGTAAAGTGGTCTTGTAGGTGTCATTACAAAAAGCACCCAGTCCAATCTGTAAAGTGGTCGTGTAGGTGTCATTACAAAAAGCACCTAGTCCACACTGTAAAGTGATCTTGTAGGTGTCATTATATAAACACCTAGTCCACACTGTAAAGTGATCTTGTAGGTGTCATTACAAAAAGCACCTAGTCCACATTGTAAAGTGATCTTGTAGGTGTCATTACAAAAAGCACCAAGTCCACACTGTTAAGTGGTCTTGTAGGTCTCATTACAAAAAGCATCTAGTCCACACTGTAAAGTGGTCTTGTAGATATCATTACAAAAAGCACCCAGTCCAAACTGTAAAGTGATCTTGTAGGTGTCATTACAAAAAGCACCCAGTCCACACTGTAAAGTGGTCTTGTAGGTGTCATTACAAAAAGCACCTAGTCCACACTGTAAAGTGATCTTGTAGGTGTCATTACAAAAAGCACCCAATCCACATTGTAAAGTGGTCTTCTAAGTGTCATTACAAAAAGCACCCAGTCCACAATGTAAAGTGGTCTTGTAGGTGTCATTACAAAAAGCACCCAGTCCACACTGTAAAGTGGTCTTGTAAGTGTCATTACAAAAAGCACCTAGTCCACACTGTAAAGTGGTATTGTAGATGTCACTACAAAAAGCACCCAGTCCAAACTGTAAAGTGGTCGTTAAGGTGTGATTACAAAAAGCATCTAGTCCACATTGTAAAGTGAAATTGTAGGTGTCATTACAAAAAGAACCTAGTCCAAACTGTAAAGTGGTCTTGTAGACGTCATTACAAAAAGCACCCAGTCCACACTGTAAAGTGGTCTTGTAGGTGTCATTACAAAAAGCACCCAGTCCACACTCTAAAGTGGTCTTGTAGGTGTCATTACAAAAAGCACCCAGTCCACACTCTAAAGTGGTCTTGTAGGTGTCATTACAAAAAGCACCTAGTCCTCACTGTAAAGTGATCTTGTAGGTGTCATTACAAAAAGCACCTAGTCCACATTGTAAACTGATCTTGTAGGTGTCATTAAAAAAAGCACCCAGTCCACACTGTAAAGTGGTCTCGTAGGTGTCATTACAAAAAGCACCTAGTCCACACTGTAAAGTGGTCTTGTAGATGTCATTACAAAAAGCACCCAGTCCACACTGTAAAGTGGTCTTGTAGGTATCATTACAAAAAACACCCAGTCCACACTGTAAAGTGGTCTTGTAGGTGTCATTACAAAAAGCACCCAGTCCAAACTGTTAAGTGGTCTTGTAGGTGTCATTAAAAAAAGCACCTAGTCCACACTGTAAAGTGATCTTGTAGGTGTCATTACAAAAAGCACCTAGTCCACATAGTAAAGTGATCTTGTATGTGTCATTACAAAAAGCACCTAGTCCACACTGTAAAGTGATCTTGTAGGTGTCATTACAAAAAGCACCTAGTTCACACTATAAAGTGATCTTGTAGGTGTCATTACAAAAAGCACCTAGTCCACATTGTAAAGTGATCTTGTAGGTGTCATTACAAAAAGCACCTACTCCACACGGTAAAGTGATCTTGTAGGTGTCATTACAAAAAGCACCCAGTCCACACTGTAAAGTGGTCTTGTAGGTGTCATTACAAAAAGCACCCAGTCCACACTGCAAAGTGGTCTTGTAGATGTCATTACAAAAAGCACCCAGTCCACACTGCAAAGTGGTCTTGTAGGTGTCATTACAAAAAGCACCCAGTCCACACTGTAAAGTGGTCTTGTAGGTGTCATTACAAAAAGCACCCAGTCCAAACTGTAAAGTGGTTTTGTAGGTGTCATTACAAAAAGCACCTAGTCCACACTGTAAAGTGATCTTGTAGGTGTCATTACAAAAAGCACCTAGTCCACACTGTAAAGTGATCTTGTAGGTGTCATTACAAAAAGCACCTAGTCCACATAGTAAAGTGATCTTGTATGTGTCATTACAAAAAGCACCTAGTCCACACTGTAAAGTGATCTTGTAGGTGTCATTACAAAAAGCACCTAGTTCACATTGTAAAGTGATCTTGTAGGTGTCATTACAAAAAGCACCTACTCCACACTGTAAAGTGATCTTGTAGGTGTCATTACAAAAAGCACCCAGTCCACACTGTAAAGTGGTCTTGTAGGTGTCATTACAAAAAGCACCCAGTCCACACTGCAAAGTGGTCTTGTAGATGTCATTACAAAAAGCACCCAGTCCAATCTGTAAAGTGGTCTTGTAGGTGTCATTACAAAAAGCACCCAGTCCAAACTGTAAAGTGGTCGTGTAGGTGTCATTACAAAAAGCACCTAGTCCACACTGTAAAGTGATCTTGTTGGTGTCATTATATAAACACCTAGTCCACACTGTAAAGTGATCTTGTAGGTGTCATTACAAAAAGCACCTAGTCCACACTGTAAAGTGATCTTGTAGGTGTCATTACAAAAAGCACCCAGTCCACACTGTAAAGTGGTCTTGTAGGTGTCATTACAAAAAGCACCTGTAAAGTGATCTTCTAGGTGTCATTACAAAAAGCACCTAGTCCACACTGTAAAGTGGTCTTGTAGGTGTCATTACAAAAAGCACCCAGTCAAAACTGTAAAGTGGTCGTGTAGGTGTCATTACAAAAAGCATCTAGTCCACATTGTAAAGTAATCTTGTAGGTGTCATTACAAAAAGCACCTAGTCCAAACTGTAAAGTGGTCTTGTAGATGTCATTACAAAAAGCACCCAGTCCACACTGTAAAGTGGTCTTGTAGGTGTCATTACAAAAAGCACCCAGTCAAAACTGTAAAGTGGTCGTGTAGGTGTCATTACAAAAAGCATCTAGTCCACATTGTTAAGTGATCTTGTAGGTGTCATTACAAAAAGCACCTAGTCCAAACTGTAAAGTGGTCTTGTAGATGTCATTACAAAAAGCACCCAGTCCAAACTGTAAAGTGGTCGTGTAGGTGTCATTACAAAAAGCATCTAGTCCACATTGTTAAGTGATCTTGTAGGTGTCATTACAAAAAGCACCTAGTCCAAACTGTAAAGTGGTCTTGTAGATGTCATTACAAAAAGCACCCAGTCCAAACTGTAAAGTGGTCGTGTAGGTGTCATTACAAAAAGCACCTAGTCCACACTGTAAAGTGATCTTGTAGGTGTCATTATAAAAAGCATCTAGTTCACATTGTAAAGTGATCATGTAGGTGTCATTACAAAAAGCACCTAGTCCAAACTGTAAAGTGGTCTTGTAGATGTCATTACAAAAAGCACCCAGTCCACACTGTAAAGTGGTCTTGTAGGTGTCATTACAAAAAGCACACAGTCCACACTCTAAAGTGGTCTTGTAGGTGTCATTACAAAAAGCACCCAGTCCACACCGTAAAGTGGTCTTGTAGGTGTCATTACAAAAAGCACCCAGTCCAATCTGTAAAGTGGTCGTGTAGGTGTCATTACAAAAAGCACCTAGTCCACACTGTAAAGTGATCTTGTAGGTGTCATTATATAAACACCTAGTCCACACTGTAAAGTGATCTTGTAGGTGTCATTACAAAAAGCACCTAGTCCACATTGTAAAGTGATCTTGTAGGTGTCATTACAAAAAGCACCAAGTCCACACTGTTAAGTGGTCTTGTAGGTCTCATTACAAAAAGCATCTAGTCCACACTGTAAAGTGGTCTTGTAGATATCATTACAAAAAGCACCCAGTCCAAACTGTAAAGTGATCTTGTAGGTGTCATTACAAAAAGCACCCAGTCCACACTGTAAAGTGGTCTTGTAGGTGTCATTACAAAAAGCACCTAGTCCACACTGTAAAGTGATCTTGTAGGTGTCATTACAAAAAGCACCCAATCCACATTGTAAAGTGGTCTTCTAAGTGTCATTACAAAAAGCACCCAGTCCACAATGTAAAGTGGTCTTGTAGGTGTCATTACAAAAAGCACCCAGTCCACACTGTAAAGTGGTCTTGTAAGTGTCATTACAAAAAGCACCTAGTCCACACTGTAAAGTGGTATTGTAGATGTCACTACAAAAAGCACCCAGTCCAAACTGTAAAGTGGTCGTTAAGGTGTGATTACAAAAAGCATCTAGTCCACATTGTAAAGTGAAATTGTAGGTGTCATTACAAAAAGAACCTAGTCCAAACTGTAAAGTGGTCTTGTAGACGTCATTACAAAAAGCACCCAGTCCACACTGTAAAGTGGTCTTGTAGGTGTCATTACAAAAAGCACCCAGTCCACACTCTAAAGTGGTCTTGTAGGTGTCATTACAAAAAGCACCCAGTCCACACTCTAAAGTGGTCTTGTAGGTGTCATTACAAAAAGCACCTAGTCCTCACTGTAAAGTGATCTTGTAGGTGTCATTACAAAAAGCACCTAGTCCACATTGTAAACTGATCTTGTAGGTGTCATTAAAAAAAGCACCCAGTCCACACTGTAAAGTGGTCTCGTAGGTGTCATTACAAAAAGCACCTAGTCCACACTGTAAAGTGGTCTTGTAGATGTCATTACGAAAAGCACCCAGTCCACACTGTAAAGTGGTCTTGTAGGTATCATTACAAAAAACACCCAGTCCACACTGTAAAGTGGTCTTGTAGGTGTCATTACAAAAAGCACCCAGTCCAAACTGTAAAGTGGTCTTGTAGGTGTCATTAAAAAAAGCACCTAGTCCACACTGTAAAGTGATCTTGTAGGTGTCATTACAAAAAGCACCTAGTCCACACTGTAAAGTGATCTTGTAGGTGTCATTACAAAAAGCACCTAGTCCACATAGTAAAGTGATCTTGTATGTGTCATTACAAAAAGCACCTAGTCCACACTGTAAAGTGATCTTGTAGGTGTCATTACAAAAAGCACCTAGTTCACACTGTAAAGTGATCTTGTAGGTGTCATTACAAAAAGCACCTAGTCCACATTGTAAAGTGATCTTGTAGGTGTCATTACAAAAAGCACCTACTCCACACGGTAAAGTGATCTTGTAGGTGTCATTACAAAAAGCACCCAGTCCACACTGTAAAGTGGTCTTGTAGGTGTCATTACAAAAAGCACCCAGTCCACACTGCAAAGTGGTCTTGTAGATGTCATTACAAAAAGTACCCAGTCCACACTGCAAAGTGGTCTTGTAGGTGTCATTACAAAAAGCACCCAGTCCACACTGTAAAGTGGTCTTGTAGGTGTCATTACAAAAAGCACCCAGTCCAAACTGTAAAGTGGTTTTGTAGGTGTCATTACAAAAAGCACCTAGTCCACACTGTAAAGTGATCTTGTAGGTGTCATTACAAAAAGCACCTAGTCCACACTGTAAAGTGATCTTGTAGGTGTCATTACAAAAAGCACCTAGTCCACATAGTAAAGTGATCTTGTATGTGTCATTACAAAAAGCACCTAGTCCACACTATAAAGTGATCTTGTAGGTGTCATTACAAAAAGCACCTAGTTCACATTGTAAAGTGATCTTGTAGGTGTCATTACAAAAAGCACCTACTCCACACTGTAAAGTGATCTTGTAGGTGTCATTACAAAAAGCACCCAGTCCACACTGTAAAGTGGTCTTGTAGGTGTCATTACAAAAAGCACCCAGTCCACACTGCAAAGTGGTCTTGTAGATGTCATTACAAAAAGCACCCAGTCCACACTGCAAAGTGGTCTTGTAGGTGTCATTACAAAAAGCACCCAGTCCACACTGTAAAGTGGTCTTGTAGGTGTCATTACAAAAAGCACCCAGTCCAAAATGTAAAGTGGTTTTGTAGGTGTCATTACAAAAAGCACCTAGTCCACACTGTAAAGTGATCTTGTAGGTGTCATTACAAAAAGCACCTAGTCCACACTGTAAAGTGATCTTGTAGGTGTCATTACAAAAAGCACCTAGTCCACATAGTAAAGTGATCTTGTATGTGTCATTACAAAAAGCACCTAGTCCACACTGTAAAGTGATCTTGTAGGTGTCATTACAAAAAGCACCTAGTTCACATTGTAAAGTGATCTTGTAGGTGTCATTACAAAAAGCACCTACTCCACACTGTAAAGTGATCTTGTAGGTGTCATTACAAAAAGCACCCAGTCCACACTGTAAAGTGGTCTTGTAGGTGTCATTACAAAAAGCACCCAGTCCACACTGCAAAGTGGTCTTGTAGATGTCATTACAAAAAGCACCCAGTCCAATCTGTAAAGTGGTCTTGTAGGTGTCATTACAAAAAGCACCCAGTCCAAACTGTAAAGTGGTCGTGTAGGTGTCATTACAAAAAGCACCTAGTCCACACTGTAAAGTGATCTTGTAGGTGTCATTATATAAACACCTAGTCCACACTGTAAAGTGATCTTGTAGGTGTCATTACAAAAAGCACCTAGTCCACACTGTAAAGTGATCTTGTAGGTGTCATTACAAAAAGCACCCAGTCCACACTGTAAAGTGGTCTTGTAGGTGTCATTACAAAAAGCACCTGTAAAGTGATCTTCTAGGTGTCATTACAAAAAGCACCTAGTCCACACTGTAAAGTGGTCTTGTAGGTGTCATTACAAAAAGCACCCAGTCAAAACTGTAAAGTGGTCGTGTAGGTGTCATTACAAAAAGCATCTAGTCCACATTGTAAAGTGATCTTGTAGGTGTCATTACAAAAAGCACCTAGTCCAAACTGTAAAGTGGTCTTGTAGATGTCATTACAAAAAGCACCCAGTCCACACTGTAAAGTGGTCTTGTAGGTGTCATTACAAAAAGCACCCAGTCAAAACTGTAAAGTGGTCGTGTAGGTGTCATTACAAAAAGCATCTAGTCCACATTGTTAAGTGATCTTGTAGGTGTCATTACAAAAAGCACCTAGTCCAAACTGTAAAGTGGTCTTGTAGATGTCATTACAAAAAGCACCCAGTCCAAACTGTAAAGTGGTCGTGTAGGTGTCATTACAAAAAGCACCTAGTCCACACTGTAAAGTGATCTTGTAGGTGTCATTATAAAAAGCATCTAGTTCACATTGTAAAGTGATCTTGTAGGTGTCATTACAAAAAGCACCTAGTCCAAACTGTAAAGTGGTCTTGTAGATGTCATTACAAAAAGCACCGAGTCCACACTGTAAAGTGGTCTTGTAGGTGTCATTACAAAAAGCACACAGTCCACACTCTAAAGTGGTCTTGTAGGTGTCATTACAAAAAGCACCCAGTCCACACCGTAAAGTGGTCTTGTAGGTGTCATTACAAAAAGCACCCAGTCCAATCTGTAAAGTGGTCTTGTAGGTGTCATTACAAAAAGCACCCAGTCCAAACTGTAAAGTGGTCGTGTAGGTGTCATTACAAAAAGCACCTAGTCCACACTGTAAAGTGATCTTGTAGGTGTCATTATATAAAAACCTAGTCCACACTGTAAAGTGATCTTGTAGGTGTCATTACAAAAAGCACCTAGTCCACATTGTAAAGTGATCTTGTAGGTGTCATTACAAAAAGCACCAAGTCCACACTGTTAAGTGGTCTTGTAGGTGTCATTACAAAAAGCATCTAGTCCACACTGTAAAGTGGTCTTGTAGATATCATTACAAAAAGCACCCAGTCCAAACTGTAAAGTGATCTTGTAGGTGTCATTACAAAAAGCACCCAGTCCACACTGTAAAGTGGTCTTGTAGGTGTCATTACAAAAAGTACCTAGTCCACACTGTAAAGTGATCTTGTAGGTGTCATTACAAAAAGCACCCAATCCACATTGTAAAGTGGTCTTCTAAGTGTCATTACAAAAAGCACCCAGTCCACAATGTAAAGTGGTCTTGTAGGTGTCATTACAAAAAGCACCCAGTCCACACTGTAAAGTGGTCTTGTAAGTGTCATTACAAAAAGCACCTAGTCCACACTGTAAAGTGGTATTGTAGATGTCACTACAAAAAGCACCCAGTCCAAACTGTAAAGTGGTCGTTAAGGTGTGATTACAAAAAGCATCTAGTCCACATTGTAAAGTGAAATTGTAGGTGTCATTACAAAAAGAACCTAGTCCAAACTGTAAAGTGGTCTTGTAGACGTCATTACAAAAAGCACCCAGTCCACACTGTAAAGTGGTCTTGTAGGTGTCATTACAAAAAGCACCCAGTCCACACTCTAAAGTGGTCTTGTAGGTGTCATTACAAAAAGCACCCAGTCCACACTCTAAAGTGGTCTTGTAGGTGTCATTACAAAAAGCACCTAGTCCTCACTGTAAAGTGATCTTGTAGGTGTCATTACAAAAAGCACCTAGTCCACATTGTAAACTGATCTTGTAGGTGTCATTAAAAAAAGCACCCAGTCCACACTGTAAAGTGGTCTCGTAGGTGTCATTACAAAAAGCACCTAGTCCACACTGTAAAGTGGTCTTGTAGATGTCATTACAAAAAGCACCCAGTCCACACTGTAAAGTGGTCTTGTAGGTATCATTACAAAAAACACCCAGTCCACACTGTAAAGTGGTCTTGTAGGTGTCATTACAAAAAGCACCCAGTCCAAACTGTTAAGTGGTCTTGTAGGTGTCATTAAAAAAAGCACCTAGTCCACACTGTAAAGTGATCTTGTAGGTGTCATTACAAAAAGCACCTAGTCCACATAGTAAAGTGATCTTGTATGTGTCATTACAAAAAGCACCTAGTCCACACTGTAAAGTGATCTTGTAGGTGTCATTACAAAAAGCACCTAGTTCACACTATAAAGTGATCTTGTAGGTGTCATTACAAAAAGCACCTAGTCCACATTGTAAAGTGATCTTGTAGGTGTCATTACAAAAAGCACCTACTCCACACGGTAAAGTGATCTTGTAGGTGTCATTACAAAAAGCACCCAGTCCACACTGTAAAGTGGTCTTGTAGGTGTCATTACAAAAAGCACCCAGTCCACACTGCAAAGTGGTCTTGTAGATGTCATTACAAAAAGCACCCAGTCCACACTGCAAAGTGGTCTTGTAGGTGTCATTACAAAAAGCACCCAGTCCACACTGTAAAGTGGTCTTGTAGGTGTCATTACAAAAAGCACCCAGTCCAAACTGTAAAGTGGTTTTGTAGGTGTCATTACAAAAAGCACCTAGTCCACACTGTAAAGTGATCTTGTAGGTGTCATTACAAAAAGCACCTAGTCCAAACTGTAAAGTGATCTTGTAGGTGTCATTACAAAAAGCACCTAGTCCACATAGTAAAGTGATCTTGTATGTGTCATTACAAAAAGCACCTAGTCCACACTGTAAAGTGATCTTGTAGGTGTCATTACAAAAAGCACCTAGTTCACATTGTAAAGTGATCTTGTAGGTGTCATTACAAAAAGCACCTACTCCACACTGTAAAGTGATCTTGTAGATGTCATTACAAAAAGCACCCAGTCCACACTGTAAAGTGGTCTTGTAGGTGTCATTACAAAAAGCACCCAGTCCACACTGCAAAGTGGTCTTGTAGATGTCATTACAAAAAGCACCCAGTCCAATCTGTAAAGTGGTCTTGTAGGTGTCATTACAAAAAGCACCCAGTCCAAACTGTAAAGTGGTCGTGTAGGTGTCATTACAAAAAGCACCTAGTCCACACTGTAAAGTGATCTTGTTGGTGTCATTATATAAACACCTAGTCCACACTGTAAAGTGATCTTGTAGGTGTCATTACAAAAAGCACCTAGTCCACACTGTAAAGTGATCTTGTAGGTGTCATTACAAAAAGCACCCAGTCCACACTGTAAAGTGGTCTTGTAGGTGTCATTACAAAAAGCACCTGTAAAGTGATCTTCTAGGTGTCATTACAAAAAGCACCTAGTCCACACTGTAAAGTGGTCTTGTAGGTGTCATTACAAAAAGCACCCAGTCAAAACTGTAAAGTGGTCGTGTAGGTGTCATTACAAAAAGCATCTAGTCCACATTGTAAAGTAATCTTGTAGGTGTCATTACAAAAAGCACCTAGTCCAAACTGTAAAGTGGTCTTGTAGATGTCATTACAAAAAGCACCCAGTCCACACTGTAAAGTGGTCTTGTAGGTGTCATTACAAAAAGCACCCAGTCAAAACTGTAAAGTGGTCGTGTAGGTGTCATTACAAAAAGCATCTAGTCCACATTGTTAAGTGATCTTGTAGGTGTCATTACAAAAAGCACCTAGTCCAAACTGTAAAGTGGTCTTGTAGATGTCATTACAAAAAGCACCCAGTCCAAACTGTAAAGTGGTCGTGTAGGTGTCATTACAAAAAGCATCTAGTCCACATTGTTAAGTGATCTTGTAGGTGTCATTACAAAAAGCACCTAGTCCAAACTGTAAAGTGGTCTTGTAGATGTCATTACAAAAAGCACCCAGTCCAAACTGTAAAGTGTTCGTGTAGGTGTCATTACAAAAAGCACCTAGTCCACACTGTAAAGTGATCTTGTAGGTGTCATTATAAAAAGCATCTAGTTCACATTGTAAAGTGATCATGTAGGTGTCATTACAAAAAGCACCTAGTCCAAACTGTAAAGTGGTCTTGTAGATGTCATTACAAAAAGCACCCAGTCCACACTGTAAAGTGGTCTTGTAGGTGTCATTACAAAAAGCACACAGTCCACACTCTAAAGTGGTCTTGTAGGTGTCATTACAAAAAGCACCCAGTCCACACCGTAAAGTGGTCTTGTAGGTGTCATTACAAAAAGCACCCAGTCCAATCTGTAAAGTGGTCGTGTAGGTGTCATTACAAAAAGCACCTAGTCCACACTGTAAAGTGATCTTGTAGGTGTCATTATATAAACACCTAGTCCACACTGTAAAGTGATCTTGTAGGTGTCATTACAAAAAGCACCTAGTCCACATTGTAAAGTGATCTTGTAGGTGTCATTACAAAAAGCACCAAGTCCACACTGTTAAGTGGTCTTGTAGGTCTCATTACAAAAAGCATCTAGTCCACACTGTAAAGTGGTCTTGTAGATATCATTACAAAAAGCACCCAGTCCAAACTGTAAAGTGATCTTGTAGGTGTCATTACAAAAAGCACCCAGTCCACACTGTAAAGTGGTCTTGTAGGTGTCATTACAAAAAGCACCTAGTCCACACTGTAAAGTGATCTTGTAGGTGTCATTACAAAAAGCACCCAATCCACATTGTAAAGTGGTCTTCTAAGTGTCATTACAAAAAGCACCCAGTCCACAATGTAAAGTGGTCTTGTAGGTGTCATTACAAAAAGCACCCAGTCCACACTGTAAAGTGGTCTTGTAAGTGTCATTACAAAAAGCACCTAGTCCACACTGTAAAGTGGTATTGTAGATGTCACTACAAAAAGCACCCAGTCCAAACTGTAAAGTGGTCGTTAAGGTGTGATTACAAAAAGCATCTAGTCCACATTGTAAAGTGAAATTGTAGGTGTCATTACAAAAAGAACCTAGTCCAAACTGTAAAGTGGTCTTGTAGACGTCATTACAAAAAGCACCCAGTCCACACTGTAAAGTGGTCTTGTAGGTGTCATTACAAAAAGCACCCAGTCCACACTCTAAAGTGGTCTTGTAGGTGTCATTACAAAAAGCACCCAGTCCACACTCTAAAGTGGTCTTGTAGGTGTCATTACAAAAAGCACCTAGTCCTCACTGTAAAGTGATCTTGTAGGTGTCATTACAAAAAGCACCTAGTCCACATTGTAAACTGATCTTGTAGGTGTCATTAAAAAAAGCACCCAGTCCACACTGTAAAGTGGTCTCGTAGGTGTCATTACAAAAAGCACCTAGTCCACACTGTAAAGTGGTCTTGTAGATGTCATTACGAAAAGCACCCAGTCCACACTGTAAAGTGGTCTTGTAGGTATCATTACAAAAAACACCCAGTCCACACTGTAAAGTGGTCTTGTAGGTGTCATTACAAAAAGCACCCAGTCCACACTGTAAAGTGGTCTTGTAGGTGTCATTACAAAAAGCACCCAGTCCACACTGCAAAGTGGTCTTGTAGATGTCATTACAAAAAGCACCCAGTCCAATCTGTAAAGTGGTCTTGTAGGTGTCATTACAAAAAGCACCCAGTCCAAACTGTAAAGTGGTCGTGTAGGTGTCATTACAAAAAGCACCTAGTCCACACTGTAAAGTGATCTTGTTGGTGTCATTATATAAACACCTAGTCCACACTGTAAAGTGATCTTGTAGGTGTCATTACAAAAAGCACCTAGTCCACACTGTAAAGTGATCTTGTAGGTGTCATTACAAAAAGCACCCAGTCCACACTGTAAAGTGGTCTTGTAGGTGTCATTACAAAAAGCACCTGTAAAGTGATCTTCTAGGTGTCATTACAAAAAGCACCTAGTCCACACTGTAAAGTGGTCTTGTAGGTGTCATTACAAAAAGCACCCAGTCAAAACTGTAAAGTGGTCGTGTAGGTGTCATTACAAAAAGCATCTAGTCCACATTGTAAAGTAATCTTGTAGGTGTCATTACAAAAAGCACCTAGTCCAAACTGTAAAGTGGTCTTGTAGATGTCATTACAAAAAGCACCCAGTCCACACTGTAAAGTGGTCTTGTAGGTGTCATTACAAAAAGCACCCAGTCAAAACTGTAAAGTGGTCGTGTAGGTGTCATTACAAAAAGCATCTAGTCCACATTGTTAAGTGATCTTGTAGGTGTCATTACAAAAAGCACCTAGTCCAAACTGTAAAGTGGTCTTGTAGATGTCATTACAAAAAGCACCCAGTCCAAACTGTAAAGTGGTCGTGTAGGTGTCATTACAAAAAGCATCTAGTCCACATTGTTAAGTGATCTTGTAGGTGTCATTACAAAAAGCACCTAGTCCAAACTGTAAAGTGGTCTTGTAGATGTCATTACAAAAAGCACCCAGTCCAAACTGTAAAGTGGTCGTGTAGGTGTCATTACAAAAAGCACCTAGTCCACACTGTAAAGTGATCTTGTAGGTGTCATTATAAAAAGCATCTAGTTCACATTGTAAAGTGATCATGTAGGTGTCATTACAAAAAGCACCTAGTCCAAACTGTAAAGTGGTCTTGTAGATGTCATTACAAAAAGCACCCAGTCCACACTGTAAAGTGGTCTTGTAGGTGTCATTACAAAAAGCACACAGTCCACACTCTAAAGTGGTCTTGTAGGTGTCATTACAAAAAGCACCCAGTCCACACCGTAAAGTGGTCTTGTAGGTGTCATTACAAAAAGCACCCAGTCCAATCTGTAAAGTGGTCGTGTAGGTGTCATTACAAAAAGCACCTAGTCCACACTGTAAAGTGATCTTGTAGGTGTCATTATATAAACACCTAGTCCACACTGTAAAGTGATCTTGTAGGTGTCATTACAAAAAGCACCTAGTCCACATTGTAAAGTGATCTTGTAGGTGTCATTACAAAAAGCACCAAGTCCACACTGTTAAGTGGTCTTGTAGGTCTCATTACAAAAAGCATCTAGTCCACACTGTAAAGTGGTCTTGTAGATATCATTACAAAAAGCACCCAGTCCAAACTGTAAAGTGATCTTGTAGGTGTCATTACAAAAAGCACCCAGTCCACACTGTAAAGTGGTCTTGTAGGTGTCATTACAAAAAGCACCTAGTCCACACTGTAAAGTGATCTTGTAGGTGTCATTACAAAAAGCACCCAATCCACATTGTAAAGTGGTCTTCTAAGTGTCATTACAAAAAGCACCCAGTCCACAATGTAAAGTGGTCTTGTAGGTGTCATTACAAAAAGCACCCAGTCCACACTGTAAAGTGGTCTTGTAAGTGTCTTTACAAAAAGCACCTAGTCCACACTGTAAAGTGGTATTGTAGATGTCACTACAAAAAGCACCCAGTCCAAACTGTAAAGTGGTCGTTAAGGTGTGATTACAAAAAGCATCTAGTCCACATTGTAAAGTGAAATTGTAGGTGTCATTACAAAAAGAACCTAGTCCAAACTGTAAAGTGGTCTTGTAGACGTCATTACAAAAAGCACCCAGTCCACACTGTAAAGTGGTCTTGTAGGTGTCATTACAAAAAGCACCCAGTCCACACTCTAAAGTGGTCTTGTAGGTGTCATTACAAAAAGCACCCAGTCCACACTCTAAAGTGGTCTTGTAGGTGTCATTACAAAAAGCACCTAGTCCTCACTGTAAAGTGATCTTGTAGGTGTCATTACAAAAAGCACCTAGTCCACATTGTAAACTGATCTTGTAGGTGTCATTAAAAAAAGCACCCAGTCCACACTGTAAAGTGGTCTCGTAGGTGTCATTACAAAAAGCACCTAGTCCACACTGTAAAGTGGTCTTGTAGATGTCATTACGAAAAGCACCCAGTCCACACTGTAAAGTGGTCTTGTAGGTATCATTACAAAAAACACCCAGTCCACACTGTAAAGTGGTCTTGTAGGTGTCATTACAAAAAGCACCCAGTCCAAACTGTAAAGTGGTCTTGTAGGTGTCATTAAAAAAAGCACCTAGTCCACACTGTAAAGTGATCTTGTAGGTGTCATTACAAAAAGCACCTAGTCCACACTGTAAAGTGATCTTGTAGGTGTCATTACAAAAAGCACCTAGTCCACATAGTAAAGTGATCTTGTATGTGTCATTACAAAAAGCACCTAGTCCACACTGTAAAGTGATCTTGTAGGTGTCATTACAAAAAGCACCTAGTTCACACTATAAAGTGATCTTGTAGGTGTCATTACAAAAAGCACCTAGTCCACATTGTAAAGTGATCTTGTAGGTGTCATTACAAAAAGCACCTACTCCACACGGTAAAGTGATCTTGTAGGTGTCATTACAAAAAGCACCCAGTCCACACTGTAAAGTGGTCTTGTAGGTGTCATTACAAAAAGCACCCAGTCCACACTGCAAAGTGGTCTTGTAGATGTCATTACAAAAAGCACCCAGTCCACACTGCAAAGTGGTCTTGTAGGTGTCATTACAAAAAGCACCCAGTCCACACTGTAAAGTGGTCTTGTAGGTGTCATTACAAAAAGCACCCAGTCCAAACTGTAAAGTGGTTTTGTAGGTGTCATTACAAAAAGCACCTAGTCCACACTGTAAAGTGATCTTGTAGGTGTCATTACAAAAAGCACCTAGTCCACACTGTAAAGTGATCTTGTAGGTGTCATTACAAAAAGCACCTAGTCCACATAGTAAAGTGATCTTGTATGTGTCATTACAAAAAGCACCTAGTCCACACTATAAAGTGATCTTGTAGGTGTCATTACAAAAAGCACCTAGTTCACATTGTAAAGTGATCTTGTAGGTGTCATTACAAAAAGCACCTACTCCACACTGTAAAGTGATCTTGTAGGTGTCATTACAAAAAGCACCCAGTCCACACTGTAAAGTGGTCTTGTAGGTGTCATTACAAAAAGCACCCAGTCCACACTGCAAAGTGGTCTTGTAGATGTCATTACAAAAAGCACCCAGTCCACACTGCAAAGTGGTCTTGTAGGTGTCATTACAAAAAGCACCCAGTCCACACTGTAAAGTGGTCTTGTAGGTGTCATTACAAAAAGCACCCAGTCCAAAATGTAAAGTGGTTTTGTAGGTGTCATTACAAAAAGCACCTAGTCCACACTGTAAAGTGATCTTGTAGGTGTCATTACAAAAAGCACCTAGTCCACACTGTAAAGTGATCTTGTAGGTGTCATTACAAAAAGCACCTAGTCCACATAGTAAAGTGATCTTGTATGTGTCATTACAAAAAGCACCTAGTCCACACTGTAAAGTGATCTTGTAGGTGTCATTACAAAAAGCACCTAGTTCACATTGTAAAGTGATCTTGTAGGTGTCATTACAAAAAGCACCTACTCCACACTGTAAAGTGATCTTGTAGGTGTCATTACAAAAAGCACCCAGTCCACACTGTAAAGTGGTCTTGTAGGTGTCATTACAAAAAGCACCCAGTCCACACTGCAAAGTGGTCTTGTAGATGTCATTACAAAAAGCACCCAGTCCAATCTGTAAAGTGGTCTTGTAGGTGTCATTACAAAAAGCACCCAGTCCAAACTGTAAAGTGGTCGTGTAGGTGTCATTACAAAAAGCACCTAGTCCACACTGTAAAGTGATCTTGTAGGTGTCATTATATAAACACCTAGTCCACACTGTAAAGTGATCTTGTAGGTGTCATTACAAAAAGCACCTAGTCCACACTGTAAAGTGATCTTGTAGGTGTCATTACAAAAAGCACCCAGTCCACACTGTAAAGTGGTCTTGTAGGTGTCATTACAAAAAGCACCTGTAAAGTGATCTTCTAGGTGTCATTACAAAAAGCACCTAGTCCACACTGTAAAGTGGTCTTGTAGGTGTCATTACAAAAAGCACCCAGTCAAAACTGTAAAGTGGTCGTGTAGGTGTCATTACAAAAAGCATCTAGTCCACATTGTAAAGTGATCTTGTAGGTGTCATTACAAAAAGCACCTAGTCCAAACTGTAAAGTGGTCTTGTAGATGTCATTACAAAAAGCACCCAGTCCACACTGTAAAGTGGTCTTGTAGGTGTCATTACAAAAAGCACCCAGTCAAAACTGTAAAGTGGTCGTGTAGGTGTCATTACAAAAAGCATCTAGTCCACATTGTTAAGTGATCTTGTAGGTGTCATTACAAAAAGCACCTAGTCCAAACTGTAAAGTGGTCTTGTAGATGTCATTACAAAAAGCACCCAGTCCAAACTGTAAAGTGGTCGTGTAGGTGTCATTACAAAAAGCACCTAGTCCACACTGTAAAGTGATCTTGTAGGTGTCATTATAAAAAGCATCTAGTTCACATTGTAAAGTGATCTTGTAGGTGTCATTACAAAAAGCACCTAGTCCAAACTGTAAAGTGGTCTTGTAGATGTCATTACAAAAAGCACCTAGTCCACACTGTAAAGTGATCTTGTAGGTGTCATTACAAAAAGCACCCAATCCACATTGTAAAGTGGTCTTCTAAGTGTCATTACAAAAAGCACCCAGTCCACAATGTAAAGTGGTCTTGTAGGTGTCATTACAAAAAGCACCCAGTCCACACTGTAAAGTGGTCTTGTAAGTGTCATTACAAAAAGCACCTAGTCCACACTGTAAAGTGGTATTGTAGATGTCACTACAAAAAGCACCCAGTCCAAACTGTAAAGTGGTCGTTAAGGTGTGATTACAAAAAGCATCTAGTCCACATTGTAAAGTGAAATTGTAGGTGTCATTACAAAAAGAACCTAGTCCAAACTGTAAAGTGGTCTTGTAGACGTCATTACAAAAAGCACCCAGTCCACACTGTAAAGTGGTCTTGTAGGTGTTATTACAAAAAGCACCCAGTCCACACTCTAAAGTGGTCTTGTAGGTGTCATTACAAAAAGCACCCAGTCCACACTCTAAAGTGGTCTTGTAGGTGTCATTACAAAAAGCACCTAGTCCTCACTGTAAAGTGATCTTGTAGGTGTCATTACAAAAAGCACCTAGTCCACATTGTAAACTGATCTTGTAGGTGTCATTAAAAAAAGCACCCAGTCCACACTGTAAAGTGGTCTCGTAGGTGTCATTACAAAAAGCACCTAGTCCACACTGTAAAGTGGTCTTGTAGATGTCATTACGAAAAGCACCCAGTCCACACTGTAAAGTGGTCTTGTAGGTATCATTACAAAAAACACCCAGTCCACACTGTAAAGTGGTCTTGTAGGTGTCATTACAAAAAGCACCCAGTCCAAACTGTAAAGTGGTCTTGTAGGTGTCATTAAAAAAAGCACCTAGTCCACACTGTAAAGTGATCTTGTAGGTGTCATTACAAAAAGCACCTAGTCCACACTGTAAAGTGATCTTGTAGGTGTCATTACAAAAAGCACCTAGTCCACATAGTAAAGTGATCTTGTATGTGTCATTACAAAAAGCACCTAGTCCACACTGTAAAGTGATCTTGTAGGTGTCATTACAAAAAGCACCTAGTTCACACTATAAAGTGATCTTGTAGGTGTCATTACAAAAAGCACCTAGTCCACATTGTAAAGTGATCTTGTAGGTGTCATTACAAAAAGCACCTACTCCACACGGTAAAGTGATCTTGTAGGTGTCATTACAAAAAGCACCCAGTCCACACTGTAAAGTGGTCTTGTAGGTGTCATTACAAAAAGCACCCAGTCCACACTGCAAAGTGGTCTTGTAGATGTCATTACAAAAAGCACCCAGTCCACACTGCAAAGTGGTCTTGTAGGTGTCATTACAAAAAGCACCCAGTCCACACTGTAAAGTGGTCTTGTAGGTGTCATTACAAAAAGCACCCAGTCCAAACTGTAAAGTGGTTTTGTAGGTGTCATTACAAAAAGCACCTAGTCCACACTGTAAAGTGATCTTGTAGGTGTCATTACAAAAAGCACCTAGTCCACACTGTAAAGTGATCTTGTAGGTGTCATTACAAAAAGCACCTAGTCCACATAGTAAAGTGATCTTGTAGGTGTCATTACAAAAAGCACCTACTCCACACTGTAAAGTGATCTTGTAGGTGTCATTACAAAAAGCACCCAGTCCACACTGTAAAGTGGTCTTGTAGGTGTCATTACAAAAAGCACCCAGTCCACACTGCAAAGTGGTCTTGTAGATGTCATTACAAAAAGCACCCAGTCCAATCTGTAAAGTGGTCTTGTAGGTGTCATTACAAAAAGCACCCAGTCCAAACTGTAAAGTGGTCGTGTAGGTGTCATTACAAAAAGCACCTAGTCCACACTGTAAAGTGATCTTGTAGGTGTCATTATATAAACACCTAGTCCACACTGTAAAGTGATCTTGTAGGTGTCATTACAAAAAGCACCTAGTCCACACTGTAAAGTGATCTTGTAGGTGTCATTACAAAAAGCACCCAGTCCACACTGTAAAGTGGTCTTGTAGGTGTCATTACAAAAAGCACCTGTAAAGTGATCTTCTAGGTGTCATTACAAAAAGCACCTAGTCCACACTGTAAAGTGGTCTTGTAGGTGTCATTACAAAAAGCACCCAGTCAAAACTGTAAAGTGGTCGTGTAGGTGTCATTACAAAAAGCATCTAGTCCACATTGTAAAGTGATCTTGTAGGTGTCATTACAAAAAGCACCTAGTCCAAACTGTAAAGTGGTCTTGTAGATGTCATTACAAAAAGCACCCAGTCCACACTGTAAAGTGGTCTTGTAGGTGTCATTACAAAAAGCACCCAGTCCAAACTGTAAAGTGGTCGTGTAGGTGTCATTACAAAAAGCATCTAGTCCACATTGTTAAGTGATCTTGTAGGTGTCATTACAAAAAGCACCTAGTCCAAACTGTAAAGTGGTCTTGTAGATGTCATTACAAAAAGCACCCAGTCCAAACTGTAAAGTGGTCGTGTAGGTGTCATTACAAAAAGCACCTAGTCCACACTGTAAAGTGATCTTGTAGGTGTCATTATAAAAAGCATCTAGTTCACATTGTAAAGTGATCTTGTAGGTGTCATTACAAAAAGCACCTAGTCCAAACTGTAAAGTGGTCTTGTAGATGTCATTACAAAAAGCACCTAGTCCACACTGTAAAGTGATCTTGTAGGTGTCATTACAAAAAGCACCCAATCCACATTGTAAAGTGGTCTTCTAAGTGTCATTACAAAAAGCACCCAGTCCACAATGTAAAGTGGTCTTGTAGGTGTCATTACAAAAAGCACCCAGTCCACACTGTAAAGTGGTCTTGTAAGTGTCATTACAAAAAGCACCTAGTCCACACTGTAAAGTGGTATTGTAGATGTCACTACAAAAAGCACCCAGTCCAAACTGTAAAGTGGTCGTTAAGGTGTGATTACAAAAAGCATCTAGTCCACATTGTAAAGTGAAATTGTAGGTGTCATTACAAAAAGAACCTAGTCCAAACTGTAAAGTGGTCTTGTAGACGTCATTACAAAAAGCACCCAGTCCACACTGTAAAGTGGTCTTGTAGGTGTTATTACAAAAAGCACCCAGTCCACACTCTAAAGTGGTCTTGTAGGTGTCATTACAAAAAGCACCCAGTCCACACTCTAAAGTGGTCTTGTAGGTGTCATTACAAAAAGCACCTAGTCCTCACTGTAAAGTGATCTTGTAGGTGTCATTACAAAAAGCACCTAGTCCACATTGTAAACTGATCTTGTAGGTGTCATTAAAAAAAGCACCCAGTCCACACTGTAAAGTGGTCTCGTAGGTGTCATTACAAAAAGCACCTAGTCCACACTGTAAAGTGGTCTTGTAGATGTCATTACGAAAAGCACCCAGTCCACACTGTAAAGTGGTCTTGTAGGTATCATTACAAAAAACACCCAGTCCACACTGTAAAGTGGTCTTGTAGGTGTCATTACAAAAAGCACCCAGTCCAAACTGTAAAGTGGTCTTGTAGGTGTCATTAAAAAAAGCACCTAGTCCACACTGTAAAGTGATCTTGTAGGTGTCATTACAAAAAGCACCTAGTCCACACTGTAAAGTGATCTTGTAGGTGTCATTACAAAAAGCACCTAGTCCACATAGTAAAGTGATCTTGTATGTGTCATTACAAAAAGCACCTAGTCCACACTGTAAAGTGATCTTGTAGGTGTCATTACAAAAAGCACCTAGTTCACACTATAAAGTGATCTTGTAGGTGTCATTACAAAAAGCACCTAGTCCACATTGTAAAGTGATCTTGTAGGTGTCATTACAAAAAGCACCTACTCCACACGGTAAAGTGATCTTGTAGGTGTCATTACAAAAAGCACCCAGTCCACACTGTAAAGTGGTCTTGTAGGTGTCATTACAAAAAGCACCCAGTCCACACTGCAAAGTGGTCTTGTAGATGTCATTACAAAAAGCACCCAGTCCACACTGCAAAGTGGTCTTGTAGGTGTCATTACAAAAAGCACCCAGTCCACACTGTAAAGTGGTCTTGTAGGTGTCATTACAAAAAGCACCCAGTCCAAACTGTAAAGTGGTTTTGTAGGTGTCATTACAAAAAGCACCTAGTCCACACTGTAAAGTGATCTTGTAGGTGTCATTACAAAAAGCACCTAGTCCACACTGTAAAGTGATCTTGTAGGTGTCATTACAAAAAGCACCTAGTCCACATAGTAAAGTGATCTTGTATGTGTCATTACAAAAAGCACCTAGTCCACACTATAAAGTGATCTTGTAGGTGTCATTACAAAAAGCACCTAGTTCACATTGTAAAGTGATCTTGTAGGTGTCATTACAAAAAGCACCTACTCCACACTGTAAAGTGATCTTGTAGGTGTCATTACAAAAAGCACCCAGTCCACACTGTAAAGTGGTCTTGTAGGTGTCATTACAAAAAGCACCCAGTCCACACTGCAAAGTGGTCTTGTAGATGTCATTACAAAAAGCACCCAGTCCACACTGCAAAGTGGTCTTGTAGGTGTCATTACAAAAAGCACCCAGTCCACACTGTAAAGTGGTCTTGTAGGTGTCATTACAAAAAGCACCCAGTCCAAAATGTAAAGTGGTTTTGTAGGTGTCATTACAAAAAGCACCTAGTCCACACTGTAAAGTGATCTTGTAGGTGTCATTACAAAAAGCACCTAGTCCACACTGTAAAGTGATCTTGTAGGTGTCATTACAAAAAGCACCTAGTCCACATAGTAAAGTGATCTTGTATGTGTCATTACAAAAAGCACCTAGTCCACACTGTAAAGTGATCTTGTAGGTGTCATTACAAAAAGCACCTAGTTCACATTGTAAAGTGATCTTGTAGGTGTCATTACAAAAAGCACCTACTCCACACTGTAAAGTGATCTTGTAGGTGTCATTACAAAAAGCACCCAGTCCACACTGTAAAGTGGTCTTGTAGGTGTCATTACAAAAAGCACCCAGTCCACACTGCAAAGTGGTCTTGTAGATGTCATTACAAAAAGCACCCAGTCCAATCTGTAAAGTGGTCTTGTAGGTGTCATTACAAAAAGCACCCAGTCCAAACTGTAAAGTGGTCGTGTAGGTGTCATTACAAAAAGCACCTAGTCCACACTGTAAAGTGATCTTGTAGGTGTCATTATATAAACACCTAGTCCACACTGTAAAGTGATCTTGTAGGTGTCATTACAAAAAGCACCTAGTCCACACTGTAAAGTGATCTTGTAGGTGTCATTACAAAAAGCACCCAGTCCACACTGTAAAGTGGTCTTGTAGGTGTCATTACAAAAAGCACCTGTAAAGTGATCTTCTAGGTGTCATTACAAAAAGCACCTAGTCCACACTGTAAAGTGGTCTTGTAGGTGTCATTACAAAAAGCACCCAGTCAAAACTGTAAAGTGGTCGTGTAGGTGTCATTACAAAAAGCATCTAGTCCACATTGTAAAGTGATCTTGTAGGTGTCATTACAAAAAGCACCTAGTCCAAACTGTAAAGTGGTCTTGTAGATGTCATTACAAAAAGCACCCAGTCCACACTGTAAAGTGGTCTTGTAGGTGTCATTACAAAAAGCACCCAGTCAAAACTGTAAAGTGGTCGTGTAGGTGTCATTACAAAAAGCATCTAGTCCACATTGTTAAGTGATCTTGTAGGTGTCATTACAAAAAGCACCTAGTCCAAACTGTAAAGTGGTCTTGTAGATGTCATTACAAAAAGCACCCAGTCCAAACTGTAAAGTGGTCGTGTAGGTGTCATTACAAAAAGCACCTAGTCCACACTGTAAAGTGATCTTGTAGGTGTCATTATAAAAAGCATCTAGTTCACATTGTAAAGTGATCTTGTAGGTGTCATTACAAAAAGCACCTAGTCCAAACTGTAAAGTGGTCTTGTAGATGTCATTACAAAAAGCACCGAGTCCACACTGTAAAGTGGTCTTGTAGGTGTCATTACAAAAAGCACACAGTCCACACTCTAAAGTGGTCTTGTAGGTGTCATTACAAAAAGCACCCAGTCCACACCGTAAAGTGGTCTTGTAGGTGTCATTACAAAAAGCACCCAGTCCAATCTGTAAAGTGGTCTTGTAGGTGTCATTACAAAAAGCACCCAGTCCAAACTGTAAAGTGGTCGTGTAGGTGTCATTACAAAAAGCACCTAGTCCACACTGTAAAGTGATCTTGTAGGTGTCATTATATAAAAACCTAGTCCACACTGTAAAGTGATCTTGTAGGTGTCATTACAAAAAGCACCTAGTCCACATTGTAAAGTGATCTTGTAGGTGTCATTACAAAAAGCACCAAGTCCACACTGTTAAGTGGTCTTGTAGGTGTCATTACAAAAAGCATCTAGTCCACACTGTAAAGTGGTCTTGTAGATATCATTACAAAAAGCACCCAGTCCAAACTGTAAAGTGATCTTGTAGGTGTCATTACAAAAAGCACCCAGTCCACACTGTAAAGTGGTCTTGTAGGTGTCATTACAAAAAGTACCTAGTCCACACTGTAAAGTGATCTTGTAGGTGTCATTACAAAAAGCACCCAATCCACATTGTAAAGTGGTCTTCTAAGTGTCATTACAAAAAGCACCCAGTCCACAATGTAAAGTGGTCTTGTAGGTGTCATTACAAAAAGCACCCAGTCCACACTGTAAAGTGGTCTTGTAAGTGTCATTACAAAAAGCACCTAGTCCACACTGTAAAGTGGTATTGTAGATGTCACTACAAAAAGCACCCAGTCCAAACTGTAAAGTGGTCGTTAAGGTGTGATTACAAAAAGCATCTAGTCCACATTGTAAAGTGAAATTGTAGGTGTCATTACAAAAAGAACCTAGTCCAAACTGTAAAGTGGTCTTGTAGACGTCATTACAAAAAGCACCCAGTCCACACTGTAAAGTGGTCTTGTAGGTGTCATTACAAAAAGCACCCAGTCCACACTCTAAAGTGGTCTTGTAGGTGTCATTACAAAAAGCACCCAGTCCACACTCTAAAGTGGTCTTGTAGGTGTCATTACAAAAAGCACCTAGTCCTCACTGTAAAGTGATCTTGTAGGTGTCATTACAAAAAGCACCTAGTCCACATTGTAAACTGATCTTGTAGGTGTCATTAAAAAAAGCACCCAGTCCACACTGTAAAGTGGTCTCGTAGGTGTCATTACAAAAAGCACCTAGTCCACACTGTAAAGTGGTCTTGTAGATGTCATTACAAAAAGCACCCAGTCCACACTGTAAAGTGGTCTTGTAGGTATCATTACAAAAAACACCCAGTCCACACTGTAAAGTGGTCTTGTAGGTGTCATTACAAAAAGCACCCAGTCCAAACTGTAAAGTGGTCTTGTAGGTGTCATTAAAAAAAGCACCTAGTCCACACTGTAAAGTGATCTTGTAGGTGTCATTACAAAAAGCACCTAGTCCACACTGTAAAGTGATCTTGTAGGTGTCATTACAAAAAGCACCTAGTCCACATAGTAAAGTGATCTTGTATGTGTCATTACAAAAAGCACCTAGTCGACACTGTAAAGTGATCTTGTAGGTGTCATTACAAAAAGCACCTAGTTCACACTATAAAGTGATCTTGTAGGTGTCATTACAAAAAGCACCTAGTCCACATTGTAAAGTGATCTTGTAGGTGTCATTACAAAAAGCACCTACTCCACACGGTAAAGTGATCTTGTAGGTGTCATTACAAAAAGCACCCAGTCCACACTGTAAAGTGGTCTTGTAGGTGTCATTACAAAAAGCACCCAGTCCACACTGCAAAGTGGTCTTGTAGATGTCATTACAAAAAGCACCCAGTCCACACTGCAAAGTGGTCTTGTAGGTGTCATTACAAAAAGCACCCAGTCCACACTGTAAAGTGGTCTTGTAGGTGTCATTACAAAAAGCACCCAGTCCAAACTGTAAAGTGGTTTTGTAGGTGTCATTACAAAAAGCACCTAGTCCACACTGTAAAGTGATCTTGTAGGTGTCATTACAAAAAGCACCTAGTCCACACTGTAAAGTGATCTTGTAGGTGTCATTACAAAAAGCACCTAGTCCACATAGTAAAGTGATCTTGTATGTGTCATTACAAAAAGCACCTAGTCCACACTGTAAAGTGATCTTGTAGGTGTCATTACAAAAAGCACCTAGTTCACATTGTAAAGTGATCTTGTAGGTGTCATTACAAAAAGCACCTACTCCACACTGTAAAGTGATCTTGTAGGTGTCATTACAAAAAGCACCCAGTCCACACTGTAAAGTGGTCTTGTAGGTGTCATTACAAAAAGCACCCAGTCCACACTGCAAAGTGGTCTTGTAGATGTCATTACAAAAAGCACCCAGTCCACACTGCAAAGTGGTCTTGTAGGTGTCATTACAAAAAGCACCCAGTCCACACTGTAAAGTGGTCTTGTAGGTGTCATTACAAAATGCACCTAGTCCACACTGTAAAGTGGTCTTGTAGATGTCATTACAAAAAGCACCCAGTCCACACTGCAAAGTGGTCTTGTAGGTGTCATTACAAAAAGCACCCAGTCCACACTCTAAAGTGGTCTTGTAGGTGTCATTACAAAAAGCACTCAGTCCACACTCTAAAGTGGTCTTGTAGGTGTCATTACAAAAAGCACCTAGTCCTCACTGTAAAGTGATCTTGTAGGTGTCATTACAAAAAGCACCTAGTCCACATTGTAAACTGATCTTGTAGGTGTCATTAAAAAAAGCACCCAGTCCACACTGTAAAGTGGTCTCGTAGGCGTCATTACAAAAAGCACCTAGTCCACACTGTAAAGTGGTCTTGTAGATGTCATTACAAAAAGCACCCAGTCCACACTGTAAAGTGGTCTTGTAGGTATCATTACAAAAAGCACCCAGTCCAAACTGTAAAGTGGTCTTGTAGGTGTCATTAAAAAAAGCACCTAGTCCACACTGTAAAGTGATCTTGTAGGTGTCATTACAAAAAGCACCTAGTCCACACTGTAAAGTGATCTTGTAGGTGTCATTACAAAAAGCACCTAGTCCACATAGTAAAGTGATCTTGTATGTGTCATTACAAAAAGCACCTAGTCCACACTGTAAAGTGATCTTGTAGGTGTCATTACAAAAAGCACCTAGTTCACACTATAAAGTGATCTTGTAGGTGTCATTACAAAAAGCACCTAGTCCACATTGTAAAGTGATCTTGTAGGTGTCATTACAAAAAGCACCTACTCCACACGGTAAAGTGATCTTGTAGGTGTCATTACAAAAAGCACCCAGTCCACACTGTAAAGTGGTCTTGTAGGTGTCATTACAAAAATCACCCAGTCCACACTGCAAAGTGGTCTTGTAGATGTCATTACAAAAAGCACCCAGTCCACACTGCAAAGTGGTCTTGTAGGTGTCATTACAAAAAGCACCCAGTCCACACTGTAAAGTGGTCTTGTAGGTGTCATTACAAAAAGCACCCAGTCCAAACTGTAAAGTGGTTTTGTAGGTGTCATTACAAAAAGCACCTAGTCCACACTGTAAAGTGATCTTGTAGGTGTCATTACAAAAAGCACCTAGTCCACACTGTAAAGTGATCTTGTAGGTGTCATTACAAAAAGCACCTAGTCCACATAGTAAAGTGATCTTGTATGTGTCATTACAAAAAGCACCTAGTCCACACTGTAAAGTGATCTTGTAGGTGTCATTACAAAAAGCACCTAGTTCACATTGTAAAGTGATCTTGTAGGTGTCATTACAAAAAGCACCTACTCCACACTGTAAAGTGATCTTGTAGGTGTCATTACAAAAAGCACCCAGTCCACACTGTAAAGTGGTCTTGTAGGTGTCATTACAAAAAGCACCCAGTCCACACTGCAAAGTGGTCTTGTAGATGTCATTACAAAAAGCACCCAGTCCACACTGCGAAGTGGTCTTGTAGGTGTCATTACAAAAAGCACCCAGTCCACACTGTAAAGTGGTCTTGTAGGTGTCATTACAAAATGCACCAAGTCCACACTGTAAAGTGGTCTTGTAGATGTCATTACAAAAAGCACCCAGTCCACACTGCAAAGTGGTCTTGTAGTTGTCATTACAAAAAGCACCCAGTCCACACTGGAAAGTGGTCTTGTAGGTGTCATTACAAAATGCACCTAGTCCACACTGTAAAGTGGTCTTGTAGATGTCATTACAAAAAGCACCCAGTCCACACTGCACAGTGATTTTGTAGGTGTCATTACAAAAAGCACCCAGTCCACACTGCAAAGTGGTCTTGTAGGTGTTATTACAAAAAGCACCCAGTCCACACTGTAAAGTGATCTTGTAGGTGTCATTACAAAAAGCACCAAGTCCACTCTGTTAAGTGGTCTTGTAGGTGTCATTACAAAAAGCACCCAATCCACATTGTAAAGTGGTCTTGTAGGTGCCATTACAAAAAGCACCTAGTCCACACTGTAAAGTGATCTTCTAGGTGTCATTACAAAAAGCACCCAGTCCACACTGTAAAGTGGTCTTGTAGGTGTCATTACAAAAAGCACCCAGTCCACACTGTAAAGTGCTCTTGTAGGTGTCATTAGAGAAAGCACCTAGTTCACACTGTAAAGTGATCTTCTAGGTGTCATTACAAAAAGCACCCAGTCCACACTGTAAAGTGGTCTTGTAGATGTCATTACAAAATGCACCTAGTCCACACTGTAAAGTGGTCTTGTAGATGTCATTACAAAATGCACCTAATCCACACTGTAAAGTGGTTTTGTAGGTGTCATTACAAAAAGCACCCAGTCCACACTGTAAAGTGGTCTTGTAGGTGTCATTACAAAAAGCACCTAGTCCACACTGTAAAGTGATCTTCTAGGTGTCATTACAAAAAGCACCTAGTCCACACTGTAAAGTGATCTTCTAGGTGTCATTACAAAAAGCACCCAGTACACACTGTAAAGTGGTCTTGTAGGTGTCATTACAAAAAGCACCTAGTCCACACTGTAAAGTGATCTTCTAGGTGTCATTACAAAAAGCACCCAGTCCACACTGTAAAGTGGTCTTGTAGGTATCATTACAAAAAGCAACTAGTCCACACTGTAAAGTGATCTTCTAGGTGTCATTACAAAAAGCACCCAGTCCACACTGTAAAGTGGTCTTGTAGGTGTCATTACAAAAAGCACCTAGTCCACACTGTAAAGTTATCTTCTAGGTGTCATTACAAAAAGCACCCAGTCCACACTGTAAAGTGGTCTTGTAGGTGTCATTACAAAAAGCACCCAGTCCACACTGTAAAGTGGTCTTGTAGGTGTCATTACAAAAAGCACCTAGTCCACACTGTAAAGTGATCTTGTAGGTGTCATTACAAAAAGCACCTAGTCCAAACTGTAAAGTGGTCTTGTAGATGTCATTACAAAAAGCACCCAGTCCAAACTGTAAAGTGGTCGTGTAGGTGTCATTACAAAAAGCACCTAGTCCACACTGTAAAGTGATCTTGTAGGTGTCATTATAAAAAGCATCTAGTTCACATTGTAAAGTGATCTTGTAGGTGTCATTACAAAAAGCACCTAGTCCAAACTGTAAAGTGGTCTTGTAGATGTCATTACAAAAAGCACCCAGTCCACACTGTAAAGTGGTCTTGTAGGTGTCATTACAAAAAGCACACAGTCCACACTCTAAAGTGGTCTTGTAGGTGTCATTACAAAAAGCACCCAGTCCACACCGTAAAGTGGTCTTGTAGGTGTCATTACAAAAAGCACCCAGTCCAATCTGTAAAGTGGTCTTGTAGGTGTCATTACAAAAAGCACCCAGTCCAAACTGTAAAGTGGTCGTGTAGGTGTCATTACAAAAAGCACCTAGTCCACACTGTAAAGTGATCTTGTAGGTGTCATTATATAAACACCTAGTCCACACTGTAAAGTGATCTTGTAGGTGTCATTACAAAAAGCACCTAGTCCACATTGTAAAGTGATCTTGTAGGTGTCATTACAAAAAGCACCAAGTCCACACTGTTAAGTGGTCTTGTAGGTGTCATTACAAAAAGCATCTAGTCCACACTGTAAAGTGGTCTTGTAGATATCATTACAAAAAGCACCCAGTCCAAACTGTAAAGTGATCTTGTAGGTGTCATTACAAAAAGCACCCAGTCCACACTGTGAAGTGGTCTTGTAGGTGTCATTACAAAAAGCACCTAGTCCACACTGTAAAGTGATCTTGTAGGTGTCATTACAAAAAGCACCCAATCCACATTGTAAAGTGGTCTTCTAGGTGTCATTACAAAAAGCACCCAGTCCACACTGTAAAGTGGTCTTGTAGGTGTCATTACAAAAAGCACCCAGTCCACACTGTAAAGTGGTCTTGTAAGTGTCATTACAAAAAGCACCTAGTCCACACTGTAAAGTGGTATTGTAGATGTCACTACAAAAAGCACCCAGTCCAAACTGTAAAGTGGTCGTTAAGGTGTGATTACAAAAAGCATCTAGTCCACATTGTAAAGTGAAATTGTAGGTGTCATTACAAAAAGAACCTAGTCCAAACTGTAAAGTGGTCTTGTAGACGTCATTACAAAAAGCACCCAGTCCACACTGTAAAGTGGTCTTGTAGGTGTCATTACAAAAAGCACCCAGTCCACACTCTAAAGTGGTCTTGTAGGTGTCATTACAAAAAGCACCCAGTCCACACTCTAAAGTGGTCTTGTAGGTGTCATTACAAAAAGCACCTAGTCCTCACTGTAAAGTGATCTTGTAGGTGTCATTACAAAAAGCACCTAGTCCACATTGTAAACTGATCTTGTAGGTGTCATTAAAAAAAGCACCCAGTCCACACTGTAAAGTGGTCTTGTAGATGTCATTACAAAAAGCACCCAGTCCACACTGCAAAGTGGTCTTGTAGTTGTCATTACAAAAAGCACGCAGTCCACACTGGAAAGTGGTCTTGTAGGTGTCATTACAAAATGCACCTAGTCCACACTGTAAAGTGGTCTTGTAGATGTCATTACAAAAAGCATCTAGTCCACACTGCACAGTGATTTTGTAGGTGTCATTACAAAAAGCACCCAGTCCACACTGCAAAGTGGTCTTGTAGGTGTTATTACAAAAAGCACCCAGTCCACACTGTAAAGTGATCTTGTAGGTGTCATTACAAAAAGCACCAAGTCCACTCTGTTAAGTGGTCTTGTAGGTGTCATTACAAAAAGCACCCAATCCACATTGTAAAGTGGTCTTGTAGGTGCCATTACAAAAAGCACCTAGTCCACACTGTAAAGTGATCTTCTAGGTGTCATTACAAAAAGCACCCAGTCCACACTGTAAAGTGGTCTTGTAGGTGTCATTACAAAAAGCACCCAGTCCACACTGTAAAGTGCTCTTGTAGGTGTCATTAGAGAAAGCACCTAGTTCACACTGTAAAGTGATCTTCTAGGTGTCATTACAAAAAGCACCCAGTCCACACTGTAAAGTGGTCTTGTAGATGTCATTACAAAATGCACCTAGTCCACACTGTAAAGTGGTCTTGTAGATGTCATTACAAAATGCACCTAATCCACACTGTAAAGTGGTTTTGTAGGTGTCATTACAAAAAGCACCCAGTCCACACTGTAAAGTGGTCTTGTAGGTGTCATTACAAAAAGCACCTAGTCCACACTGTAAAGTGATCTTCTAGGTGTCATTACAAAAAGCACCTAGTCCACACTGTAAAGTGATCTTCTAGGTGTCATTACAAAAAGCACCCAGTACACACTGTAAAGTGGTCTTGTAGGTGTCATTACAAAAAGCACCTAGTCCACACTGTAAAGTGATCTTCTAGGTGTCATTACAAAAAGCACCCAGTCCACACTGTAAAGTGGTCTTGTAGGTATCATTACAAAAAGCAACTAGTCCACACTGTAAAGTGATCTTCTAGGTGTCATTACAAAAAGCACCCAGTCCACACTGTAAAGTGGTCTTGTAGGTGTCATTACAAAAAGCACCTAGTCCACACTGTAAAGTTATCTTCTAGGTGTCATTACAAAAAGCACCCAGTCCACACTGTAAAGTGGTCTTGTAGGTGTCATTACAAAAAGCACCCAGTCCACACTGTAAAGTGGTCTTGTAGGTGTCATTACAAAAAGCACCTAGTCCACACTGTAAAGTGATCTTGTAGGTGTCATTACAAAAAGCACCTAGTCCAAACTGTAAAGTGGTCTTGTAGATGTCATTACAAAAAGCACCCAGTCCAAACTGTAAAGTGGTCGTGTAGGTGTCATTACAAAAAGCACCTAGTCCACACTGTAAAGTGATCTTGTAGGTGTCATTATAAAAAGCATCTAGTTCACATTGTAAAGTGATCTTGTAGGTGTCATTACAAAAAGCACCTAGTCCAAACTGTAAAGTGGTCTTGTAGATGTCATTACAAAAAGCACACAGTCCACACTCTAAAGTGGTCTTGTAGGTGTCATTACAAAAAGCACCCAGTCCACACCGTAAAGTGGTCTTGTAGGTGTCATTACAAAAAGCACCCAGTCCAATCTGTAAAGTGGTCTTGTAGGTGTCATTACAAAAAGCACCCAGTCCAAACTGTAAAGTGGTCGTGTAGGTGTCATTACAAAAAGCACCTAGTCCACACTGTAAAGTGATCTTGTAGGTGTCATTATATAAACACCTAGTCCACACTGTAAAGTGATCTTGTAGGTGTCATTACAAAAAGCACCTAGTCCACATTGTAAAGTGATCTTGTAGGTGTCATTACAAAAAGCACCAAGTCCACACTGTTAAGTGGTCTTGTAGGTGTCATTACAAAAAGCATCTAGTCCACACTGTAAAGTGGTCTTGTAGATATCATTACAAAAAGCACCCAGTCCAAACTGTAAAGTGATCTTGTAGGTGTCATTACAAAAAGCACCCAGTCCACACTGTGAAGTGGTCTTGTAGGTGTCATTACAAAAAGCACCTAGTCCACACTGTAAAGTGATCTTGTAGGTGTCATTACAAAAAGCACCCAATCCACATTGTAAAGTGGTCTTCTAGGTGTCATTACAAAAAGCACCCAGTCCACACTGTAAAGTGGTCTTGTAGGTGTCATTACAAAAAGCACCCAGTCCACACTGTAAAGTGGTCTTGTAAGTGTCATTACAAAAAGCACCTAGTCCACACTGTAAAGTGGTATTGTAGATGTCACTACAAAAAGCACCCAGTCCAAACTGTAAAGTGGTCGTTAAGGTGTGATTACAAAAAGCATCTAGTCCACATTGTAAAGTGAAATTGTAGGTGTCATTACAAAAAGAACCTAGTCCAAACTGTAAAGTGGTCTTGTAGACGTCATTACAAAACGTACCCAGTCCACACTGTAAAGTGGTCTTGTAGGTGTCATTACAAAAAGCACCCAGTCCACACTCTAAAGTGGTCTTGTAGGTGTCATTACAAAAAGCACCCAGTCCACACTCTAAAGTGGTCTTGTAGGTGTCATTACAAAAAACACCTAGTCCTCACTGTAAAGTGATCTTGTAGGTGTCATTACAAAAAGCACCTAGTCCACATTGTAAACTGATCTTGTAGGTGTCATTAAAAAAAGCACCCAGTCCACACTGTAAAGTGGTCTCGTAGGTGTCATTACAAAAAGCACCTAGTCCACACTGTAAAGTGGTCTTGTAGATGTCATTACAAAAAGCACCCAGTCCACACTGTAAAGTGGTCTTGTAGGTATCATTACAAAAAACACCCAGTCCACACTGTAAAGTGGTCTTGTAGGTGTCATTACAAAAAGCACCCAGTCCAAACTGTTAAGTGGTCTTGTAGGTGTCATTAAAAAAAGCACCTAGTCCACACTGTAAAGTGATCTTGTAGGTGTCATTACAAAAAGCACCTAGTCCACATAGTAAAGTGATCTTGTATGTGTCATTACAAAAAGCACCTAGTCCACACTGTAAAGTGATCTTGTAGGTGTCATTACAAAAAGCACCTAGTTCACACTATAAAGTGATCTTGTAGGTGTCATTACAAAAAGCACCTAGTCCACATTGTAAAGTGATCTTGTAGGTGTCATTACAAAAAGCACCTACTCCACACGGTAAAGTGATCTTGTAGGTGTCATTACAAAAAGCACCCAGTCCACACTGTAAAGTGGTCTTGTAGGTGTCATTACAAAAAGCACCCAGTCCACACTGCAAAGTGGTCTTGTAGATGTCATTACAAAAAGCACCCAGTCCACACTGCAAAGTGGTCTTGTAGGTGTCATTACAAAAAGCACCCAGTCCACACTGTAAAGTGGTCTTGTAGGTGTCATTACAAAAAGCACCCAGTCCAAACTGTAAAGTGGTTTTGTAGGTGTCATTACAAAAAGCACCTAGTCCACACTGTAAAGTGATCTTGTAGGTGTCATTACAAAAAGCACCTAGTCCACACTGTAAAGTGATCTTGTAGGTGTCATTACAAAAAGCACCTAGTCCACATAGTAAAGTGATCTTGTATGTGTCATTACAAAAAGCACCTAGTCCACACTGTAAAGTGATCTTGTAGGTGTCATTACAAAAAGCACCTAGTTCACATTGTAAAGTGATCTTGTAGGTGTCATTACAAAAAGCACCTACTCCACACTGTAAAGTGATCTTGTAGGTGTCATTACAAAAAGCACCCAGTCCACACTGTAAAGTGGTCTTGTAGGTGTCATTACAAAAAGCACCCAGTCCACACTGCAAAGTGGTCTTGTAGATGTCATTACAAAAAGCACCCAGTCCAATCTGTAAAGTGGTCTTGTAGGTGTCATTACAAAAAGCACCCAGTCCAAACTGTAAAGTGGTCGTGTAGGTGTCATTACAAAAAGCACCTAGTCCACACTGTAAAGTGATCTTGTTGGTGTCATTATATAAACACCTAGTCCACACTGTAAAGTGATCTTGTAGGTGTCATTACAAAAAGCACCTAGTCCACACTGTAAAGTGATCTTGTAGGTGTCATTACAAAAAGCACCCAGTCCACACTGTAAAGTGGTCTTGTAGGTGTCATTACAAAAAGCACCTGTAAAGTGATCTTCTAGGTGTCATTACAAAAAGCACCTAGTCCACACTGTAAAGTGGTCTTGTAGGTGTCATTACAAAAAGCACCCAGTTAAAACTGTAAAGTGGTCGTGTAGGTGTCATTACAAAAAGCATCTAGTCCACATTGTAAAGTAATCTTGTAGGTGTCATTACAAAAAGCACCTAGTCCAAACTGTAAAGTGGTCTTGTAGATGTCATTACAAAAAGCACCCAGTCCACACTGTAAAGTGGTCTTGTAGGTGTCATTACAAAAAGCACCCAGTCAAAACAGTAAAGTGGTCGTGTAGGTGTCATTACAAAAAGCATCTAGTCCACATTGTTAAGTGATCTTGTAGGTGTCATTACAAAAAGCACCTAGTCCAAACTGTAAAGTGGTCTTGTAGATGTCATTACAAAAAGCACCCAGTCCAAACTGTAAAGTGGTCGTGTAGGTGTCATTACAAAAAGCATCTAGTCCACATTGTTAAGTGATCTTGTAGGTGTCATTACAAAAAGCACCTAGTCCAAACTGTAAAGTGGTCTTGTAGATGTCATTACAAAAAGCACCCAGTCCAAACTGTAAAGTGGTCGTGTAGGTGTCATTACAAAAAGCACCTAGTCCACACTGTAAAGTGATCTTGTAGGTGTCATTATAAAAAGCATCTAGTTCACATTGTAAAGTGATCATGTAGGTGTCATTACAAAAAGCACCTAGTCCAAACTGTAAAGTGGTCTTGTAGATGTCATTACAAAAAGCACCCAGTCCACACTGTAAAGTGGTCTTGTAGGTGTCATTACAAAAAGCACACAGTCCACACTCTAAAGTGGTCTTGTAGGTGTCATTACAAAAAGCACCCAGTCCACACCGTAAAGTGGTCTTGTAGGTGTCATTACAAAAAGCACCCAGTCCAATCTGTAAAGTGGTCGTGTAGGTGTCATTACAAAAAGCACCTAGTCCACACTGTAAAGTGATCTTGTAGGTGTCATTATATAAACACCTAGTCCACACTGTAAAGTGATCTTGTAGGTGTCATTACAAAAAGCACCTAGTCCACATTGTAAAGTGATCTTGTAGGTGTCATTACAAAAAGCACCAAGTCCACACTGTTAAGTGGTCTTGTAGGTCTCATTACAAAAAGCATCTAGTCCACACTGTAAAGTGGTCTTGTAGATATCATTACAAAAAGCACCCAGTCCAAACTGTAAAGTGATCTTGTAGGTGTCATTACAAAAAGCACCCAGTCCACACTGTAAAGTGGTCTTGTAGGTGTCATTACAAAAAGCACCTAGTCCACACTGTAAAGTGATCTTGTAGGTGTCATTACAAAAAGCACCCAATCCACATTGTAAAGTGGTCTTCTAAGTGTCATTACAAAAAGCACCCAGTCCACAATGTAAAGTGGTCTTGTAGGTGTCATTACAAAAAGCACCCAGTCCACACTGTAAAGTGGTCTTGTAAGTGTCATTACAAAAAGCACCTAGTCCACACTGTAAAGTGGTATTGTAGATGTCACTACAAAAAGCACCCAGTCCAAACTGTAAAGTGGTCGTTAAGGTGTGATTACAAAAAGCATCTAGTCCACATTGTAAAGTGAAATTGTAGGTGTCATTACAAAAAGAACCTAGTCCAAACTGTAAAGTGGTCTTGTAGACGTCATTACAAAAAGCACCCAGTCCACACTGTAAAGTGGTCTTGTAGGTGTCATTACAAAAAGCACCCAGTCCACACTCTAAAGTGGTCTTGTAGGTGTCATTACAAAAAGCACCCAGTCCACACTCTAAAGTGGTCTTGTAGGTGTCATTACAAAAAGCACCTAGTCCTCACTGTAAAGTGATCTTGTAGGTGTCATTACAAAAAGCACCTAGTCCACATTGTAAACTGATCTTGTAGGTGTCATTAAAAAAAGCACCCAGTCCACACTGTAAAGTGGTCTCGTAGGTGTCATTACAAAAAGCACCTAGTCCACACTGTAAAGTGGTCTTGTAGATGTCATTACGAAAAGCACCCAGTCCACACTGTAAAGTGGTCTTGTAGGTATCATTACAAAAAACACCCAGTCCACACTGTAAAGTGGTCTTGTAGGTGTCATTACAAAAAGCACCCAGTCCAAACTGTAAAGTGGTCTTGTAGGTGTCATTAAAAAAAGCACCTAGTCCACACTGTAAAGTGATCTTGTAGGTGTCATTACAAAAAGCACCTAGTCCACACTGTAAAGTGATCTTGTAGGTGTCATTACAAAAAGCACCTAGTCCACATAGTAAAGTGATCTTGTATGTGTCATTACAAAAAGCACCTAGTCCACACTGTAAAGTGATCTTGTAGGTGTCATTACAAAAAGCACCTAGTTCACACTATAAAGTGATCTTGTAGGTGTCATTACAAAAAGCACCTAGTCCACATTGTAAAGTGATCTTGTAGGTGTCATTACAAAAAGCACCTACTCCACACGGTAAAGTGATCTTGTAGGTGTCATTACAAAAAGCACCCAGTCCACACTGTAAAGTGGTCTTGTAGGTGTCATTACAAAAAGCACCCAGTCCACACTGCAAAGTGGTCTTGTAGATGTCATTACAAAAAGCACCCAGTCCACACTGCAAAGTGGTCTTGTAGGTGTCATTACAAAAAGCACCCAGTCCACACTGTAAAGTGGTCTTGTAGGTGTCATTACAAAAAGCACCCAGTCCAAACTGTAAAGTGGTTTTGTAGGTGTCATTACAAAAAGCACCTAGTCCACACTGTAAAGTGATCTTGTAGGTGTCATTACAAAAAGCACCTAGTCCACACTGTAAAGTGATCTTGTAGGTGTCATTACAAAAAGCACCTAGTCCACATAGTAAAGTGATCTTGTATGTGTCATTACAAAAAGCACCTAGTCCACACTATAAAGTGATCTTGTAGGTGTCATTACAAAAAGCACCTAGTTCACATTGTAAAGTGATCTTGTAGGTGTCATTACAAAAAGCACATACTCCACACTGTAAAGTGATCTTGTAGGTGTCATTACAAAAAGCACCCAGTCCACACTGTAAAGTGGTCTTGTAGGTGTCATTACAAAAAGCACCCAGTCCACACTGCAAAGTGGTCTTGTAGATGTCATTACAAAAAGCACCCAGTCCACACTGCAAAGTGGTCTTGTAGGTGTCATTACAAAAAGCACCCAGTCCACACTGTAAAGTGGTCTTGTAGGTGTCATTACAAAAAGCACCCAGTCCAAACTGTAAAGTGGTTTTGTAGGTGTCATTACAAAAAGCACCTAGTCCACACTGTAAAGTGATCTTGTAGGTGTCATTACAAAAAGCACCTAGTCCACACTGTAAAGTGATCTTGTAGGTGTCATTACAAAAAGCACTTAGTCCACATAGTAAAGTGATCTTGTATGTGTCATTACAAAAAGCACCTAGTCCACACTGTAAAGTGATCTTGTAGGTGTCATTACAAAAAGCACCTAGTTCACATTGTAAAGTGATCTTGTAGGTGTCATTACAAAAAGCACCTACTCCACACTGTAAAGTGATCTTGTAGGTGTCATTACAAAAAGCACCCAGTCCACACTGTAAAGTGGTCTTGTAGGTGTCATTACAAAAAGCACCCAGTCCACACTGCAAAGTGGTCTTGTAGATGTCATTACAAAAAGCACCCAGTCCAATCTGTAAAGTGGTCTTGTAGGTGTCATTACAAAAAGCACCCAGTCCAAACTGTAAAGTGGTCGTGTAGGTGTCATTACAAAAAGCACCTAGTCCACACTGTAAAGTGATCTTGTAGGTGTCATTATATAAACACCTAGTCCACACTGTAAAGTGATCTTGTAGGTGTCATTACAAAAAGCACCTAGTCCACACTGTAAAGTGATCTTGTAGGTGTCATTACAAAAAGCACCCAGTCCACACTGTAAAGTGGTCTTGTAGGTGTCATTACAAAAAGCACCTGTTAAGTGATCTTCTAGGTGTCATTACAAAAAGCACCTAGTCCACACTGTAAAGTGGTCTTGTAGGTGTCATTACAAAAAGCACCCAGTCAAAACTGTAAAGTGGTCGTGTAGGTGTCATTACAAAAAGCATCTAGTCCACATTGTAAAGTGATCTTGTAGGTGTCATTACAAAAAGCACCTAGTCCAAACTGTAAAGTGGTCTTGTAGATGTCATTACAAAAAGCACCCAGTCCACACTGTAAAGTGGTCTTGTAGGTGTCATTACAAAAAGCACTCAGTCAAAACTGTAAAGTGGTCGTGTAGGTGTCATTACAAAAAGCATCTAGTCCACATTGTTAAGTGATCTTGTAGGTGTCATTACAAAAAGCACCTAGTCCAAACTGTAAAGTGGTCTTGTAGATGTCATTACAAAAAGCACCCAGTCCAAACTGTAAAGTGGTCGTGTAGGTGTCATTACAAAAAGCACCTAGTCCACACTGTAAAGTGATCTTGTAGGTGTCATTATAAAAAGCATCTAGTTCACATTGTAAAGTGATCTTGTAGGTGTCATTACAAAAAGCACCTAGTCCAAACTGTAAAGTGGTCTTGTAGATGTCATTACAAAAAGCACCCAGTCCACACTGTAAAGTGGTCTTGTAGGTGTCATTACAAAAAGCACACAGTCCACACTCTAAAGTGGTCTTGTAGGTGTCATTACAAAAAGCACCCAGTCCACACCGTAAAGTGGTCTTGTAGGTGTCATTACAAAAAGCACCCAGTCCAATCTGTAAAGTGGTCTTGTAGGTGTCATTACAAAAAGCACCCAGTCCAAACTGTAAAGTGGTCGTGTAGGTGTCATTACAAAAAGCACCTAGTCCACACTGTAAAGTGATCTTGTAGGTGTCATTATATAAAAACCTAGTCCACACTGTAAAGTGATCTTGTAGGTGTCATTACAAAAAGCACCTAGTCCACATTGTAAAGTGATCTTGTAGGTGTCATTACAAAAAGCACCAAGTCCACACTGTTAAGTGGTCTTGTAGGTGTCATTACAAAAAGCATCTAGTCCACACTGTAAAGTGGTCTTGTAGATATCATTACAAAAAGCACCCAGTCCAAACTGTAAAGTGATCTTGTAGGTGTCATTACAAAAAGCACCCAGTCCACACTGTAAAGTGGTCTTGTAGGTGTCATTACAAAAAGCACCTAGTCCACACTGTAAAGTGATCTTGTAGGTGTCATTACAAAAAGCACCCAATCCACATTGTAAAGTGGTCTTCTAAGTGTCATTACAAAAAGCACCCAGTCCACAATGTAAAGTGGTCTTGTAGGTGTCATTACAAAAAGCACCCAGTCCACACTGTAAAGTGGTCTTGTAAGTGTCATTACAAAAAGCACCTAGTCCACACTGTAAAGTGGTATTGTAGATGTCACTACAAAAAGCACCCAGTCCAAACTGTAAAGTGGTCGTTAAGGTGTGATTACAAAAAGCATCTAGTCCACATTGTAAAGTGAAATTGTAGGTGTCATTACAAAAAGAACCTAGTCCAAACTGTAAAGTGGTCTTGTAGACGTCATTACAAAAAGCACCCAGTCCACACTGTAAAGTGGTCTTGTAGGTGTCATTACAAAAAGCACCCAGTCCACACTCTAAAGTGGTCTTGTAGGTGTCATTACAAAAAGCACCCAGTCCACACTCTAAAGTGGTCTTGTAGGTGTCATTACAAAAAGCACCTAGTCCTCACTGTAAAGTGATCTTGTAGGTGTCATTACAAAAAGCACCTAGTCCACATTGTAAACTGATCTTGTAGGTGTCATTAAAAAAAGCACCCAGTCCACACTGTAAAGTGGTCTCGTAGGTGTCATTACAAAAAGCACCTAGTCCACACTGTAAAGTGGTCTTGTAGATGTCATTACAAAAAGCACCCAGTCCACACTGTAAAGTGGTCTTGTAGGTATCATTACAAAAAACACCCAGTCCACACTGTAAAGTGGTCTTGTAGGTGTCATTACAAAAAGCACCCAGTCCAAACTGTAAAGTGGTCTTGTAGGTGTCATTAAAAAAAGCACCTAGTCCACACTGTAAAGTGATCTTGTAGGTGTCATTACAAAAAGCACCTAGTCCACACTGTAAAGTGATCTTGTAGGTGTCATTACAAAAAGCACCTAGTCCACATAGTAAAGTGATCTTGTATGTGTCATTACAAAAAGCACCTAGTCGACACTGTAAAGTGATCTTGTAGGTGTCATTACAAAAAGCACCTAGTTCACACTATAAAGTGATCTTGTAGGTGTCATTACAAAAAGCACCTAGTCCACATTGTAAAGTGATCTTGTAGGTG
This sequence comes from Eledone cirrhosa, assembly GCA_964016885.1. Taxonomy (NCBI): domain Eukaryota; kingdom Metazoa; phylum Mollusca; class Cephalopoda; order Octopoda; family Eledonidae; genus Eledone; species Eledone cirrhosa. The sequence continues at coordinate 50,743,205 of OZ024740.1, forward strand.
TCATTACAAAAAGCACCTACTCCACACGGTAAAGTGATCTTGTAGGTGTCATTACAAAAAGCACCCAGTCCACACTGTAAAGTGGTCTTGTAGGTGTCATTACAAAAAGCACCCAGTCCACACTGCAAAGTGGTCTTGTAGATGTCATTACAAAAAGCACCCAGTCCACACTGCAAAGTGGTCTTGTAGGTGTCATTACAAAAAGCACCCAGTCCACACTGTAAAGTGGTCTTGTAGGTGTCATTACAAAAAGCACCCAGTCCAAACTGTAAAGTGGTTTTGTAGGTGTCATTACAAAAAGCACCTAGTCCACACTGTAAAGTGATCTTGTAGGTGTCATTACAAAAAGCACCTAGTCCACACTGTAAAGTGATCTTGTAGGTGTCATTACAAAAAGCACCTAGTCCACATAGTAAAGTGATCTTGTATGTGTCATTACAAAAAGCACCTAGTCCACACTGTAAAGTGATCTTGTAGGTGTCATTACAAAAAGCACCTAGTTCACATTGTAAAGTGATCTTGTAGGTGTCATTACAAAAAGCACCTACTCCACACTGTAAAGTGATCTTGTAGGTGTCATTACAAAAAGCACCCAGTCCACACTGTAAAGTGGTCTTGTAGGTGTCATTACAAAAAGCACCCAGTCCACACTGCAAAGTGGTCTTGTAGATGTCATTACAAAAAGCACCCAGTCCACACTGCAAAGTGGTCTTGTAGGTGTCATTACAAAAAGCACCCAGTCCACACTGTAAAGTGGTCTTGTAGGTGTCATTACAAAATGCACCTAGTCCACACTGTAAAGTGGTCTTGTAGATGTCATTACAAAAAGCACCCAGTCCACACTGCAAAGTGGTCTTGTAGGTGTCATTACAAAAAGCACCCAGTCCACACTCTAAAGTGGTCTTGTAGGTGTCATTACAAAAAGCACTCAGTCCACACTGTAAAGTGATCTTGTAGGTGTCATTACAAAAAGCACCTAGTCCACACTGTAAAGTGATCTTGTAGGTGTCATTACAAAAAGCACCTAGTCCACATAGTAAAGTGATCTTGTAGGTGTCATTAAAAAAAGCACCCAGTCCACACTGTAAAGTGGTCTCGTAGGTGTCATTACAAAAAGCACCTAGTCCACACTGTAAAGTGGTCTTGTAGATGTCATTACAAAAAGCACCCAGTCCACACTGTAAAGTGGTCTTGTAGGTATCATTACAAAAAACACCCAGTCCACACTGTAAAGTGGTCTTGTAGGTGTCATTACAAAAAGCACCCAGTCCAAACTGTAAAGTGGTCTTGTAGGTGTCATTAAAAAAAGCACCTAGTCCACACTGTAAAGTGATCTTGTAGGTGTCATTACAAAAAGCACCTAGTCCACACTGTAAAGTGATCTTGTAGGTGTCATTACAAAAAGCACCTAGTCCACATAGTAAAGTGATCTTGTATGTGTCATTACAAAAAGCACCTAGTCCACACTGTAAAGTGATCTTGTAGGTGTCATTACAAAAAGCACCTAGTTCACACTATAAAGTGATCTTGTAGGTGTCATTACAAAAAGCACCTAGTCCACATTGTAAAGTGATCTTGTAGGTGTCATTACAAAAAGCACCTACTCCACACGGTAAAGTGATCTTGTAGGTGTCATTACAAAAAGCACCCAGTCCACACTGTAAAGTGGTCTTGTAGGTGTCATTACAAAAAGCACCCAGTCCACACTGCAAAGTGGTCTTGTAGATGTCATTACAAAAAGCACCCAGTCCACACTGTAAAGTGGTCTTGTAGGTGTCATTACAAAAAGCACCTAGTCCACATAGTAAAGTGATCTTGTATGTGTCATTACAAAAAGCACCTAGTCCACACTGTAAAGTGATCTTGTAGGTGTCATTACAAAAAGCACCTAGTTCACATTGTAAAGTGATCTTGTAGGTGTCATTACAAAAAGCACCTACTCCACACTGTAAAGTGATCTTGTAGGTGTCATTACAAAAAGCACCCAGTCCACACTGTAAAGTGGTCTTGTAGGTGTCATTACAAAAAGCACCCAGTCCACACTGCAAAGTGGTCTTGTAGATGTCATTACAAAAAGCACCCAGTCCACACTGCGAAGTGGTCTTGTAGGTGTCATTACAAAAAGCACCCAGTCCACACTGTAAAGTGGTCTTGTAGGTGTCATTACAAAATGCACCAAGTCCACACTGTAAAGTGGTCTTGTAGATGTCATTACAAAAAGCACCCAGTCCACACTGCAAAGTGGTCTTGTAGTTGTCATTACAAAAAGCACCCAGTCCACACTGGAAAGTGGTCTTGTAGGTGTCATTACAAAATGCACCTAGTCCACACTGTAAAGTGGTCTTGTAGATGTCATTACAAAAAGCACCCAGTCCACACTTCAAAGTGATTTTGTAGGTGTCATTACAAAAAGCACCCAGTCCACACTGCAAAGTGGTCTTGTAGGTGTTATTACAAAAAGCACCCAGTCCACACTGTAAAGTGATCTTGTAGGTGTCATTACAAAAAGCACCAAGTCCACTCTGTTAAGTGGTCTTGTAGGTGTCATTACAAAAAGCACCCAATCCACATTGTAAAGTGGTCTTGTAGGTGCCATTACAAAAAGCACCTAGTCCACACTGTAAAGTGATCTTCTAGGTGTCATTACAAAAAGCACCCAGTCCACACTGTAAAGTGGTCTTGTAGGTGTCATTACAAAAAGCACCCAGTCCACACTGTAAAGTGCTCTTGTAGGTGTCATTAGAGAAAGCACCTAGTTCACACTGTAAAGTGATCTTCTAGGTGTCATTACAAAAAGCACCCAGTCCACACTGTAAAGTGGTCTTGTAGATGTCATTACAAAATGCACCTAGTCCACACTGTAAAGTGGTCTTGTAGATGTCATTACAAAATGCACCTAATCCACACTGTAAAGTGGTTTTGTAGGTGTCATTACAAAAAGCACCCAGTCCACACTGTAAAGTGGTCTTGTAGGTGTCATTACAAAAAGCACCTAGTCCACACTGTAAAGTGATCTTCTAGGTGTCATTACAAAAAGCACCTAGTCCACACTGTAAAGTGATCTTCTAGGTGTCATTACAAAAAGCACCCAGTACACACTGTAAAGTGGTCTTGTAGGTGTCATTACAAAAAGCACCTAGTCCACACTGTAAAGTGATCTTCTAGGTGTCATTACAAAAAGCACCCAGTCCACACTGTAAAGTGGTCTTGTAGGTATCATTACAAAAAGCAACTAGTCCACACTGTAAAGTGATCTTCTAGGTGTCATTACAAAAAGCACCCAGTCCACACTGTAAAGTGGTCTTGTAGGTGTCATTACAAAAAGCACCTAGTCCACACTGTAAAGTTATCTTCTAGGTGTCATTACAAAAAGCACCCAGTCCACACTGTAAAGTGGTCTTGTAGGTGTCATTACAAAAAGCACCCAGTCCACACTGTAAAGTGGTCTTGTAGGTGTCATTACAAAAAGCACCTAGTCCACACTGTAAAGTGATCTTCTAGATGTCATTACAAAAAGCACCTAGTCCACACTGTAAAGTGATCTTGTAGGTGCCATTACAAAAAGCACCCAGTCCACACTGTAAAGTGGTCTTGTAGGTGTCATTACAAAAAGCACCTGTAAAGTGATCTTCTAGGTGTCATTACAAAAAGCACCTAGTCCACACTGTAAAGTGGTCTTGTAGGTGTCATTACAAAAAGCACCCAGTCAAAACTGTAAAGTGGTCGTGTAGGTGTCATTACAAAAAGTATCTAGTCCACATTGTAAAGTGATCTTGTAGGTGTCATTACAAAAAGCACCTAGTCCAAACTGTAAAGTGGTCTTGTAGATGTCATTACAAAAAGCACCCAGTCCACACTGCAAAGTGGTCTTGTAGGTGTCATTACAAAAAGCACCTAGTCCACACTGTAAAGTGGTCTTGTAGGTGTCATTACAAAAAGCACCCAGTCAAAACTGTAAAGTGGTCGTGTAGGTGTCATTACAAAAAGCATCTAGTCCACATTGTAAAGTGATCTTGTAGGTGTCATTACAAAAAGCACCTAGTCAAAACTGTAAAGTGGTCTTGTAGATGTCATTACAAAAAGCACCCAGTCCAAACTGTAAAGTGGTCGTGTAGGTGTCATTACAAAAAGCACCTAGTCCACACTGTAAAGTGATCTTGTAGGTGTCATTATAAAAAGCATCTAGTTCACATTGTAAAGTGATCTTGTAGGTGTCATTACAAAAAGCACCTAGTCCAAACTGTAAAGTGGTCTTGTAGATGTCATTACAAAAAGCACCCAGTCCACACTGTAAAATGGTCTTGTAGGTGTCATTACAAAAAGCACACAGTCCACACTCTAAAGTGGTCTTGTAGGTGTCATTACAAAAAGCACCCAGTCCACACCGTAAAGTGGTCTTGTAGGTGTCATTACAAAAAGCACCCAGTCCAATCTGTAAAGTGGTCTTGTAGGTGTCATTACAAAAAGCACCCAGTCCAAACTGTAAAGTGGTCGTGTAGGTGTCATTACAAAAAGCACCTAGTCCACACTGTAAAGTGATCTTGTAGGTGTCATTAGATAAACACCTAGTCCACACTGTAAAGTGATCTTGTAGGTGTCATTACAAAAAGCACCTAGTCCACATTGTAAAGTGACCTTGTAGGTGTCATTACAAAAAGCACCAAGTCCACACTGTTAAGTGGTCTTGTAGGTGTCATTACAAAAAGCATCTAGTCCACACTGTAAAGTGGTCTTGTAGATATCATTACAAAAAGCACCCTGTCCACACTGTAAAGTGATCTTGTAGGTGTCATTATAAAAAGCACCCAGTCCAAACTGTAAAGTGATCTTGTAGGTGTCATTACAAAAAGCACCCAGTCCACACTGTAAAGTGGTCTTGTAGGTGTCATTACAAAAAGCACCTAGTCCACACTGTAAAGTGATCTTGTAGGTGTCATTACAAAAAGCACCCAATCCACATTGTAAAGTGGTCTTCTAAGTGTCATTACAAAAAGCACCCAGTCCACACTGTAAAGTGGTCTTGTAGGTGTCATTACAAAAAGCACCCAGTCCACACTGTAAAGTGGTCTTGTAGGTGTCATTACAAAAAGCACCTAGTCCACACTGTAAAGTGGTCTTGTAGATGTCACTACAAAAAGCACCCAGTCCAAACTGTAAAGTGGTCGTTAAGGTGTCATTACAAAAAGCATCTAGTCCACATTGTAAAGTGAACTTGTAGGTGTCATTACAAAAAGAACCTAGTCCAAATTGTAAAGTGGTCTTGTAGACGTCATTACAAAAAGCACCCAGTCCACACTGTAAAGTGGTCTTGTAGGTGTCATTACAAAAAGCACCCAGTCCACACTCTAAAGTGGTCTTGTAGGTGGCATTACAAAAAGCACCCAGTCCACACTCTAAAGTGGTCTTGTAGGTGTCATTACAAAAAGCACCTAGTCCTCACTGTAAAGTGATCTTGTAGGTGGCATTACAAAAAGCACCCAGTCCACACTCTAAAGTGGTCTTGTAGGTGTCATTAAAAAAAGCACCTAGTCCTCACTGTAAAGTGATCTTGTAGGTGTCATTACAAAAAGCACCTTGTCCACATTGTAAACTGATCCTGTAGGTGTCATTAAAAAAAGCACCCAGTCCACACTGTAAAGTGGTCTTGTAGGTGTCATTACAAAAAGCACCTAGTCCACACTGTAAAGTGGTCTTGTAGATGTCATTACAAAAAGCGCCCAGTCCACACTGTAAACTGGTCTTGTAGGTATCATTACAAAAAACACCCAGTCCACACTGTAAAGTGGTCTTGTAGGTGTCATTACAAAAAGCACCCAGTCCAAACTGTAAAGTGGTCTTGTAGGTGTCATTACAAAAAGCACCTAGTCCACACAGTAAAGTGATCTTGTAGGTGTCATTACAAAAAGCACCTAGTCCACACTGTAAAGTGATCTTGTAGGTGTCATTACAAAAAGCACCTAGTCCACATAGTAAAGTGATCTTGTATGTGTCATTACAAAAAGCACCTAGTCCACACTGTAAAGTGATCTTGTAGGTGTCATTACAAAAAGCACCTAGTTCACACTATGAAGTGATCTTGTAGGTGTCATTACAAAAAGCACCTAGTCCACATTGTAAAGTGATCTTGTAGGTGTCATTACAAAAAGCACCTACTCCACACTGTAAAGTGTTCTTGTAGGTGTCATTACAAAAAGCACCCAGTCCACACTGTAAAGTGGTCTTGTAGGTGTCATTACAAAAAGCACCCAGTCCACACTGTAAAGTGATCTTGTAGGTGTCATTACAAAAAGCACCCAGTCCACACTGTAATGTGGTCTTGTAGGTGGCATTACAAAAAGCAGCCAGTCCACACTGTAAAGTGGTCTTGTAGATATCATTACAAAAAGCACCCAGTCCAAACTGCAAAGTGGTCGTGTAGGTGTCATTACAAAAAGCATCTAGTCCACATTGTAAAGTGGTCGTGTAGGTGTCATTACAAAAAGCACCTAGTCCACACTGTAAAGTGGTCTTGTAGGTGTCATTACAAAAAGCACCTAGTTCACATCGTAAGGTGATCTTGTAGGTGTCATGCAAAAAGCACCCAGTCCACACCGTAAAGTGGTCTTGTAGGTGTCATTACAAAAAGCACCCAATCCACATTGTAAAGTGGTCTTGTAGGTGTCATTAGAAAAAGCACCTAGTCCACATTGTAAAGTGATTTTGTAGGTGTCATTACAAAAAGCACTCAGTCCACACTGCAAAGTGGTTTTGTAGATGTAATTACAAAAAGCACCTAGTCCACACTGTAAAGTGGTCTTGTAGGTGTCATTACAAAAAACACCCAGTCCACACTGTAAAGTGGTCTTGTAGGTGTCATTACAAAAAGCACCTAGTCCACACTGTAAAGTGGTCTTGTAGATGTCATTACAAAAAGCACCCAGTCAACACTGTAAAGTGATCTTGTAGGTGTCATTACAAAAAGCACCTAGTCCACATTGTAAAGTGGTCTTGTAGGTGTCATTACAAAAAGCACCTAGTCCACACTGTAAAGTGATCTTGTAGGTGTCATTACAAAAAGCACCTAGTCCACACTGTATAGTGGTCTTGTACGTGTCATTACAAAAAGCACCCAGTCCACACTGTAAAGTGCTCTTGTAGGTGTCATTACAGAAACCACCTAGTCCACACTGTAAAGTGATCTTGTAGGTGCCATTATAAAAAGCACCTAGTCCACACTGTAAAGTGATCTTGTAGGTGTCATTACAAAAAGCACCTAGTCCACATTGTAAAGTGATCTTGTAGGTGTCATTACAAAAAGCACCTAGTCCACACTGTAAAGTGATCTTGTAGGTGTCATTACAAAAAGCACCCAGTCCACACTGTAAAGTGGTCTTGTAGGTGTCATTACAAAAAGCACCCAGTCCAAACTGTAAAGTGGTTTTGTAGGTGTCATTACAAAAAGCACCTAGTCCACACTGTAAAGTGATCTTGTAGGTGTCATTACAAAAAGCACCTAGTCCACACTGTAAAGTGATCTTGTAGGTGTCATTACAAAAAGCACCTAGTCCACATAGTAAAGTGATCTTGTATGTGTCATTACAAAAAGCACCTAGTCCACACTGTAAAGTGATCTTGTAGGTGACATTACAAAAAGCACCTAGTTCACATTGTAAAGTGATCTTGTAGGTGTCATTACAAAAAGCACCTACTCCACACTGTAAAGTGATCTTGTAGGTGTCATTACAAAAAGCACCCAGTCCACACTGTAAAGTGGTCTTGTAGGTGTCATTACAAAAAGCACCCAGTCCACACTGCAAAGTGGTCTTGTAGATGTCATTACAAAAAGCACCCAGTCCACACTGCAAAGTGGTCTTGTAGGTGTCATTACAAAAAGCACCCAGTCCACACTGTAAAGTGGTCTTGTAGGTGTCATTACAAAATGCACCTAGTCCACACTGTAAAGTGGTCTTGTAGATGTCATTACAAAAAGCACCCAGTCCACACTGCAAAGTGGTCTTGTAGGTGTCATTACAAAAAGCACCCAGTCCACACTGTAAAGTGGTCTTGTAGGTGTCATTACAAAATGCACCTAGTCCACACTGTAAAGTGGTCTTGTAGATGTCATTACAAAAAGCACCCAGTCCACACTGCAAAGTGATTTTGTAGGTGTCATTACAAAAAGCACCCAGTCCACACTGCAAAGTGGTCTTGTAGGTGTCATTACAAAAAGCACCCAGTCCACACTGTAAAGTGATCTTGTAGGTGTCATTACAAAAAGCACCAAGTCCACACTGTTAAGTGGTCTTGTAGGTGTCATTACAAAAAGCACCCAATCCACATTGTAAAGTGGTCTTGTAGGTGTCATTACAAAAAGCACCCAGTCCACACTGTAAAGTGGTCTTGTAGGTGTCATTACAAAAAGCACCCAGTCCACACTGTAAAGTGCTCTTGTAGGTGTCATTAGAGAAAGCACCTAGTTCACACTGTAAAGTGATCTTCTAGGTGTCATTACAAAAAGCACCCAGTCCACACTGTAAAGTGGTCTGGTAGATGTCATTACAAAATGCACCTAGTCCACACTGTAAAGTGGTCTTGTAGATGTCATTACAAAATGCACCTAATCCACACTGTAAAGTGGTTTTGTAGGTGTCATTACAAAAAGCACCCAGTCCACACTGTAAAGTGGTCTTGTAGGTGTCATTACAAAAAGCACCTAGTCCACACTGTAAAGTGATCTTCTAGGTGTCATTACAAAAAGCACCTAGTCCACACTGTAAAGTGATCTTCTAGGTGTCATTACAAAAAGCACCCAGTACACACTGCAAAGTGGTCTTGTAGGTGTCATTACAAAAAGCACCTAGTCCACACTGTAAAGTGATCTTCTAGGTGTCATTACAAAAAGCACCCAGTCCACACTGTAAAGTGGTCTTGTAGGTATCATTACAAAAAGCACCTAGTCCACACTGTAAAGTGATCTTCTAGGTGTCATTACAAAAAGCACCCAGTCCACACTGTAAAGTGGTCTGGTAGGTGTCATTACAAAAAGCACCTAGTCCACACTGTAAAGTTATCTTCTAGGTGTCATTACAAAAAGCACCCAGTCCACACTGTAAAGTGGTCTTGTAGGTGTCATTACAAAAAGCACCCAGTCCACACTGTAAAGTGGTCTTGTAGGTGTCATTACAAAAAGCACCTAGTCCACACTGTAAAGTGATCTTCTAGGTGTCATTACAAAAAGCACCTAGTCCACACTGTAAAGTGATCTTGTAGGTGTCATTACAAAAAGCACCCAGTCCACACTGTAAAGTGGTCTTGTAGGTGTCATTACAAAAAGCACCTGTAAAGTGATCTTCTAGGTATCATTACAAAAAGCACCTAGTCCACACTGTAAAGTGGTCTTGTAGGTGTCATTACAAAAAGCACCCAGTCAAAACTGTAAAGTGGTCATGTAGGTGTCATTACAAAAAGCATCTAGTCCACATTGTAAAGTGATCTTGTAGGTGTCATTACAAAAAGCACCTAGTCCAAACTGTAAAGTGGTCTTGTAGATGTCATTACAAAAAGCACCCAGTCCACATTGTAAAGTGGTCTTGTAGGTGTCATTACAAAAAGCACCCAGTCAAAACTGTAAAGTGGTCGTGTAGGTGTCATTACAAAAAGCATCTAGTCCACATTGTAAAGTGATCTTGTAGGTGTCATTACAAAAAGCACCTAGTCAAAACTGTAAAGTGGTCTTGTAGATGTCATTACAAAAAGCATCTAGTCCACACTGTAAAGTGATCTTGTAGGTGTCATTACAAAAAGCACCTAGTCCACATAGTAAAGTGATCTTGTATGTGTCATTACAAAAAGCACCTAGTCCACACTGTAAAGTGATCTTGTAGGTGTCATTACAAAAAGCACCTAGTTCACACTATGAAGTGATCTTGTAGGTGTCATTACAAAAAGCACCTAGTCCACATTGTAAAGTGATCTTGTAGGTGTCATTACAAAAAGCACCTACTCCACACTGTAAAGTGATCTTGTAGGTGTCATTACAAAAAGCACCCAGTCCACACTGTAAAGTGGTCTTGTAGGTGTCATTACATAAAGCACCCAGTCCACACTGTAAAGTGATCTTGTAGGTGTCATTACAAAAAGCACCCAGTCCACACTGTAATGTGGTCTTGTAGGTGGCATTACAAAAAGCAGCCAGTCCACACTGTAAAGTGGTCTTGTAGATATCATTACAAAAAGCACCCAGTCCAAACTGCAAAGTGGTCTTGTAGGTGTCATTACAAAAAGCATCTAGTCCACATTGTAAAGTGGTCGTGTAGGTGTCATTACAAAAAGCACCTAGTCCACACTGTAAAGTGATCTTGTAGGTGTCATTACAAAAAGCACCTAGTCCACATCGTAAGGTGATCTTGTAGGTGTCATGCAAAAAGCACCCAGTCCACACCGTAAAGTGGTCTTGTAGGTGTCATTACAAAAAGCACCCAATCCACATTGTAAAGTGGTCTTGTAGGTGTCATTAGAAAAAGCACCTAGTCCACATTGTAAAGTGATTTTGTAGGTGTCATTACAAAAAGCACTCAGTCCACACTGCAAAGTGGTTTTGTAGATGTAATTACAAAAAGCACCTAGTCCACACTGTAAAGTGGTCTTGTAGGTGTCATTACAAAAAACACCCAGTCCACACTGTAAAGTGGTCTTGTAGGTGTCATTACAAAAAGCACCTAGTCCACACTGTAAAGTGGTCTTGTAGATGTTATTACAAAAAGCACCCAGTCAACACTGTAAAGTGATCTTGTAGGTGTCATTACAAAAAGCACCTAGTCCACATTGTAAAGTGGTCTTGTAGGTGTCATTACAAAAAGCACCTAGTCCACACTGTAAAGTGATCTTGTAGGTGTCATTACAAAAAGCACCTAGTCCACACTGTATAGTGGTCTTGTACGTGTCATTACAAAAAGCACCCAGTCCACACTGTAAAGTGCTCTTGTAGGTGTCATTACAGAAACCACCTAGTCCACACTGTAAAGTGATCTTGTAGGTGCCATTATAAAAAGCACCTAGTCCACACTGTAAAGTGATCTTGTAGGTGTCATTACAAAAAGCACCTAGTCCACATTGTAAAGTGATCTTGTAGGTGTCATTACAAAAAGCACCTAGTCCACACTGTAAAGTGATCTTGTAGGTGTCATTACAAAAAGCACAAAGTCCACACTGTAAAGTGGTCTTGTAGGTGTCATTACAAAAAGCACCTAGTCCAAACTGTAAAGTGATCTTGTAGGTGTTATTACAAAAAGCACCCAATCCACATTGTAAAGTGGTCTTCTAGGTGTCATTACAAAAAGCACCCAGTCCACACTGTAAAGTGGTCTTGTAGATGTCATTACAAAAAGCACCCAGTCCACACTGTAAAGTGGTCTTGTAGGTGTCATTACAAAAAGCACCCAGTCCAAACTGTAAAGTGGTCGTTAAGGTGTCATTACAAAAAGCATCTAGTCCACATTCTAAAGTGAACTTGTAGGTGTCATTACAAAAAGAACCTAGTCCAAACTGTAAAGTGGTCTTGTAGACGTCATTACAAAAAGCACCCAGTCCACACTGTAAAGTGGTCTTGTAGGTGTCATTACAAAAAGCACCTAGTCCACACTGTAAAGTGGTCTTGTAGATGTCATTACAAAAAGCACCCAGTCCACACTGTAAAGTGGTCTTGTAGATGTCACTACAAAAAGCACCCAGTCCAAACTGTAAAGTGGTCTTGTAGGTGTCATTACAAAAAGTACCCAGTCCACACTGTAAAGTGGTCTTGTAGGTATCATTACAAAAATCACCTAGTCCACACTGTAAAATGATCTTGTAGGTGTCATTACAAAAAGCACACAGTACTCACTGTAAAGTGGTCTTGTAGGTGTAATTACAAAAAGCACCCAGTCCACACTGTAAAGTGGTCTTGTAGATGACATTACAAAAAGCACCCAGTCCACACTGTAACGTGGTCTTGTAGGTGTCATTACAAAAAGCACCCAGTCCACACTGTAAAGTGGTCTTGTAGGTGTCATTACAAAAACCACCCAGTCCACACTGTAAAGTGGTCGTGTAGGTGTCATTACAAAAAGCACAAAGTCCACACTGTAAAGTGGTCTTGTAGGTGTCATTACAAAAAGCACCTAGTCCAAACTGTAAAGTGATCTTGTAGGTGTTATTACAAAAAGCACCCAATCCACATTGTAAAGTGGTCTTCTAGGTGTCATTACAAAAAGCACCCAGTCCACACTGTAAAGTGGTCTTGGAGATGTCATTACAAAAAGCACCCAGTCCACACTGTAAAGTGGTCTTGTAGGTGTCATTACAAAAAGCACCCAGTCCAAACTGTAAAGTGGTCGTTAAGGTGTCATTACAAAAAGCATCTAGTCCACATTCTAAAGTGAACTTGTAGGTGTCATTACAAAAAGAACCTAGTCCAAACTGTAAAGTGGTCTTGTAGACGTCATTACAAAAAGCACCCAGTCCACACTGTAAAGTGGTCTTGTAGGTGTCATTACAAAAAGCACCTAGTCCACACTGTAAAGTGGTCTTGTAGATGTCATTACAAAAAGCACCCAGTCCACACTGTAAAGTGGTCTTGTAGATGTCACTACAAAAAGCACCCAGTCCAAACTGTAAAGTGGTCTTGTAGGTGTCATTACAAAAAGTACCCAGTCCACACTGTAAAGTGGTCTTGTAGGTGTCATTACAAAAATCACCTAGTCCACACTGTAAAATGATCTTGTAGGTGTCATTACAAAAAGCACACAGTACTCACTGTAAAGTGGTCTTGTAGGTGTAATTACAAAAAGCACCCAGTCCACACTGTAAAGTGGTCTTGTAGATGACATTACAAAAAGCACCCAGTCCACACTGTAACGTGGTCTTGTAGGTGTCATTACAAAAAGCACCCAGTCCACACTGTAAAGTGGTCTTGTAGGTGTCATTACAAAAACCACCCAGTCCACACTGTAAAGTGGTCGTGTAGGTGTCATTACAAAAAGCACAAATCCACACTGTAAAGTGGTCTTGTAGGTGTCATTACAAAAAGCACCTAGTCCAAACTGTAAAGTGATCTTGTAGGTGTTATTACAAAAAGCACCCAATCCACATTGTAAAGTGGTCTTCTAGGTGTCATTACAAAAAGCACCCAGTCCACACTGTAAAGTGGTCTTGTAGATGTCATTACAAAAAGCACCCAGTCCACACTGTAAAGTGGTCTTGTAGGTGTCATTACAAAAAGCACCCAGTCCAAACTGTAAAGTGGTCGTTAAGGTGTCATTACAAAAAGCATCTAGTCCACATTCTAAAGTGAACTTGTAGGTGTCATTACAAAAAGAACCTAGTCCAAACTGTAAAGTGGTCTTGTAGACGTCATTACAAAAAGCACCCAGTCCACACTGTAAAGTGGTCTTGTAGGTGTCATTACAAAAAGCACCTAGTCCACACTGTAAAGTGGTCTTGTAGATGTCATTACAAAAAGCACCCAGTCCACACTGTAAAGTGGTCTTGTAGATGTCACTACAAAAAGCACCCAGTCCAAACTGTAAAGTGGTCTTGTAGGTGTCATTACAAAAAGTACCCAGTCCACACTGTAAAGTGGTCTTGTAGGTGTCATTACAAAAATCACCTAGTCCACACTGTAAAATGATCTTGTAGGTGTCATTACAAAAAGCACACAGTACTCACTGTAAAGTGGTCTTGTAGGTGTAATTACAAAAAGCACCCAGTCCACACTGTAAAGTGGTCTTGTAGATGACATTACAAAAAGCACCCAGTCCACACTGTAACGTGGTCTTGTAGGTGTCATTACAAAAAGCACCCAGTCCACACTGTAAAGTGGTCTTGTAGGTGTCATTACAAAAACCACCCAGTCCACACTGTAAAGTGGTCGTGTAGGTGTCATCACAAAAAGCACCCAGTCCACACTGTAAAGTGGTCTTGTATGTGTCATTACAAAAAGCACCTAGTCCACATTGTAAAGTGATCTTTTAGGTGTCATTACAAAAAGCACCCAGTCCACACTGTAAAGTGGTCTTGTAGGTATCATTACAAAAAGCACCTAGTCTACACTGTAAAGTGGTCTTGTAGATGTCATTACAAAAAGCACCCAGTCGAAACTGTAAAGTGGTCTTGTAGGTGTCATTACAAAAAGCACCTAGTCCACACTGTAAAGTGATCTTGTAGGTGTCATTACAAAAAGCACCTAGTCCACAATGTAAAGTGATCTTGTAGGTGTCATTACAAAAAGCACCTAGTCCACATTGTAAAGTGATCTTGTAGATGTCATTACAAAAAGCACCTAGTCCACACTGTAAAGTGATCTTGTAGGTGTCATTACAAAAAGCACCCAGTCCACACTGTAAAGTGATCTTCTAGGTGTCATTACAAAAAGCACCCAGTCTACACTGTAAAGTGGTCTTGTAGATGTCATTACAAAAAGCACCCAGTCCAAACTGTAAAGTGGTCTTGTAGGTGTCATTACTAAAAGCACATAGTCCACACTGTAAAGTGATTTTGTAGGTGTCATTACAAAAAGCACCTAGTCCACACTGTAAAGTGGTCTTGTAGGTGTCATTACAAAAAGCACCTAGTCCACATTGTAAAGTGATCTTGTAGATGTCATTACAAAAAGCACCTAGTCCACATTGTAAAGTGGTCTTGTAGATGTCATTACAAAAAGCACCCAGTCCACACTGTAAAGTGGTCTTGTAGGTGTCATTACTAAAAGCACCTAGTCTACACTGTAAAGTGGTCTTGTAGGTGTCATTACAAAAAGCACGTAGTCCACATTGTAAAGTGATCTTGTAGATGTCATTACAAAAAGCACCTAGTCCACATTGTAAAGTGGTCTTGTAGATGTCATTACAAAAAGCACCCAGTCCAAACTGTAAAGTGGTCTTGTAGGTGTCATTACTAAAAGCACCTAGTCCACACTGTAAAGTGATCTTGTAGGTGTCATTACAAAAAGCACCCAGTCCACACTGTAAAGTGGTCTTGTAGGTGTCATTACAAAAAGCACTCAGTCCACACTGTAAAGTGGTCTTGTAGGTGTCATTACAAAAAGCACCTAATCTACACTGTAAAGTGGTCTTGTAGGTGTCATTACAAAAAGCACCTAGTCCACACTGTAAAGTGATCTTGTAGGTGTCATTACAAAAAGCACCTAATCTACACTGTAAAGTGGTCTTGTAGATGTCATTACAAAAAGCACCCAGTCCAAACTGTAAAGTGGTCTTGTAGGTGTCATTACAAAAAGCACTCAGTCCACACTGTAAAGTGGTCTTGTAGGTGTCATTACAAAAAGCACCTAATCTACACTGTAAAGTGGTCTTGTAGGTGTCATTACAAAAAGCACCTAGTCCACACTGTAAAGTGATCTTGTAGGTGTCATTACAAAAAGCACCTAATCTACACTGTAAAGTGGTCTTGTAGGTGTCATTACTAAAAGCACCTAGTCCACACTGTAAAGTGATCTTGTAGGTGTCATTACAAAAAGCACCTAGTCCACACTGTAAAGTGGTCTTGTAGGTGTCATTACAAAAAGCACCTAGTCCACACTGTAAAATGGTCTTGTAGATGTCATTACAAAAAGCACCCAGTCCAAACTGTAAAGTGATCTTGTATGTGTCATTACAAAAAGCACCCAGTCCACACTGTAAAGTGGTCTTGTAGACGTCATTACAAAAAGCACCCAGTCCACACTGTAAAGTGGTCTTGTAGGTGTCATTACAAAAAGCACCTAGTCCACACTGTAAAGTGGTCTTGTAGATGTCATTACAAAAAGCACCCAGTCCACACTGTAAAGTGGTCTTGTAGATGTCACTACAAAAAGCACCCAGTCCAAACTGTAAAGTGGTCTTGTAGGTGTCATTACAAAAAGTACCCAGTCCACACTGTAAAGTGGTCTTGTAGGTGTCATTACAAAAATCACCTAGTCCACACTGTAAAATGATCTTGTAGGTGTCATTACAAAAAGCACACAGTACTCACTGTAAAGTGGTCTTGTAGGTGTAATTACAAAAAGCACCCAGTCCACACTGTAAAGTGGTCTTGTAGATGACATTACAAAAAGCACCCAGTCCACACTGTAACGTGGTCTTGTAGGTGTCATTACAAAAAGCACCCAGTCCACACTGTAAAGTGGTCTTGTAGGTGTCATTACAAAAACCACCCAGTCCACACTGTAAAGTGGTCGTGTAGGTGTCATCACAAAAAGCACCCAGTCCACACTGTAAAGTGGTCTTGTATGTGTCATTACAAAAAGCTCCTAGTCCACATTGTAAAGTGATCTTTTAGGTGTCATTACAAAAAGCACCCAGTCCACACTGTAAAGTGGTCTTGTAGGTGTCATTACAAAAAGCACCTAGTCTACACTGTAAAGTGGTCTTGTAGATGTCATTACAAAAAGCACCCAGTCGAAACTGTAAAGTGGTCTTGTAGGTGTCATTACAAAAAGCACCTAGTCCACACTGTAAAGTGATCTTGTAGGTGTCATTACAAAAAGCACCTAGTCCACAATGTAAAGTGATCTTGTAGGTGTCATTACAAAAAGCACCTAGTCCACATTGTAAAGTGATCTTGTAGATGTCATTACAAAAAGCACCTAGTCCACACTGTAAAGTGATCTTGTAGGTGTCATTACAAAAAGCACCCAGTCCACACTGTAAAGTGGTCTTGTAGGTGTCATTACTAAAAGCACCTAGTCTACACTGTAAAGTGGTCTTGTAGGTGTCATTACAAAAAGCACGTAGTCCACATTGTAAAGTGATCTTGTAGATGTCATTACAAAAAGCACCTAGTCCACATTGTAAAGTGGTCTTGTAGATGTCATTACAAAAAGCACCCAGTCCAAACTGTAAAGTGGTCTTGTAGGTGTCATTACTAAAAGCACCTAGTCCACACTGTAAAGTGATCTTGTAGGTGTCATTACAAAAAGCACCCAGTCCACACTGTAAAGTGGTCTTGTAGGTGTCATTACAAAAAGCACTCAGTCCACACTGTAAAGTGGTCTTGTAGGTGTCATTACAAAAAGCACCTAATCTACACTGTAAAGTGGTCTTGTAGGTGTCATTACAAAAAGCACCTAGTCCACACTGTAAAGTGATCTTGTAGGTGTCATTACAAAAAGCACCTAATCTACACTGTAAAGTGGTCTTGTAGATGTCATTACAAAAAGCACCCAGTCCAAACTGTAAAGTGGTCTTGTAGGTGTCATTACAAAAAGCACTCAGTCCACACTGTAAAGTGGTCTTGTAGGTGTCATTACAAAAAGCACCTAATCTACACTGTAAAGTGGTCTTGTAGGTGTCATTACAAAAAGCACCTAGTCCACACTGTAAAGTGATCTTGTAGGTGTCATTACAAAAAGCACCTAATCTACACTGTAAAGTGGTCTTGTAGGTGTCATTACTAAAAGCACCTAGTCCACACTGTAAAGTGATCTTGTAGGTGTCATTACAAAAAGCACCTAGTCCACACTGTAAAGTGGTCTTGTAGGTGTCATTACAAAAAGCACCTAGTCCACACTGTAAAATGGTCTTGTAGATGTCATTACAAAAAGCACCCAGTCCAAACTGTAAAGTGATCTTGTATGTGTCATTACAAAAAGCACCCAGTCCACACTGTAAAGTGGTCTTGTAGACGTCATTACAAAAAGCACCCAGTCCACACTGTAAAGTGGTCTTGTAGGTGTCATTACAAAAAGCACCTAGTCCACACTGTAAAGTGGTCTTGTAGATGTCATTACAAAAAGCACCCAGTCCACACTGTAAAGTGGTCTTGTAGATGTCACTACAAAAAGCACCCAGTCCAAACTGTAAAGTGGTCTTGTAGGTGTCATTACAAAAAGTACCCAGTCCACACTGTAAAGTGGTCTTGTAGGTGTCATTACAAAAATCACCTAGTCCACACTGTAAAATGATCTTGTAGGTGTCATTACAAAAAGCACACAGTACTCACTGTAAAGTGGTCTTGTAGGTGTAATTACAAAAAGCACCCAGTCCACACTGTAAAGTGGTCTTGTAGATGACATTACAAAAAGCACCCAGTCCACACTGTAACGTGGTCTTGTAGGTGTCATTACAAAAAGCACCCAGTCCACACTGTAAAGTGGTCTTGTAGGTGTCATTACAAAAACCACCCAGTCCACACTGTAAAGTGGTCGTGTAGGTGTCATCACAAAAAGCACCCAGTCCACACTGTAAAGTGGTCTTGTATGTGTCATTACAAAAAGCTCCTAGTCCACATTGTAAAGTGATCTTTTAGGTGTCATTACAAAAAGCACCCAGTCCACACTGTAAAGTGGTCTTGTAGGTGTCATTACAAAAAGCACCTAGTCTACACTGTAAAGTGGTCTTGTAGATGTCATTACAAAAAGCACCCAGTCGAAACTGTAAAGTGGTCTTGTAGGTGTCATTACAAAAAGCACCTAGTCCACACTGTAAAGTGATCTTGTAGGTGTCATTACAAAAAGCACCTAGTCCACAATGTAAAGTGATCTTGTAGGTGTCATTACAAAAAGCACCTAGTCCACATTGTAAAGTGATCTTGTAGATGTCATTACAAAAAGCACCTAGTCCACACTGTAAAGTGATCTTGTAGGTGTCATTACAAAAAGCACCCAGTCCACACTGTAAAGTGATCTTCTAGGTGTCATTACAAAAAGCACCCAGTCTACACTGTAAAGTGGTCTTGTAGATGTCATTACAAAAAGCACCCAGTCCAAACTGTAAAGTGGTCTTGTAGGTGTCATTACTAAAAGCACATAGTCCACACTGTAAAGTGATTTTGTAGGTGTCATTACAAAAAGCACCTAGTCCACACTGTAAAGTGGTCTTGTAGGTGTCATTACAAAAAGCACCTAGTCCACATTGTAAAGTGATCTTGTAGATGTCATTACAAAAAGCACCTAGTCCACATTGTAAAGTGGTCTTGTAGATGTCATTACAAAAAGCACCCAGTCCACACTGTAAAGTGGTCTTGTAGGTGTCATTACTAAAAGCACCTAGTCTACACTGTAAAGTGGTCATGTAGGTGTCATTACAAAAAGCACCTAGTCCACATTGTAAAGTGATCTTGTAGATGTCATTACAAAAAGCACCTAGTCCACATTGTAAAGTGGTCTTGTAGATGTCATTACAAAAAGCACCCAGTCCAAACTGTAAAGTGGTCTTGTAGGTGTCATTACTAAAAGCACCTAGTCCACACTGTAAAGTGATCTTGTAGGTGTCATTACAAAAAGCACCCAGTCCACACTGTAAAGTGGTCTTGTAGGTGTCATTACAAAAAGCACTCAGTCCACACTGTAAAGTGGTCTTGTAGGTGTCATTACAAAAAGCACCAAATCTACACTGTAAAGTGGTCTTGTAGGTGTCATTACAAAAAGCACCTAGTCCACACTGTAAAGTGATCTTGTAGGTGTCATTACAAAAAGCACCTAATCTACACTGTAAAGTGGTCTTGTAGATGTCATTACAAAAAGCACCCAGTCCAAACTGTAAAGTGGTCTTGTAGGTGTCATTACAAAAAGCACTCAGTCCACACTGTAAAGTGGTCTTGTAGGTGTCATTACAAAAAGCACCTAATCTACACTGTAAAGTGGTCTTGTAGGTGTCATTACAAAAAGCACCTAGTCCACACTGTAAAGTGATCTTGTAGGTGTCATTACAAAAAGCACCTAATCTACACTGTAAAGTGGTCTTGTAGGTGTCATTACTAAAAGCACCTAGTCCACACTGTAAAGTGATCTTGTAGGTGTCATTACAAAAAGCACCTAGTCCACACTGTAAAATGGTCTTGTAGATGTCATTACAAAAAGCACCCAGTCCAAACTGTAAAGTGATCTTGTATGTGTCATTACAAAAAGCACCCAGTCCACACTGTAAAGTGGTCTTGTAGATGTCATTACAAAAAGCACCCAGTCCAAACTGTAAAGTGATCTTGTAGGTGTCATTACAAAAAGCACCTTGTCCACACTGTAAAGTGATCTTCTAGGTGTCATTACAAAAAGCACCTAGTCCACACTGTAAAGTGATGTTGTAGGTGTCATTACAAAAGCACCTAGTCCACACTGTAAACTGGTCTTGTAGGTGTCATTACAAAAAGCACCCAGTCCACACTGTAAAGTGGTCTTGTAGGTGTCATTACAAAAAGTACCCAGTCCACACTGTAAAGTGGTCTTGTAGGTGTCATTACAAAAAGCACCTAGTCCACACTGTAAAGTGGTCTTGTAGATATCATTACAAAAAGCACCTAGTCCAAACTGTAAAGTGGTCGTGTAGGTGTCATTACAAAAAGCATTTAGTCCACATTGTAAAGTGATCTTGTAGGTGTCATTACAAAAATCACCTAGTCCACACTGTAAAGTGATCTTGTAGGTGTCATTACAAAAAGCACCCAGTACTCACTGTAAAGTGGTCTTGTAGGTGTCATTACAAAAAGCACCTAGTCCACACTGTAAAGTGGTCTTGTAGATGTCATTACAAAAAGCACCCAGTCCACACTGTAAAGTGGTCTTGTAGGTGTCATTACAAAAAGCACCCAGTCCACACTGTAAAGTGGTCTTGTAGATGTCATTACAAAAAGCACCTAGTCCAAACTGTAAAGTGGTCGTGTAGGTGTCTTTACAAAAAGCATCTAGTCCACATTGTAAAGTGATCTTGTAGGTGTCATTACAAAAAGCACCTTGTCCACACTGTAAAGTGGTCGTGTAGGTGTCATTACAAAAACCACCCAGTCCACACTGTAAAGTGGTCTTGTAGGTGTCATTACAAAAAGCACCCAGTCCACACTGTAAAGTGGTCGTGTAGGTGTCATTTCAAAAAGCACCTAGTCCATACTGTAAAGTGATCTTGTAGGTGTCATTACAAAAAGCACCCAGTCCACACTGTAAAGTGGTCTTGTAGGTGTCATTACTAAAAGCACCTAGTCTACACTGTAAAGTGGTCATGTAGGTGTCATTACAAAAAGCACCTAGTCCACATTGTAAAGTGATCTTGTAGATGTCATTACAAAAAGCACCTAGTCCACATTGTAAAGTGGTCTTGTAGATGTCATTACAAAAAGCACCCAGTCCAAACTGTAAAGTGGTCTTGTAGGTGTCATTACTAAAAGCACCTAGTCCACACTGTAAAGTGATCTTGTAGGTGTCATTACAAAAAGCACCCAGTCCACACTGTAAAGTGGTCTTGTAGGTGTCATTACAAAAAGCACTCAGTCCACACTGTAAAGTGGTCTTGTAGGTGTCATTACAAAAAGCACCAAATCTACACTGTAAAGTGGTCTTGTAGGTGTCATTACAAAAAGCACCTAGTCCACACTGTAAAGTGATCTTGTAGGTGTCATTACAAAAAGCACCTAATCTACACTGTAAAGTGGTCTTGTAGATGTCATTACAAAAAGCACCCAGTCCAAACTGTAAAGTGGTCTTGTAGGTGTCATTACAAAAAGCACTCAGTCCACACTGTAAAGTGGTCTTGTAGGTGTCATTACAAAAAGCACCTAATCTACACTGTAAAGTGGTCTTGTAGGTGTCATTACAAAAAGCACCTAGTCCACACTGTAAAGTGATCTTGTAGGTGTCATTACAAAAAGCACCTAATCTACACTGTAAAGTGGTCTTGTAGGTGTCATTACTAAAAGCACCTAGTCCACACTGTAAAGTGATCTTGTAGGTGTCATTACAAAAAGCACCTAGTCCACACTGTAAAGTGGTCTTGTAGGTGTCATTACAAAAAGCACCTAGTCCACACTGTAAAATGGTCTTGTAGATGTCATTACAAAAAGCACCCAGTCCAAACTGTAAAGTGATCTTGTATGTGTCATTACAAAAAGCACCCAGTCCACACTGTAAAGTGGTCTTGTAGATGTCATTACAAAAAGCACCCAGTCCAAACTGTAAAGTGATCTTGTAGGTGTCATTACAAAAAGCACCTTGTCCACACTGTAAAGTGATCTTCTAGGTGTCATTACAAAAAGCACCTAGTCCACACTGTAAAGTGATGTTGTAGGTGTCATTACAAAAGCACCTAGTCCACACTGTAAACTGGTCTTGTAGGTGTCATTACAAAAAGCACCCAGTCCACACTGTAAAGTGGTCTTGTAGGTGTCATTACAAAAAGTACCCAGTCCACACTGGAAAGTGGTCTTGTAGGTGTCATTACAAAAAGCACCTAGTCCACACTGTAAAGTGGTCTTGTAGATATCATTACAAAAAGCACCTAGTCCAAACTGTAAAGTGGTCGTGTAGGTGTCATTACAAAAAGCATTTAGTCCACATTGTAAAGTGATCTTGTAGGTGTCATTACAAAAATCACCTAGTCCACACTGTAAAGTGATCTTGTAGGTGTCATTACAAAAAGCACCCAGTACTCACTGTAAAGTGGTCTTGTAGGTGTCATTACAAAAAGCACCTAGTCCACACTGTAAAGTGGTCTTGTAGATGTCATTACAAAAAGCACCCAGTCCACACTGTAAAGTGGTCTTGTAGGTGTCATTACAAAAAGCACCCAGTCCACACTGTAAAGTGGTCTTGTAGATGTCATTACAAAAAGCACCTAGTCCAAACTGTAAAGTGGTCGTGTAGGTGTCTTTACAAAAAGCATCTAGTCCACATTGTAAAGTGATCTTGTAGGTGTCATTACAAAAAGCACCTTGTCCACACTGTAAAGTGGTCGTGTAGGTGTCATTACAAAAACCACCCAGTCCACACTGTAAAGTGGTCTTGTAGGTGTCATTACAAAAAGCACCCAGTCCACACTGTAAAGTGGTCGTGTAGGTGTCATTTCAAAAAGCACCTAGTCCATACTGTAAAGTGATCTTGTAGGTGTCATTACAAAAAGCACCCAGTCCACACTGTAAAGTGGTCGTGTAGGTGTCATTACAAAAAGTACCCATTCACCACTGCAAAGTGGTCTTGTAGGTGTCACGATAAAATGTACCCAGTACTCACTGTAAAAGAGGTTGGTGCTAGGAAGGGCATCCAGCTGTAGAAACCAAGCCCAAATCAGTTCTGTATAAGCAAGACATCGTCACCTGACCTGGTATTGCTTACAACAGGATAACTTGTCTAACCCACGCCAGCGTGGAAAAATGGACGTTAAACGGTGATGATGATATATATATATATATACTCACTTCACCTATATTCATTAATCAATGAAATAATCAATTTACCTATTTATCAAGCTATCTAGGTAATTGTTTATCAGTCTATTCTATGTATTACATAAAGCAGGTTTGCTTGCTTACTTAGAAACAGGTTTCATCTAACATGAAAAACTGTCTGTTTAACAACACTAAACAATTCAGCAATTAGAACCACTATAAAGATATAAAAGTTCTGTTGATACTACTGTAAAAAAATATTTACCTGCATAAGCATCCCCACATATTATGCTTATTTTATATATTGCTTCCATTCATTTCATTTCATATTACATACAGCATATGTGTGTGTGTTTATATATATATTTGATATAACCATATAACTACTTCCTGCTTGTGTTATATATATATATATATATATATATAAATCATACACAAAATGCCAGCTTCAACAGTTTTCCTAGGGATGGTAACATGAATGGACCTGTTATTTTTCTCTGAAAAGTTTTTCACATATCCATCCTGCTTGTCTTTTCAATCTTTCTATTTCTTCTTTAATTAATCATTTTATTTTCTGATGAAGGACTAGCAACCGAAACGTTAAGATTCTTTTATTACTATATCAAGCATAAAACTAATATATTTCTTCATTGTACTGTGTTTGCTTATATATATAAAATATATATATATATATATATATATATATATATATATATATATATATATATATATATATATATATATATATATATACGTAGGTCCCGGGTTGAATCAGGGATAACCACAGTAAGTAAGGTACTCAATACATGGCAGAGTAAAATTTTTTTATTTTATAGAAGGAGCTTCTACAGGACTAGTACTGTTTCATTCAGATGAAATCTTCAGGAAGCTCTGAAGATTTCATCTGAATGAAACAGTACTAGTCATGTAGAAGCTCCTTCTATATATATATATATATATATAATGGAGGCACATTGCTTCGTGGGCTTGCAATCAAAAGGTTGTGAGTGACCGGGTGATGTGTTGTTTCCTTGAGCAGGACACTTTATTTCACATTGTTCCAGTTTACTCAGCTGTAGAAATGAAATGATAGGGACTGGGGTCCATATCATTCCACTGCAAAGTGGTCGTGGAGGTGCCACGGCAAAAAAGCACACAGCACACACCGTAAATGAGGTTGGTGTTAGGAAGGGCATCCAGCTGTAAAAATCAAGCGAGAATCAGTTCCCGTCTCACCCTTGCAAGCAGGGAAAAGCGGACGTAAAATGATGATGATGATGATGATGATATATATATGTGTATATATATAATCCAGTCAGCGCACGTAGACAGTTATGTAATTGCACAGAAACATATGTTATAGATTGAACACTCAATACAGTTCTCTTTCTGACCACTTCTTTCTGCCTAGTTCTTCCTGTTTTTCCTGGTACCATATTTATATTTTTATATATATATCATCATCATCACCATTTTACGTCCATTCTTCCACGCTAACATGACGAGTTGTCCTGTTGTTGGCCATTGCTAGGTCTGGTGACCATGTCTTGCTCATACAGAACTGATGCTGGCTTGGTTTCTACAGTTGGATGCCCTTCCTAACGCCAACCTCATTTACAGTGAGTACTGGGTGCCTTTTGTCGTGACACCTACAAAACCACTTTGCAATCTAGGCGCAATCTTTTATACAAGCTACTCTCACCATTACTGTGCTTCTCCACTGTAGCTAGGATCACCCTATACCCTCTTATAACTCTGTCAAATTCTACTGCACCTCTCTTACATCCATGACATACTTTTTACACATTTCATACACTCATGACATTGAACTTGTCACTTTCCAATCCCCGTCCACATCATGTCATTACCCATGATATACTTATCATCTTTCTTACTTCCACTATCCTTTTTCAACTCTACAACTCTCTCCCATTTCTTTCGATTTAGAGAGATTCTCCATCAATTTTATTGAAGTCCATGAGGCAAGCTTGTTTCAAGCGCTTGTGGTATAATAAAATATACCCAGCACACTCTGTAAAGTGAGAGGTTGGTGGTAGGAAGGGCCTCCAGTCATGGAAACCATGGTAAAAAGGGTTGACCTATCCAGTTGTGAAATGACAACCTCTCTAAAAAAAAATATGCCTAGTAAACTCAGTAAGGTGGTTGGTGATAGTAAGGGCATCCAGCTGTAGAAACCTTGCCAAAAAAGGATAGAGTGGACTCTCCTGCTGTGTTGAAGGAATGACAACCTCTTTTGTGTTGGTGATCTACATGATAAATGCACCCAGTACACTTGTAAAGTAGTTGGTGATAGGAATAGTATCTAGCCACAGAAAACAGGCCAAATAAAGGGGCCAGGAGGACTCTTCAGCTGTGTCAAAGGCATGATAACTGCTCTAGTGCTGGTGCCACAATAAAATGTAGCTGTTGCACTCTTTATGTGGGAATGTAAGTGAGATGCAGGGGCCTCGACTTCGTGACAGCTATCTAGTGTACTGTTTAGTATTCTTTTGCTTGAGTGATTGTATCTTTTTTACTTTGCACTAATTATAGATAAATTTGCAGCTTTCAGCTAAATGCTTTGCAACATCACCCTGACCCTCAACTTATCCTCTCCATCCCACTTCTACCATGCCCTTCTCCTAAAGATGAACCCAGTCCATTCCTTGATCGACTCCCTTGACTAGCTCCTGATGAGATTGAGTTTCAGTAAGAGTTCTGAGACTTGCCAAACTAATTAAATGGAAATAGCAGACACCACAATTAATATCAAGTGTTATACAAGATATTTCAAAAATATTTTCTGAAGAGGATAATTAAATATTTAATTTCATATATATATATATATATATATATATATATATATATATAAATGCAAGAGTTCTTCTTCTTCTTCTTTGGAGGGTCGTGGAGGCATATATACATATGTATAGGTGTGTGTGTGTGTATATATATATATATATACATACATATGTATGTGTGTACGTATGCATACTAACATTTAAGTATCAGCTGTGCAAGAGCGAGAAATAAAATTCTAATTTTATTTTTAGTTTTCGGCAAAGCCAGCTGTAACTCGCTCGGTATGCAAATGAGGCTAATCAGCCGATGCTTACTTCAAAAGATATACATTTTCAATCATTCAACAGATTGGCTGAGCGGTAAACAGTCCTGATGAAGACAGAAACATGTTGGACGTTCGTCAATGCCAGTTTTGAACAAATGGATGACAATTGGTCATCAGCACAGCACAGCTTTGTCTGGTTGTTTGCTTGCAAACTAGTTGAATATTATTATTAGTGTTCCATAGGGTGGTGGATAGGAAGTATCGGTAGAGGGTCAGATGCAACAAAGAGTTACAGCCCTTTATGATCTGAGTTCAAATCCCTCCGAGGTTAACTTTGCCTTTCATCCTTATAAGGCCTATAAAGTAAAGTACCAGTAATACACTGGGATAATTGCTGGCCTTATGCCAAAAGTAGAAATAATTATTAGTGTTCCATATAACCCATATGTATATGTGTGTGTGTGTATGTGTGTGTATATATATATTTATATATATATATATATATATATATACATATATATTTGTATTTATATATATGCATATGTATATATTCTAGCGTGGAAGATGGACGTTAAACGAAGATGATGATGATGATGATGATGATACATGTATATACATATGTATATATACATATATATATATATCTATATATATATATATATATATATACATATATATATATATATGTGCACATGGCTTAGTGGTTAGAGCATTGGCCTTGCAATCGAAAGGTTGTGAGTTCAATTCTCAGACCAGGTGATGTGTTGTTTCCTTGAGCAAGACACTTTATTTCACATTGGTCCAGTTTACTCAGCTGTAGAAATGAGATGATAGGACTGGGGTCCGTATCATTCCACTGCAAAGTGGTCGTGGAGGTGCCACGGCAAAAAAGCACCCAGCATTCACTGTAAATGAGGTTGGTGTTAGGAAGGGCATCCAGCTGTAGAAATCAAGCCAGCATCAGTTCCCGTCCCACCCTTGCAAGCAGGGAAAAAGCGGACGTAAAATGAAATGAATGAATGCGCGTACATATATATAATAAGATGAAAGACAATAAGTCCCGGTATAGGAAGAATGTCAGCAAAATCATAAACATTAGAATGTTTATGATTTTGCTGACATTCTCCCTAAGTCAACTATTCATATATATATATATATATCATCATCATCATCATCATCATCATCATGTTACGTCCGCTCTTCCCTGCTTGCAAGGGTGGGATGGGTCTTATTCAGCACAGCATCTCTCCACTCGTCATGGTCCTTCGTCATCTCCACCGTGAGCTTCAGAGTTCTGAGGTCTGTTCTCACCACTTCCACCCATGTTTTTCATGGTCTACCTCCACCACGTCTTCCCTCAACTGGCACTTCCTGGCACCTCTTCACTCATTGGCCACCCTCTATGCGCACCACACGTCCACACCACCCCAGTCTCCTCTCCCGTACACTACATTCTATCCCTCTCAGACACAGTTTCTCTCTCAACACATTCATGCTGGGTCGCCCACGCACACTGACACTGCACATCCAATGGAGCACGCCTGCCTCGTTTCTCTCCAGCCGTCGCACATCCTCCGCAGCCGCCGCTCATGCCCCACCACCATGCAGCATCGCGCCCCCCACACAGGCATCATATAACCGGCCCCTTGCACGCAGGGAGAAACCCCTCTTCGCCAGCAGAGGAAGCAGCTCCCCAAACCTCCTCCAACCCGTCCCCACTCCAGACACCATGGCCTCGGAACACCCCCCTCCCATGCTAATCTGATCTCTTAGGTATCGGAAGCTATCCACCACTTCTATCCACCGCCTACATTTGAAAAATATATATATATATATATGTTTGGTGACATGATAAATACACCCAGTACATACTGTAAAGTGGTTGGTGATAGGAAGGGCCTCCAGCCATAAAAACCTGTCAAAAACCCATCCAACCCATACAAGCATGGAAAAGCAGATGTAAAATAATCACGATGATGATGATATTAGATATTAGAAAAATGGAGTTATGGATTTTCCACAATTGAACACAATAGTAAAAGGTTACAAACCCACTAATCTACAGTTAAGTGAACTGAATCACTAATCTAAGTATGTTGGTCATGTAGTCCAACACCTACATACAGACTCAGCCATCTGCAACAAATTTGCCTATCAAAAAACTATTCAAATTATCATATAAGCTTGTATTTTCTATGACAGATCTTTAAATAACGAACAGGGTAGGTGAGAGCAATGACATGAAAATTATCATAGAAACAAATTGTCATTAGAAGTAAATGATGTTATAGTGCTTAAGTGGGTGAACTAAAACATTATTGTTGTCATTTGTATCTTGCTAAATTGACTCATGTAGCATTAAACTACTGATAATACATTTAATCCTACTCTTTAATAATCATGTATAAAGGAGTGAATTGGCAGAGTCATTAGAGTGTCTGGCTCACTGTGCTTTATGTTCAAATCCAATGAAAGTCACCTTTGCCATTCATCATTATAAGATCAATAAATAAAGTACCAATCCAGCAATAGAGCTAACTCTCTCTCTCTCTCTCTCTCTCTCTCTCTCTCTCTCTCTCTCTCTCTCTCTCTCTCTCTCTCTCTCTCTCTTCTCTCTCTTTCACTGTAACCAAGTTTAAAATTCTCAAGGCTGGTACTTTATTTTATCGACTCCGTAAGGATGAAAGGCAAAGTTAACCTCGATGGGATTTGACCATAAAGAGACGTAACTATTTTCTGCAAAGCATGGCATCAGACCCTCTACCGATACTGCCAATCCGCCATAATAATCCACTATAATAATAATTGTTTATACTTTTGGCACAAGGCCAGCAATTACCCAGTGTATTACTGGTACTTTATTTTATCGACCCCGTAAGGATGAAAGGCAAAGTTAACCTCGGCGGGATTTGAACTCAGAATGGAAAGGGCCGTAACTCAATGCGTCAAAGCATGGCGTCCGACCCTCTACCGATACTGCCAATCCAATGATAATAAAGGCACACATAGTTGTGCTTGGTAAAGCAGTATTGATGCTCAATAAAAAATAATAATGGAAATAATAATAATAATAATAATAATAATAATAAAGAAATGAATGAGAATGAACTTGCCAACTTGAAGAATAAAATTATGATCGAATGGATGAAAATGAAAGAATCTGACATGGGGGAACGAGACACTCTACTTAAGATCCAGAACTCCAAACAGAACCAAAAGATAATATACAAGACTAACATAATTCTCAAAAACATTATCATCACAACATCACAAACAAACTAAACATTACTGATCTAAATCATCTCTATTATGCATCGGCTAAAGTCACCACTCACTTATGTGGAGTGAAAATGAAAAAAAAAAGGAATTCCCACAAGAAATCTACTTGGCAAGAGAACATCAATCGCCAAATAAACCTTCTCCGATCTGACATAGAAATTTTAACAAACTACAAAGTAGGTGAACATGTTAAACAAGCTAAACTTAGAAAATTGAAAAGAAAATACAGTATAAAATCAACAAGTGACATAGACATGCTGATAGAAATAATCAAGCAAAAAGTGTCGGCCAAAGCTGCTCTTATAAGGCGCTTTGAAAAACGATCTAGATTCTATGAGGGCAATAATATGTTCAAAAACAACCAAAGAAACTTCTACAGAAAAATTGGCAAGTCAACAATAACTGCTAAATCAATACCACCCAAGGAGGAAGTGCAAGAATTCTGGGAAAAGATCTGGGCCGAAGAAAAAGTTCATAATATACATGCCCCATGGATAGACAGACAAATGAAAGATACAGCTCACCTTGAGGAACAAACATGGGAAAATATAACAGTTGAACAGTTACGTTTGGCTCTTAGAAAAACCAGCAAATGGAAATCCCCAGGAAAAGACAAAATACCAAATTTTTGGATAAATGCCTTCACAGAGTCTCATGAGCTGTTAGCCCAACTTTACAATGAAATAGTTAAGGAGCCAGAAAAGATACCACCATGGCTAGTTAACGGCATTACATTACTATTTCCGAAGAATGATGAGACAAACAATCCAAAAAATTACAGACCGATAACTTGCTTGACCACAATGTATAAAATGTTAACATCAGTCCTAACTGAATATACATATGACCACCTGATAACAAATGATCTATTTCCCAATGAGCAGAAAGGGTGTAAACGAGGCTCATATGGCTGTAAAGATCAGCTTTTGGTTAACAAAATGATACTGGAAGATTGTCATAATAGACACAAAAATCTATCAATTGCTTGGATAGATTATAAAAAAGCATTCGATAGTTTGCCACACAGTTGGATTGAAAAATGTTTAGAGATTTTCAAAATATCTTCCATTGTCAGGAGGTTCCTGTCATTCAGTATGAAGACATGGAAAACGACACTCCTTTTGAATAGTGAAAAAATCAATGGAAGCTGGGGAGAAGTTAATATTAATTGTGGAATTTTTCAGGGTGACTCTTTATCACCGCTTTTATTCTGCATCGCACTTATACCATTAAGTAAAATGCTCAATGAAACAAAACATGGATATAAAGTCTATGACAAAACCATTAATCACTTGTTCTACATGGATGACCTGAAACTATTTGTAAAAAATGATGAACAATTGCAAGGGCTATTATCCACTGTGGAGCAGTTCAGTGTTGACATTAAAATGGAGTATGGACTAGACAAATGCGCCAAAGCAACGTTCACCAGAGGAAAGCTGCTGAAAAGTTTAGACATTAATCTTGATTGGGAGGAATGTGATAAGAGAACTTGATCAAGAGGAAACTTACAAATATCTAGGTGTTTGTGAAGGAGACGGAATCAAGCACTCGACAATGAGGGAAAGGATAAGGAAGGAATGTTACCGCAGAGTAAGAGCAATCTTAAGAACGGAATTGAATGCAAAGAATAGGATCGATGCCATAAACACGCTTGCCATACCAGTAGTAACCTACAGTTACAATGTCATCAACTGGTCAAGCACAGAGATCTGTAGGCTCGATACAAAAATTAGAAAATTCTTAACCATGCACAGAATGCATCACCCTAAGGCAGATACAGGTAGAATATATCTTCCTAGGAAAGAAGGAGGACGTGGGTTAATCCAATTAGATATTGTGTTGAAAACAGCAACAATTGGGTTATCTACATATCTAAGGGAATCACATGATTGGATGATCAAACTCGTTTTGAAACACGAAAGCATCAAAAGATCATACTCCATTACAAAAGATGCACAAAGATACAGTAATGGACTACAAATTTCAGAAGTTCCATTTACTGCTGAAATGAAAAACACAGAAAAAGCAAAGCAGGTAAAAGTAACTGCAAAGAAAGAACTGCTACAGAAACTGGCTAAGAAATGGCAAGAAAAGCCTCTGTATGGAAAACACCCAGAAAGAGCTAACAATCCTGATGTTGACAAAACATCAGTGGTTGGCATCCTCTGGACTGAAATCTGAGACTGAAGGACTGATTATATCAGCACAAGATCAGTGTCTGCCAACAAAAAATTACCAAGCCAACATAATAAAAAATGGATGCAACCCATTATGCCGTGTATGTAAAAAACAACCAGAGACCATTGATCATATAATTTCAATGTGCAGTCCTATAGCTCCAACCGAATACCTAAACAGGCATGACAGAGCTGCACAATACATACATTGGATAATGTGTAAGCATTTTGACCTGCCCCATCAAAAGAATTGGTGGGAGCATCAACCACCTCCCATACTTGAAAAAGATCACATCTCAATCTTGTGGAACTTTAGCATCCAAACAGACCGAAAAATAGATGCAAATAGACCTGATATAATACTGAAGGACTTTAAAAAGAGGGTATGCCTGCTAATTGATATGTCAGTTGTAATAGACAAGAATGTATCTATAAAAACATTTGAAAAATTGAGCAAGTATAAGGACCTGGAGATAGAAATTGGAAAAATGTGGAAATTGAGAACTAAAATAATACCAGTGGTTGTAGGCGTTCTAGGAATGATACCTAAGGGGTCTAATGATTACTTATCACAAATCCCAGGAAACCCACGTATAGGAAGGAGAAATACAAAAGATAGTACTAATGGGAACTGCCCATATACTAAGGAAGATTCTGTCAATATAAGTACATCACAAGTCTAAACACTAAAGATGCATGTGTGTGTATGTATGTTCTTTCTTGAACATGGCGGACCTTGTTGTCTCTTGAGGTCACTGGTTGTGACTTGGTGATAACTCGTATGAACATAAAGCAAGATAAATGCAACTGTAATAATAATTGTTTCTACTTTAGGCACAAGGCCAGCAATTACTCAGTACATTACTGGTACTTTATTTTATCGACCCCGTAAGGATGAAAGGCAAAGTTAACCTCGGCAGGATTTGAACTCAAACCGTAAAGGGACGTAACTATGCTAGAAAGCATGGCGTCCAACCCTCTACTGATACTGCCAATTCACCGCCCTGTAATAATAATAATAATAATAATAATAATAATAATAATAATGATTTCATTTATTGGCCACAAGGGCCAACATGTAGGGGACAATACAAAGACACGGACAGTGGGGGTTTACAATAAGTTTTAGTAAAAGTGCACAATAGCAAATTTAAGAATGAAAATATAAAATAAACTATGTATAAACATAACAAAATAAATTCCCCAATATGGGGGTGGACAACCCAAGGGCGACTCAGGTAACCCACCAATCCTGAACCACCCAATGCTTCTAGGGCACCCAGGGAGGGCACCCCTCTCCTCCTTAAATTAACCAGCCTACAGGCGCATGGTATGGGGGAGTGGAGCACTTCTCTCTCCACCCTCACCTTCCTTTCCAGGTGAAACTTGAAGAAGTTGATGAGGGATTGGCCGAAGAGAAAAGTGTTTGTCTTCAGTCCTTTCAACCTCGTCCACCATACAACCTCTTTCGCTACTGCCACCAGTCAGAGGAATATTGCCTGCCCTTCCTGGCCAAAAGAAGGCGGCGGGTCGATCTTCACTATGGACTCGGCCGATAGCCGGATCCGTTCTACACGCGACAACAGCTGTTCAACATAACTCCACAAGTCAGTAATGCACGGACACTGGACGAGTGCATGCAGAACGGTTTCGTCGCTCTGCGCGCATCTCGGGCAGGTCCGTCTGACAGCACTTCCGTGCCTGTAGAGTTTATCTCGAACCGGCAGTGCCCCCCCCCCCCCCGTAGCACTGCCAAGCGAGGGATTTTTGGAAATTCTCCATCGTCCCCGGCTCGAAAGTCCTCCGGTACAGACTGGTTAGTTTGACTTCGTTGACTCCCAGAGCCTCTCCGAGTGCGTCGTCGCTCTTGCTCACCACTAATCCTCTATAGAACTCGAGAGTGGAAGTTCCACTGACCGCATTTCCCGCCTGGTATAGGGCAGTGAGTGACTGGCAACATTCCAGATGCCAGTCACCCAGTCTCGGTCTCTTCTTGACCCAGGACTGCAACTCAGTCAAAGAAACGAGCTGCGGAAAGGCCCATCTGACAAACGGCGACCACACCTGTTCACCGTTTAGGCAGAATATCTGGAGATGCCACATACCTGCGCATCATTAGCCACGGCATGCCCAGCCCTCCATGTAGAGGGTGCTGGCAGCAGATGGACCGCCTCACCAGCGGAACCTGACCCCTCCACAAGAATTTGAAGAGGAGCCGCTCCAAGATGGCGAGGCGCGAACGGGGGCAAGGGACGACAGTCAGACGGTAGTAGATGACGGACGCGATGTACGCGTTCGCCACCTCCGCCCGACGTTTCAGTGATAGCTTCATCCCAGCCCATTTCTGGGTGAGACTGACTACCCTGCCCGTCACCTCGTCCCAATTCTTATCCTCCTGGAGGTCTGGCCCGAACCAAACCCCTAGCAACTTTACCGGTCCGTCCGTCCAGCGCCTAACGACGCTGTTGGACGGCATGGACTTGCCTCTCCAGGTGCCGAGTTGCCAGCCCACTGACTTTTCCGGGTTAAGTTTTGCTCCCGTCAACCTTTCATATTCCTCCAATAAGTTGCTGACCACCTCTATTTCTGAGGTGTCCGACACCATCACGGTGATGTCGTCTGCATAAGCCGACACAGCCTTTCCGCATCCCGGTTCGAGCGGGATGCCCTGCAACAGCTTCAGCTTCCGCAGTAAAGGCTCGAGAGTCAACACGTACAGAAGGGAGGAGAGAAGGCACCCTTGACGGACCGATCGGGAGACCTGAAACGGTTCCGACAGGTGGCCATTAATTTTGACCATCGAGCAGGTGCTGCTGTGCATTGCAGCGATCCAGCTTCTGAAGATGGGACCAAAGCCAGCCGTCTTGAGGACAGCCTCCAGGTACCGATGGTCGACCCTATCGAATGCTTTCGATTGATCTAAATTGATCAGAGCCCCACCAAAGCCAGGTTTACACCCTACCCTCTCTATGATGTATCGCATTAGGTGGAGGTTGTCGTGTATGGACCTGGTTGGGATTGCGCAAGTTTGCGTCTCCCCAACCAAATCCCCGACGACAAGCGCCAACCTCTTCGCTAACACCCTGGCCAAAATCTTAAACTCTGTGTTGAGCAGAGTTATGGGCCTGAAATTGTCTAATGT
This sequence comes from Eledone cirrhosa, assembly GCA_964016885.1. NCBI lineage: Eukaryota > Metazoa > Mollusca > Cephalopoda > Octopoda > Eledonidae > Eledone > Eledone cirrhosa. The sequence goes on from OZ024740.1 coordinate 50,777,973, forward strand.
GTCCCTCTTGTTCTCGTCTTTCCTTATCAGCGTCACTACGCCCTGGCTCACAGAACTGGGAATACTCCCGTTTTGCTGCCAGTTGCAGTAGAGGGCTTCGAGGAGATTGGAGAACAAGTCTGGCATATTTACGTAAAGCTCATAGGGCAGACCATCCAAACCAGGTGACTTGCACCTCATGTAGCCTACAAGGGCATCCTGAATCTCGGCTGAAGTAATTGGCCTTTCGCAGCGCCCAGCATCAGCCGTCGAGAGTTGCGGCAAGCCATCGAGGTAGGGACTGAAGTCCGCCACCATCTCTGACCCGCCACTTCCCCCGAACAACCGAGCAAAATGTTGGCGAAAGGCCTCACACATCCTCTTGGAATCGTTCAGCTCGTGCCCATCTCGGTCTGTCAAAGACCGAATCGTGGTTTTATTACCACGCTGCGCCTCTGCCACGTGGGCCCATCGAACAGCTTTGGTTCCCTCGTTTCTCAGAGCATGCGCCTTAGCTCTGACAATGCAACCTTCGTGTTTCGCATTGAAGAAATGGTCTAATGCCATTCTCGCCGCTAGCACATCAGTTGCAATGCCACTACCAATAGCCTCGTCTAACTTATCTACCAACTCCCCCTCCTTTCTATTTTTCTCTAATGCTACTTCTTTGCTAAACTCTATCGACATTACTCTAATCTCTCTTTTGAGAGCCCCCCACAATCTATTGTTGACGACACCCCCTGTCAACTTTTTCTTAACTAAATTGTTGACCTGGTCCCCGTAAGCCTTACGTGCCGTAAATGACATGTTTAGCTTCCAGTAACCAGGTCCTAACCTACGCATCTTATCTAGGTCGACCATACAGATCACAAACTTGTGATCTGAATAGGCGACCATTTCAAAACGTGGACAGCTTACACTATTTCTGTCTATTTTCCTAATGAATATCCTGTCTATATACGATCTAGATGACCCTATGAGGTTAGCCCAGGTCCACACTGGCGCATTAGGGAAATCTAGTCGGTACCTGTCAGACAGTTGGAACTGGCTGATCAGGTTCTTGAGGCTTTTGTACCCCCCGCTCCTATCGGATACTCCCACACAGTCCCAGCGTGCGTCTAAGATGCCGTTACAGTCCCCCGCTAACAGTAAAGGGCGAGACGTACCCAGAAAGGCTTCCAGGCGTCTAAAGAAGTCCAGCCGTCCTGCCCCAGTAGGAGCATAGACGGCCACCAGTCTAAAGGCACCACTTTCATTATTGTTCGCGTCCAGGACCACCAACTTCCCGTCCGGGTCCCGGAAGATCGATCTTACCTCGAGATCCAGGCCTTTCCTAAACAGCACTGCCACCCCGCCTCCCATTCCCGGCCGGCTAACAGATGCAAAGATCTGATAGTCGTCGAAAATGGGGGCTAGTGCGCGCGTGTCAGAAATCCTGGTCTCGTTGACTGCAATTACATCCATTTCTATAGACCTGAGGTCGTTGAGCAGGTGACCCTGCTTCCAGGACGATCCCAGGCCTCGAACATTTAAACATCCTACTCTTAATACGGCCATGTTGGCAGGTTAAACAGAGAGAGAGGAAGGTTTACTTACCTTCCGGGCTCTTGTGAAGGTCGGGTTGTTCGACCTCCATAGTTAGTGGGGTTTCTTTTGGGAACCCCTTTAAAAGTCTTGAAGTGGGTTTTACGTTCGGGGTTCCCACGTCCCGAGGAAAGCTGTCTCGTATTTCTTTGAATATGTCGAGCGACATTCGCACCAGAACCAAATCTTCCGGCACGCGAAATGTGCTCGATTTAAAAATTGCCGCCTCTTTTTGTATATTTTCACTTCGTGCTACGAGGGCCATCAGTTCCTTGTTGGCCCTCCTGACGAGCACGAAGTTTTGTATGTTTTGTTGGTGTGATTTTATTTGTTTGCGTGGTTGTGGTGGTGATAGTTTTGGTGGTGTTGTTTCGGTTGTATCTGTGTTTGTTGTGAGTGCGGTGTCTGTGGTTTCAGATGTTTGTGTGTATATTTGTTCTTGCGTCTGTTTCGGTTGTTTGCGTTTGGGGGATTCTGGTGATGGTGATGGTGATGTTGATATTGGTGTTATTGGAGAGATGTTTGCGTGGGTGGTGTCTGCATTTTTTTTATTGTGGGTGCTTTTGTGCTTTGTTGAGTTTTTTTTTCTTTTTGTGTTTCCTTTTTTGTATTTTGGGGGATTTGGGATTTCCTTCATCTTCACTACAGGTAGGTGAGGGGTCTGTGTCTGTAAGTGTGTCTGTATGTATGTTTAAGGTTTTATTGGTGTGTGTATTTTTGGGAGGAGGGGGAATTTGACAGCTTTCCTCGTTTCCCCCCTGGGTGGTCAATGTTGGTGGTGGTCTTTCTATTGGTGTTGTTGTTGGTGGTTTTGCCGGTGCAGGTGTTGGTTGTGGTCCTCGCCCCGGCGTCGGCAGCAGTGGAGCCTTTCGACCCCTTGCCTCTTTCAGCAGTTGAGGGCAGAAGGCTCGCAAATGGGTTTTTTCCCCACAAACAAAACACTGCGGCCTTTTGCCTTCGGTCATAATGTGAATGACAGTCCCATTCTGAAGGCGGATGTAGTCTGGGATTGTCTTCACATTCTTGGGCCTGATCTGGAGAAGGATCTCCAGGTCAACCCCAGACCAGTCCTCTCTGGCCGTTCTGGTCACTTCTATAGGGACTGTATCCGTCCCCTCCACAATCACACATCCCAGAAGCCACCACATGTCAAGTCCTGGTGGGATTCTGGGAATGCAGGGACGGGCCGTTCTTTTTCCCATGTGGGAGGGGTACATTATGACCTTGCTGGTTTTGCAAGGAGTCATAGCGTGTTTCATAGCGAGGGCTTCTGACTTAAACAACACCGAAATGGTGCTGTACTGTCTGCCCCTCTCTATGTATTGGGTGTCTTCTCTGATGTACCTCAGCGCGACTTCGACATCTTCTTGTGGGATTAACGCTGCACTTTTGGTTTGTGCTGAGATGCATCCATAATGCACCGTTCTGCGCTCCACTGCCTCAATAGCTTCTACCGGGACAGTTAAGTTGGCCCAAGTTTGCTCTTGCTTGATGAGCTTCCATGCCTGGGCCAACTTTTCATCTTTGTTTGAGAGGTCCATGTTGAAGCATGGCCTCTTTTTTGCTGCTGCCGCAGCGAAAGTGGTCTTGTTTTCGTTGGGGGTGTTGTTGACGTTGTTCTTGTTGGTGTTGTTGTTAGCACTGTCGCTGTTATCATTGTTGTCTTTGTTGCCACCGTTGTTCTCGGTGCAGTTGGTATTGTTGCTGTTGGTGTTGTCGCTATTTGTTTTCATGTTAGTGGTGTTGATATTGTTGTATTTGTTATTTTTTTTTTGTTATCTGTATTTTCGTTGTCGCTGTTACTGTCATTTTTTTCAAAATTAGAGTTCTTATTGGTATCATTGGTGTCTTTGTTTACATTGTTTGTGGTGGTGTTTGTGTTATCAATGTGTGTTAATTTCGCTGTAGCGCTCCTCTCAACTTCTACGTCGTTGTCGCACGACAGCCGACATATCGCTGGGGGCGTGGCTCAGCCATGTTTTTTTTTTCTTCGTAAATTTTTTAACATGTAAAAAAAAAGTTCAAATATTTGGGCCAAAAGGCCCAAATATTATACTTTCCCCTTCACGGTGAAAGTCTAAGGGCTTATATCCCTTACACAACAAGAAATATTTAACAACAAATAATTTTAACAGGCAAATAAAGCGACTTACTGTGAGCGAGCAAAATACGTCCGCTTAGACCAATAATAATAATAATAATTCGTTAGTTGCTGACTTGTAATAAGACAGATGTGGATTGTCTTTAACTTCCCAGAACTCAAGGAGGCAGAGGCTTGACTCAGTTTGAACTATCTTACAAAACCACCACAATTAAACTGGTTAAATGTCTTATAGCAAGAAACAACTGGATGCTGAAACTCATTGAAAAACATGAGAGGAGTAAGAAGCTTGATTCGATCTTCAAAGAGAGAAAAAAATTTACTACTGATCTCATGACTAATATCCAGGGTGGACTAACCGAGGGAAATGTGGCAACTGTTGTTGCAAAACAAGTAAAATTAATGGCTAAGAAAAAAGAGGATGAAAAATTAACACTGAGTTGGGAGCAGAAACCTCTGCATGCCAAGTATGTGGCCCATAGCAAACAAGTTGATATTGATTAGAAGCACACCCATCAGTGATTACGTTGCTCAGGACTAATGGTAGAGGGTGAAAGCTTCATCTTAGCTGCCCAAGATCAAAACTTGGAACTATAAGCTAATGTAGTAGATCCAAAGTGCAATGATGTGATTGAAACAGTGGATCACTTAGTCTTTGGATGTAAAGTTTTAACATCAGTAGAATATAATTGAATGCATAACAGAGTTGGCCAATATCTACACTGGTTAATATGTCAGCATTATAAAATCAAAACTGCTGATAAGTGGTACAATCATCACTCTGAGGCTGTAACTGTAACGATTCTTTGGAACTTTCCGGTACATGCTGAAGAACCATCAAAGGTTCCGTCTGCATGTACCAGAAAATCCCAAAGAATCGTGACATTTACAGCCTTAGAGTGATGATTGTACCACTTATCAGCAGTGAAGGTGCATGGCTCAATGGTTAGATCATTGGGCTTGCAAATCAAAAGGTTGTGAGTTCAATTCTCGGACCAGGTGATGTGTTGTTTCCTTGAGCAAGACACATTATTTCACATTGCTCCAATTTACTCAGCTGTAGAAATGAGATGATAGGACTGGGGTCCCTATCATTCCACTGCAAACTGATTGTGGAGGTGCCACGACAAAAAAGCACCCAGCCCACACTGTAATGTGGACGTGTAGGTGCCACAGAAAAAAAGCACCCAGCACTCACTGTAAATGAGGTTGGTGTTAGGAAGGGCATCCAGCTGTAGAAATCAAGCCAGAATCAGTTCCCGTATGAGCAAGACAAGGTCAGCCAACCGGACACTACCCACAACAGGACAACCCGTCTAACCCATGCTAGCGTGGAAGAACGGACGTAAAATGGTTATGGTGATGATGAGGATGATCCCATATGATCACAATATTGTGACAAAAGAATGACAAGCCCAGAAAATATAAAGACTTGCAGATTGAAATTGAAAAATGTGGCATCTTAAGGTGGTTACAATACCACTGATTGTAGGATCACTATGAACGATAAAAAAAGGAACAAAGAATTATTTTAGAATGATCCCTGGCTTACCTTCACTACAAAACATGCAAAAAAACCTGTTTTAACTGGTACAGCATGCATATTGAGAAGAGCGCTATTGCTGTGAGAAAGATAATCATCTATGAAATTTTTTTACTTTTCTTTATTAGATTATATTCCATGATTATATTCCATGATTATATTCCATGATATGGAGGCACATGGCTTAGTGGTTAGAGCATTGGCCTTGCAATCGAAAGGTTGTGAGTTCAATTCTCAGACCGGGTGATGTGTTGTTTCCTTGAGCAAGACACTTTATTTCACATTGCTCCAGTTTACTCAGCTGTAGAAATGAGATGATAGGGACTGGGGTCCCTATCATTCCACTGTAAAGTGGTCGTGGAGGTGCCACGGCAAAAAAGCACCCAGCCCTCACTGTAAATGAGGTTGGTGTTAGGAAGGGCATCCAGCTGTAGAAATCAAGCCAGAATCAGTTCCCGTCCCACCCTTGCAAGCAGGGAAAAGTGGACGTAAAATGAAATGATGATGATGATGAAATGATGATTATGTAAGTTGTTAATAATTGAGCACTCTTATATGATCGAATATCATTCTGTTGTAAATATGATTTTAAACAATGTGGACATGTATAAGGTAAATAATATATTTGTAACTGTGTAAAGTGCATGACGTGAACAATCTGGTGTGTTTATTTTTGTGGCTTACAATGTATGTTGTGAGTTTCTCTGCTCTAGGTGTTGGTTAGACACTTGGCAAGAAATGGAAACAAAACTGAAGGAAAAGGAAAAACAATTTTCAGTGAGTAGGAACAAGATCAATGTAGCCAATTGGATCAATACTGATGGTTCTATTACCCAATAAGCCAGTATCTAATTTATTATGTAAACGGATTACACTGGCTCAAATGCATCCTGTTTTGTTAAGCTGAGGTTTCCATCTATGAACGATTATCTTTATTGACTTCAATGGTTAAATGTAAGATATGGTGTTCAGGGTTTTCTCATGAGAATTAGTGATAGAAGAGAGGTAAAATGGTTTTCCATGAATAGAGAATGCATTGTGAATTTGATTGGTCAAAACCCTATAGCCATTTCTTTAGAATTTGCCTTTATGGATGCCTACGTAACTAAAATATGTATGTCTATACAGTGACTTGTCTGTACCTGTTATGCATACCGGCCCAGCAAAAATTAAACATATAAATACTTGCACATGTTTGCACATGTCTGACTGCATTTAGAATAAAATGGTGTATTGTAGAGCAAGATGTATTGTATGTATTTTATCTTTCTATTGAAATTTTCATAGTAAACTTTAAGTGAGAATCTTTTTTCATTTTATTTCAAAACTTGCATGCATTTAGTGAAAAGTCTGAATTATTAAGCTCTTGCAAACACACCTCTAAATATCTATTTTGTAATTATTTTGTTCTTCAGGGTTAACCCTTTTGATGAGTCTCTAAGTAAATGGATTTTTTACTGCACACTTGCTATATTTCATTTTTGTACATCATCAATTTCACAATTTAGCTATCTTACACATCCACTTATTTCTTTTAAAATTGTCCTTTATTATATGTTGCCAATTTTCTTTTAATTGTATTTTTCTTTCCTTTTCTCTACATTCACTATTTTTACATTCATATATTTATACATGTCATACATACTTAGTTATTTATACATATCATACAGCAGTGACTATGCTGTTTAACAAGACAGGATGGTCACTGCTGGAATGCCTTTTATAATTGTAACTCTGCTTGATCTGAAATCACCTGGGGCGAGCCAACAATAACAGCAACATCAAGAATAGTGTCTTTGCTGCCTATATAACGAACCTGATTTCTTTCTATGGAATGTATCTTAGCCCAAAGAACATTAGCTCTTTGTGTTAAACACATCCAGCAAGTTCACTGAAAACCATGTATGTGGCTCCACTCTACACATTGTTGCCTCCTTAATATCATTACTTCTCACATGAAAAAATAAATCAGATGCTTTTTCAACATACCTTGTACATACACACATATATACACATATAATATATTTTTATATATAGATGTACATATACATATAATATATATATATTATATATCAATCTGTACAGTAAAAAGATGATATATAGTTAGTTCAAAAATAAGCAAGAGATGCAAAAACAAAGTCTTTGGCTCATGCTTGAAAACCTAATAAAACTTTGTGTGTGTGTGAACCTAATAAGACTGTGTGTCTGTGTGTGTATATATATACATACATACACACACACATACTGACATAGTTCTATCAGAAGAACCCTAATAGAATAGATGTTATCAAATCCAGCAACTATTTCTCAGTAATTTCTAGAGTTCATGAAAATGGAACTACAGAGGACATCAGATGGAATGATTTGTGTTTACAAATTCCAACGTCTCTGATACATACATACATACATACATACATACATACATACATACATACATACCCATATATGGATACATACATACATATAAAATTACACACACATACACGTCCCACCCTTGCAAGCAGGGAAAAGCGGACGTAAAATGATGATGATGATGATGATGATACATATATGCACATGTACATACATATACATATACATGCATACATACATACAAACATCAAACATACATACACAAACACATACATAATACATACCCACACATATATGCATACATACATATACACACACATACATATATGCACATGTACATATCCATATACATGCATAAATACATACAAACATCAAACGTACACACATACATACATACAGGGAGATAGGGAGATAAATTGAGTGGAAAATGGAGAGAGTTAGTGGAAGGGAGATTGAGAACAAAAGAAAGAAATATAATTAGAGAGAGAGAGAAAAGAAAGAAGGTGATGTCTAATTTGATAGTGGCATAGGCAAACATTTCTTTTACACTATTCTCTATTTTGGTTTAATATTGTGATAATAATGATTCTTTTGTTTGGACACAAACCAATTGATATTGTAGAGAAAAAAACCTCCTAGTCATCGCCCCTCCTCCTCCTCCTCCTCCTCCTCTTCATCATCATCATCATCATCATCATCATCATCATCACCACCACCATCATCATCACCACTACCACCACCATCATCACCACCATCACCATCATCATCATCATCATCATCATCATCATTTAACATCTGCTTTCTCCTACTAGAAAGGGTTAGACAGGTTGCCACAGACCAAGTCAGTACTTAATTAGAACTACTGACTTTTCCAATTAACTGTGAGGTCTGCATCTCATTTACACTTTTTCAAGGGCAACAGATACATTTTAGGGAAAGAATGTATTAGATGAAATAACCCCAATAAATATCTGGTATCCATTTTGTCAAATTAAAGGGATCTTGATCATTGAATACAGAGCATGTGCAAAGATCAGACAGAAATGAGGTGGACATGCTTCAATTGGTGTGTAATGTTAATGTACATGAATGACAAAGTACAAATGAGTTGAAGAAAAAACTGGGCATAAGAAGTATTAGATGTGTATAAAAGAGATTTTGTTGGTATGGACACATAATGCATATGATCACCGGATGAAAAAATACCAGGAATTCTAAGTAGTAGGAAGCTCAGGAAGTGGAAGACCAAGGACGACTTGTATGGGTTGGATGGGTTTGCTCCAGCACAGATTCTTTCCACCTGTCCTGTCCCCTAGTCATCTCCACAGTTAGGTTCAGCACTTAGGACAGATGGAAAGATGTGCTGGAGCAAACCCATCCAACCCATGCAAGCAGGGAAAAATGGACATAAAACTGATGGTGATTATATCTAATATATATTTGTGAAGGCGCGTGGCCGAGTTGTTAGAGAACTGGATTCGCAATCGTGAGGTTGTGAGTTCGATTCCCGAACCGGGCGATGCGGTGTGTTCTTGGACAAGACACTTTATTTCACGTTGCTCCTTCTACCTGGAGTTGCAACCGATAGATAGTATTAGCAATTGGAAAGACCAATGGAAACATTGTTTCCTCGGTCCGATTTGACGAAAGTCGATCGACTGTAAGAAAAAAAAAAATATATATTTGTGAAATGGGTGGTGGTTGAAATTCAGATGTGCACAGTTAAATGGTAGTAGACGTGGTCGGACGGACATGAAAATTTACACACCTATGTAAAAAGTACCAAGGAAGCAAATAGATGAGGTTTCAAATCTCTAACTTGAAAAATGTGGTCCCTAAGGCCCCCAAACGGTCTGTTTACTATCACGTTCGGTGAGTTATTTCCCCCTGTTCTAATACTTGGATGAGTTATTTACAATTTCATACACATTTTTAAACTCATCAACGTTCTTTCGCTGTTAACATACAGTACCAATAATTTGAAAAATATTATTGAAAGTTTATTATAAAGAAGCAATTTCAGGAAAAAAAAATAGAAATATGCACTTGGGGCTGGACGGCGTACAATGAGAAGTGGAGCGACGTGAAAAGCGTTGTTTATTAACAGCGAAATAGCAATGTCCATGATATGCAAGTTTGAAAATGCAGAAGTACGTTTCATTTTTATTTTTCAATTACAGTTGCTCTATATTAAATTTAAATACTTCTATAACGATCATACAGTACCGTTTTATGAAATCGATTCTGCAGTAGAATTTTACGAAATGCCAAATCGAAAAAGGTCACTGTTTTCTAACAAAAGAAATAAAACCCTTACCTTCTCATTGTACGCCGTCCAGCCCCAAGTGCATATTTCTATTTTTTTTCCTGAAACTGCTTCTTTATAATAAACTTTCAATAATATTTTTCAAATTATTAACTTAATAAAAAGTGGCCCCGGGTGCAACCGGGCTCAGCTGCTAGTATATATATATATATATCCCCTCAGGGAAAGGTGTAGGTAGGAACTCCATCCTCTACCCCAAATGCAAACAATGGGTACGCAAGACATGTAGTGGGATCTCAGGAAGCTTAACTAAGAATGTAGGCTTCATATGTAGAAGCTGTGCTGGGACAGCAATCAGCAAATGGCCACAGGAAACAAGCACCACCAAACTCTGGGAGGGCTCTGTAGAAACAGTAGACAGCTTCTGCTACCTAGGTGACCGAATTAGCAGCGGAGGTGGGTGTTCAGAAAGTACAATAACTAGGGTAAGAACGGGATGGAAGAAGTTCAGGGAGCTACTGCCACTGCTAGCTGCAAAAGGCTTTTCCTTCAAAATGAAAGGCAGACTGTATGATGCATGTATATGAAAAGCAATGTTACATGGTAGTGAGACCTGGGCGCTGTCTATAGAAGACTTACGTAGATTAGAAAGAAACGAAGCTTGCATGCTCCGATGGATGTGTAATAGTAATATATGTGAACGGCAAAGCATAAACAAATTGAGAGAGAGAGTGAGCATAAGAGGAATCAAATGCTGTGTGCAGGAGAGGAGGTTGCATTGGTATGGACATGTAATGACAGCTGCATAAAAAGGTGCACTAGAAGTCGATGGAAGCCGCAGAGTGGGTAGACCCAAGAAGACCTGGGATGAGGTGATAAAAGCCGACCTTACCCAATTGCACCTTTCAAGGCCAATGACACACGACCATGACCTCTAGCATCATGCAGTAATACAGAAGACCCGACTTCCCATGGGTACAAGCCGAAGCTGAATCATATAGACAATATGCCCCCACCCCCTCCCACTGCAAAGTGGTCGTGGAGGTGCCACGGCAAAAAAGCACGGCAAAAAGCACCCACCACTCACTGTAAATAAGGTTGGTGTTAGGAAGGACATCCAGCTGTAGAAATCAAGCCAGAATCAGTTCCCGTATGAGCAAGACATAACATGGATAACCCATCTAACCTATGCTAGCATGGAAAAATAGATATTAAATGGTGATGATGGTGATGATGATATATAGCAATATAAGAGAGTATATAATTGCCAAATAGTTTTATACAAAGCTCAATGTGTTTATGTAGTAATGTCTGGAAGAAATCAGAGATACTTTTAAAGGAAAAGATACAGAAAGAGAGATGTAAACACAGAACATATATAAACTAACAAAAAGATTGAATCAGGTTCTTAACTCATTTAATACTTTACAATAGTTTCAGCAATACAATGGCTCATTACACAATTAGTTAAAAGGATAAATTTATGTATAACATGTGTAAAGAAAAATAAATAGAAATAAAAAGAAAACATAGCACTACCACATTGGAAGCAAAACTAAGTATAAAAATAAAACAAAAATACGTCAAAGTCCAGCCCTATAGGGCAAGGTGCCGACCAGTGGAGATTACATTTCAGTATGACGGACTGAATATTTTACTTACAAATTCGGCATATTTTTGTTTTATTTTTATGGTTATTTTTGCCTCTGGTAATGTTATGTTTTCTTTGTCTTTTTCTTTATTTTTCTTTATACGTGTTATACATAAATTTATCCTTTAGAATAACTGTGCAATGATCCAAGGCACCACTGAAACTATTGTAAATCTTTGAATGAATTAAGAACCTGATTTGATCTTTTTCTTTATATATATATATATATATATATATATATATATCATCATCATCATCATCAATTAGATTTTATCATCATATCAATTCAGCACCCATGCTTGCATGGGTTATACAGGTCGTACATGACGGGAGGAGGCAAGTCTGGCCAGAGCTGGCCATGCTACACCTTGCTCTGGCAAGGACTGTAAATTTGACCGGGTATTTTACAGCTGGATGCCCTTCCTAACACCAACCACACACACACACATATATATATATATATATATTCATGTACAAGTTAAGACCTCGGACAAACACATATGCACCCACACTTACAATCATATTTTCAGGGCAGAATTCCAAATTCTAGATCAGAAGCAAAAATTAGTGGCTCAAAGCTTAGATGTAAAATAGTTTCGGAAATTCTGAAAACATTTGACTTTTTAAACTTAAGAAAGTTATTTATTTCAATCTAAAATAAATAAATGAATAACAATGAAAAAAAAAAATATATATATACATATATAAAAAAAAACACACAGTCCACGCTGTAATGTGGCCGTGTAGGTAAGACGATAAAAACCTCCCAGTTCACACTGTAAACGTGGTTGGTGTTAGGAAGGGCATCCAGCTGTAGAAAACCTGCCAGACAGTCCTATACAAGCAAGACAACCAATGTTGCCTCAATGATGCTAGCGTGGAAGATAGGCGTTAAACGATGATGATGATGATGATGATATATATATATATATATATATATATATTAAAGGAAAACAAAACATAAAAAAGCCTTCTGGATTCTTAAAAACTAAAATTTCTCACAGACACATAAATTACGTTAGTACTTTTTTTTTATTGCCTTTAAGTAAGTCTGTAAGCTGCATGTTTGAAATACATGTACCATATGTACTGAAACAGGAGTAGGAACTGTAATTATGTCCATTGAAACAAGGCCACAGATTTGTAGGAAACATTAATAAACTCTAGCACATGTCAAGTAGTAGTTAATGATGTTGATGCTTAGCTTTAGATCAGGTGGTTGAATAGACCCATGATCCAAAGTATGCCAGATGTGACCATGCAGTCTTTGTTTTTGGTTGTTATTTTTTTTTACACACAGTCAATCTAGGATTGCATCAACCAATCTGTGCTACTTTTTTTTTGTTTTATCTTTCAAATGGCATGGGGTGTGATTTCAGGGAGATTTGGTACTTAGAAAGATGAAAGACAACTTCAACAGGATTTGAATTGGGAACCTTAATGGACTTACCTAAATACTCAAAGTATTCAGTGACAGACTCAGGTTTCACTTCCTAACATGTCAAAGATCACAAGCTGTTGACGTATCAACTGCTTTCCAATAGGTTTGTCATTGAACCTGTAGCAGTGGAGACTTCCAGCATTCTTGGTTCACAGACCACCATTATTACCACATGATGTAAGGGCTATTCCAATGCATTTCCATTACAATCCTCTAGGACAGGGGTTCTCAAACTTTTTGGGCCACCGCCCCCTTCACGACCACGTAACACCCTCAGCACCCCTTCCTATTTCCAGAGAGACTTGCCTACATGCAAATTGTAAATAATATACAATAAATAAAATCGTTAATTTATATATAATAAATAATATAATATGTATAAATAAATGTTACATATTTTTTATTTTACTATATTTATATATAATATGTATAATTTGATATTTAATATACTATTATATCATCTCTACCCCCTCATCACCTCCTTAGGTTCTAACGACGCCCACTTTGAGAACCTCTGCTCTAGGGCAACACTTTCACTATTCTGTCCACAGGGACCATGAGGCAGTCAGTGCCTGGGGTTCTACATACCAGATCATGCTCTCCAACACCTTCTGGACCCGTATCATTGGGGTAGCAATGTTTGAGAACACTTTTGGGGTTTAAGGCAACATGACAATGCAGAATAAGTAACAATGTTAAATGATATAAATATATATTGGTTTTAATCTACAACTCCATCAGCCTAGTTATACTGCTTTTTCAGTGTTCTTTCAAGTGTGTGTGTGTGCATATGTGTGCTTATGCATGTGCGTGTGTGAAACCAAATTGAAGGGTTGTGAACAATTAGTTGGGGCCTTTATCCAGTTCGATAATTATTTTGGTTCTCTGTATTCAATTTTTTCTTCCATCATGTTGAGGTTGATAAATAATGTACCAACCAAGTATTGGGAAATCTCTCTCTCTCTCTTTGCTCTCTCTCTCTCTCACTATATATATATTAGCTACATTGAAAGGATCAAGAAAGAAGTGTTCTCATCATATCCTCAACGATCATTCCATCACCACTCTGTGGCTATACTAAACAATATACAAAGAAAGACCAACACTACATTGCAACTGTAACCAATAAGGTAGTTGGCCTTCATTAATGGTTTGATGTTACCATCACTGTATTTTAATTGTAACCAAGAGGCGGAGGAATCAACTAACTGTCAGCGCATAACAATTAATTAGTCCAGTACATTAAGTGATAAATGAGAACAATTAACTCCTGTAAGCAGCAATGGCATCAACATCTGACTACTTGGTCTTGTGGTGTCATGTGGTGTCATGTGATGTCATGTGCAACTAGGGATGCTACTAAGAGGACCAAATGCAGTAGTGCTAATGCATGAAAAACAAATGCAAAGCTGTACCCTGTTATCTTCCACATGCAGCGTGATAGGACAATACAAAGATGGCATCTGAACTACAAGGTGCCAATGATTGGAAAGTACAGTTTGACTTGAAGAAAACATTTGTATTTCTGAGTCATACTGTTATAACAATGCAATTCCCTGACACTTGATAAAATAAGTCTCAATTGCTTAGCTTGAGAAGGCAATATGCTTAGCTTGAGAAGGCAATATGGAGTGGGCACATAAAAGAAAGAACCTGAAATATGAAGAACTTAGGGAGTTGTGTGAAGGATGAAGATTGCAATGTATATTGCTTCCAGTAGATGTGGTATGTCATGGATTTGTTGTGAGATCTACTACATTCTACCTGGCAGGTATTGGACTTAGAAATGAGAGTGATGTGGTGATTCAAGAACTAAAGAAGGAAGCAGAAAATGTTTCATTATGGATAAAGCAGAAGCATTTGTGAGAAAGACCAATACTGAAAGCAGAGAGAAGTAAAGCAGTAAGGAGTAAAGGACTGGACAGGTTATAACAGCATGTAGATTCTTGTGATGGCTGCATGAATAACAAAAGGGAAAATTGTGCTACAGAGTGAGCCATAAAAACTGGACACTCGCTGATAGTTGCAAATACAATAGATATATATGTATGTGTGTGTGTGCGTGTGCGTCTGTGTGTGTGTGCAGGTATGGCCGTGTGGTTAAGAACTTTGATTTGAATCTCACTGCATTTTACTTTGGGTAAATGTCTTCTATTATAGCTTAAGCCAACTAATGCCTTATTAGTGAATTTGATAGACAGAAACTGTAAAAAAGCTCATTGTATCTCTGTGTGTGTGTGTAGGCATGGCTGTGTGGTTAACAAGTTTGCTTCTATTTTTACTAATGTTTAATGAAGTCAACGTTTCCTATTAAAATATGATCTATACTCTACTTATATGCATTGAGTGCCCACTCAGTTAATGTTTGACTGATTTTTACATCAAACACATCCATTTATACACACAACTGAAGAGGGGACCTGTCTCTGGTTTGTGCCTTCGTTTCATTTCTAAATACACTTTATCAATATATATATATATATAAATAAAATTAAAGTTCTGTTCGCATGCCAACACAAGAGCAAGAATGAAGGGTTCATTCTACTGACATGGCTATAAAATTGAGGCAAACGAATCGAATGTTATTATTAATATTCGAAAAACTCAAATTACATCTAGTATATATATATATATATAGTAATAATAATAAATTTGAAGACTAAAATCCAAAGAGGGCTCGATAAGGATAAATATATATCAAATATATAAGAACCATAGAGCAAATATTTATATATATTAAAATACATTATGAATGTATCTTAAAGCATCTATACATACACACACCACATACTCATATACATATCCTCGAAAAGGCTTGCTGAACACACAAGCTGAAACCGCTTGGCGCCATGGTTGGGATATTACACATCTATCTATACACATATACTGTATATACATGGTGGTCCAAAAAAAAGTATCCATTTTTGATAAAGTAGCATTTTCTATTGAAAGGAAAACTTTACAATTTTTTTCCATAGACCTGTCTTACAGACATGTAAGTTTTGTGTGGTATAAGTTTTTTCCTCGCATACCACCATTTTGTGAGCACAGCTCAATAGTTTATAATATGCTCGATCCAAGCTCCTTGGCACTGAATCACTGTGGCTACTCGCACATTGAAGTTTGTGATGTGATGTGATTTTCTGTCCTGACTGACCGTGGCCGGCCACTGCGACCTTTAATGTTATCTGTACACTTCCCTTCTACCTGAATTTGTCCAGGAGGCGCTTTATTGTGAGTCTGGTTGTCCAAACTCAACAACAATTTTGGAGGGACTTTCCAGGTATATTGGAGGGACTGGCCACGGTCAGTCAGGACAGAAAATCACATCACATCACAAATTTCAATGTGCGATTAGCCACAGTGATTCAGCGCCAAGGAGCTTGGATCGAGCATATTATAAACTATTGAGCTGTGCTCACAAAATGGTGGTATGCAAGGAAAAAACTTATACCACACAAAACTTACATGTCTGTAAGACAGGTCTATGGAAAAAAATTGTAAAGTTTTCCTTTCAATAGAAAATGCTACTTTATCAAAAATGGATACATCTTTTTGGACCACCATGTATATACAGTATATATACACACACAGAGAAAAAAAACGTGGGGAGTGGAGAGCAGTGTGGATGGGGGATACAACTCCTTGTTCTGTCACAGTGGAATTGTAGATTGTGGCTGTCAGTTGAATTGATGGGGGTTGGTAGTTTCAGGTTACCTTTACTGTAGAAATTCCATCGATGGAGATGAGGGTGGTGAGACTGAAGGGTGGAATGAGTAGAATAATAGTAGAACTGCGTTATGTATGTATTGGCATTTTCACTAATGATGGTGCGATATTGTGTGTGTATGAGTGGTATATATATATATATATATATATAATACATATATATATGTATACATATATATATATATATGTATTTATGTGTATATATATATACACATACACACACACACACATATATATATATATATATATATATATCATCATCATCATCATCACCGTTTTACGTCCGTTCTTCCACGCTAGCATGGGTTAGACGGGTTGTCCTGTTGTGGGCAGTGTCTGGTCGGCTGACCATGCCTTGCTCATACAGGAACTGATCTGGCTTGATTTCTACAGCTGGATGCCCTTCCTAACACCAACCTCATTTACAGTGAGTGCTGGGTGCTTTTTCGTGGCGCCTACACGTCCACTTTACAGTGTGGGCTGGGTGCTTTTTTGCCGTGGCACCTCCACGACCACCTTGCGGGGGGGCGGGGGGGGGGGGCATATTGTTTATATGCTTCAGCATGTACCCATGGGAGGTCGGGTACCCTGTATTACTGCGTGACGCCAGAAGTCACGGTCGTGTGTCATTGACTTTGAGAGGTGTAGTTGGGTAAGGTCGGCTTTTATCACCTCATCCCAAGTCATCTTGGGTCTCCCCACTCCGCGGTTTCCATCAACTTCTAGTGCTCTGCACCTTTTTATGCAGCTGTCATCCTTCATACGCATCACATGTCCATACCAGCGTAACCGCCTCTCCTGCACGCAGCATTTGATTCCTCTTATGCTCAGTCTCTCTCTCAATTCATTTATGCTTTGTCGTTCACGTATATTACTGTTACACATCCATCGGAGCATGCAGGCTTCGTTTCTCTCTAATCTACGTAAGTCTTCCACCTTCAGCGCCCAGGTCTCACTACCATGCAACATCGCTGTTCGGATACACGCATCATACAGTCTGCCTTTCATTCTGAGGGAGAAGCCTTTTGCAGCTAGCAGTGGTAGTAGTTCCCTAAACTTCTTCCATCCCGTTCTTACCCTAGTTATTGTACTTTCTGAGCACCCACCTCCGTTGCTAATTCGGTCACCTAGGTAGCAGAAGCTGTCTACTGTTTCTACAGGGCCCTCCCAGAGATTGGTGGTACTTGTTTCCTGTGGCTGTTTGCTTGCTGTTTCAGCACAGCTGCTGCATGTGAATCCTACATTCTTAATTAAGCTTCCTGAGATCCCGCTACATCTCTTGTGTACCCATTGTTTGCATTTGGGGCAGAGAATGGAGTTCCTACCTACACCTTTCCTACATACTGAGCAAGGCCATTTCCCTACATTTCCCTACATATATATATATATATATATATATATATACACATACACATATATATATATATATATATATATATACACATACACATATATATATATATATATATATATATCATCATCATCATCATCATTTTACGTCCGCTTTTCCCTGCTTGCAAGGGTGGGACGGGAACTGATTCTGGTTTGATTTCTACAGCTGGATGCCCTTCCTAACACCAACCTCATTTACAGTGAGTGCTGGGTGATTTTTTTCCGTGGCACCTCCACGACCACTTTGCAATGGAATGATATGGACCCCAGTCCCTATCATCTCATTTCTACAGCTGAGTAAACTGGAGCAATGTGAAATAAACACATATATATATATATGTATATACACATACATATATATATATATATAAATATATATATATATACACATAACATACATGTATATATACGTGAACGGCAAAGCATAAACGAACTAAGGGAGAAATTAAAAATAAGAGGGATCAGATGTTGTTTACTCGAGAGAAGACTACGTTGGTACGGTCACGTGATACGCATGAAAGACGACAGCTGTATAAAAAAGTGCAGGGCGATATAAATAGACGGTAGCCACGGAGTAGGCAGACCCAGAGAAACCTGCGACGACTTGATAAATTCCGACCTCACACACTTACAACTCTCCAAGACAATGTCACTGGACCGAGATCTTTGGCGCTACACAGTTATACAGAAGACCCGCCTTGCCTAAGTACAAAGCGAAACCTACAGTCAGTAGGCACCTCTAACAAAATACACCCCCGTCCCACTACCCCCCGTCCCACTACCCCCACCCCATCCATACCACTCCCTTAAATGTAAAGTTATGTTGGTACCACAACATCCAGTCCGAAACAAATGAGGTCGTGTAGGTGTCACGACAAAAAAACACACAGTCCACGCTGTAATGTGGCCATGTAGGTAACACGGTAAAAACCTCCCAGTACACACTGTAAACGTGGTTGGTGTTGGGAAGGGCACCCAGCCGTAGAAAACCCGCCATACGTGTAGGTGTCACGACAATAAAACACACAGTCTACGCTGTAATGTGGCCATGTAGGTAATACGGTAAAAACCTCCCAGTTCACACTGTAAACGTGGTTGGTGTTAGGAAGGGCATCCAGCCGTAGAAAATCCGCCAGACAGTCCTGAGCAAGACAACCAATCTTGCCTCAAGTGGGACAATTCCCATCCAGACCCATGCTAGCATGGAAAATGGACGTTAAACGATGATGATGATGATGATGATGATGATATACATACAAATACATACACATATATATACATATATACATATTGCAACTTTTCCGTTAAAATCCTGTGGATGGTGCTTCGGCAAACCTCAGGAACCAAAGTGCAGAGAGCATCCAGAGTGATCCGACGATATTTACGCATGTTTTCCTCGGAAGGAGACCTTACTTTTGGGATTGTCCTCGTAATAATAACTGCGCGAAATTCGTACTTGGTGGTAGCGTTCAACGGGAGCTCCATTCTCAACGTCTGCCAAGCCAAGATTGAGCATCCCAGCGAAGCACGCGCATGCTTGTTTGGGAGTGAAGGAAGCACCAATCACAACAGTGTTGCCAACAGCCGTATGAACAGTTTCTCTGCATCCCCATCGCTTTGGAGACCTTACTTTTGGGCTCATCCTCGTATCAATTCATTTGTCGAGCAATATTTGGCCATGACTGCTACTATGGTAGTAAGCTAGCCGCTGTCTTAATAACCACTCGCTTTCCACTGATTGACCTCGATGTCACGTGATTGATTCTTTTTGAATTTGCTACGGACGTAGAGGCAGTGATTTTCTCAATGGCTTGGAATCCAGTCCACGCATCGCTATTTCCATTCCACTGAATTATTTTTTAATAAGTTTCCAGTGTCCTCGCTATGCCTGGAGACCTATACGGAAAAAGACTTTCCTGATGACGGAATGATTTTCTATATGTTTCTTCGGAAAATATATTTACTCCATTCCAGAAAGAAATTAGTTGGAAGTGATTTTTTAGTAAGTAAGTTAATTTTATAATTTTCTTATTTTACGTCTCTCATATTATTGTTCTGCAACCCCATGCATTGAACCACATTGTTAATAAGACAAAACCTATATATTTGCTAGCATTGATATGCATCTGTGTATATAAATGTTACTAGATATAAATTCCTTATATATATATATATATATATATACAATGTGTCAAGGAAAACAGTGATATTGTCGGGGAGAAGTGTGTACTTAACGATGACGGCGTACTTGCCATCACCGACGCCGATAAGAAGGTAGCTTGGAAGTGTCACTATGAAAGGCTACTAAATGAGGAGAATAAATGGGAGAAAGACAGTCTCCCCCACATCGACCCAATAGAGGGACCAGCAGTGTTAGTCGAAGGTAGTATAATAAGTAAGGCAATCAAAGATATGAAGACAGGCAAGGCGGCTGGGCCTTCGGAAATAGTTGCCGAGATGCTGAAGGCATCTGGTACGGTGGGACACACCTTGGTCACCCGGATAGTCAACCAAGTCATACAGAATGGGGTTGTTCCGAAGGACTGGCGTAGCAGCATCATCGTTAACTGTTATAAGGGTAAAGGAGATGCCCTAGATAGGAGTAACTATAGAGGCATTAAATTAATTGACCAGGTCATGAAGGTCACGGAAAAAGTAATAGCGCAACTAATCAGAGAGCGAATTGATCTAGATGAAATGCAGTTCGAGTTTGTGTCAGGCAAAAGTACCACAGACGCTCTTTTCATTGTACGACAACTACAGGAGAAGTACCTAGCTAAAAGTAAACCCCTATACTTAGCTTTCGTCGACTTGGAGAAGGCCTTCGACAGAGTCCCCCGTTCCATTATCTGGTGGGCTCTTAGAAAACTAGGTGTTGATGAATGGCTTGTGAGAGCTATACAAGCCATGTATAAAGAAACAGTCAGCAAGGTTAGAATTAACAACGAATATAGTGAAGAGTTTAGTGTAAAAGTTGGTGTTCATCAGGGCTCTGTTCTTAGCCCCCTACTATTTATTATTGCCCTCCAGGCTATAACAGTGGAGTTCAAGACCGGCTGCCCATCGGAAATCCTATACGCAGATGATCTAACGCTCATAGCTGAATCAACGGCCGAGCTAGAGAAGAAATTCCAAACATGGAAGCACGGCCTAGAATCAAAAGGCCTTAAAATTAACCTGGCTAAGACTAAAGTTCTAGTTTGTAAGAAAGAAAATAAGGCGGCGGTCCCCTCCGGGAAGTGGCCATGCGCAGAGTGTAGGAAAGGCGTAGGTAGAAACTCCATTTTGTGTCCCAAATGCAAAGTTTGGATGCATAAAAGATGTAGTGGGATCACAGGTAAGCTAACTAAGAACATAGATTTTACATGTGGCCGGTGTTCTGGGGCAATAAGTAGCAGCAAGTGCCCACAAAATACTAGCTCTTTCAACTGCGCAGAGGGTTCTATAGAAATAGTGGACAGCTTCCGTTACCTGGGTGACAAAATCAGCAGTGGGGGAGGGTGCTCTGAAAGTACAGTAGCTAGAGTCAGAACTGGGTGGAAAAAGTTCAGAGAGCTTATACCACTATTAGCTGCTAAAGGGTTCTCCCTAAAAATGAAAGGCAGGTTGTACGATGCCTGCATACGAACAGCAATGTTGCATGGCAGTGAGACCTGGGCATTGTGTGCAGAAGATATACGCAGACTAGAGAGAAACGAAGCTTGCATGCTCCGCTGGATGTGTAATAGTAATATACGTGAACGACAAAGCATAAACGAACTAAGGAAAAAATTAGAAATAAGAGGGATCAGATGTTGTCTACTCGAGAGAAGGCTACGTTGGTATGGTCACGTGATGCGCATGAAGGACGATAGCTGTATAACAAAGTGCAGGGCAATAAAGATAGACGGTAGCCACGGAATAGGCAGACCCAGAAAAACCTGGGACGAGCTGATAAACTCCGACCTCACACACTTACACCTCACCAAGACAATGTCACTGGACCGAAACCTTTGGCGGTACTCAGTAATAGAGAAAACCCGCCTTACCTAAATACAAAGTAAAACCTACTACAGTCAGTAGGCATCTCTAACAAAATACACCCCCGTCCCACTACCCCCACCCCATCCACACCGCCCCCTTCTATGTAAAGTTATGTTGGTGCCACACCATCCAGGCCGAAACAAATGAGATCGTGTAGGTGTCACGACAAAAAAACACACAGTCCATGCTGTAATGTGGCCGTGTAGGCAACACGGTAAAAACCTCCCAGTCCCACACTGTAAATGTGGTTGGTGTTAGGAAGGGCATCCACTGTAGAAAACCTGCCAGACAGTCCTATGCGAGCAAGACAATCACTCTTGACTCAAGTGGGAAAACTCCCGTCCAAACCCATGCAAGCGTGGAACACGGACGTTAAACGTTGATGATGATGATGATGATGATATATACACATATATATATATATATATATATATATATACATACTTGTTATTCATAATGAACATGTGAAAAAAGATAGGTGTAGGCTGAAGGAGAATAAATATCAAAAACTGAAACTGAAGCATAGCATGCAAAGGAGGAGGAGGGGTAAGAAGTAAAGGAAGAGGAAGAAAAGAAAAAAGTAGCGAAGTATGCAGCAGAAAAGAGAGAGGAGAGGATATCTAGTGTAAGGAAAAGAAAGGTGTGAGCATTGAGATGATGAAAGGAATATTTAAGGTAGTGGTATTATAGACTTCAGTCTCTCTTGACTGGGCATTACACCTTCTGGCAAGTATCTAAAAGTCAGAGATTGATGCTAAGTAATTTACATCAGATGGAAAAATGATGGTAAATCATGTATGTGTAAATGTGAGGATATGCACACAGACACACAGACACACACAGACACACAAACACACACACACACATATATATATATATATACCTTTCTAGCTGGGAATGCAGATGATGATGATGACAATGATGATGATGATTATATATATATCAACATCATCATCATCATCATTTTATGTCCGCTCTTCCCTGCTTGCAAGGGTGGGATGGGTCTTATTCAGCACAGCATCTCCCCACTCGTCACAGTCCTTCGTCATCTCCACCGTGAGCTTCAATGATCTGAGGTCTGTTCTCACCACCTCCGCCCATGTTTTTCGTGGTCTACCTCTACCACATCTTCCTTCAACTGGCATTTCCTGGCACTTCTTCACCCATCGGTCATCCTCCATGCGCATCACATGTCCATACCACCTCAGCCTCCTCTCCCGTACACTACATTCTATCCCTCTCAGACACAGTTTCTCTATCAACACATTCATGCTGGGTCGTTCACGCACATTTACACTGCACATCCAACGGAGCATGCTTGCCTCATTTCTCTCCAGCCGTCGCATATCCTCTGCAGTTGCTGCCCATGTCTCACTACCATGCAGCATCGTGCTCCTCACACAGGCATCATACAACCGGCCTTTCGTACGCAGGAAGAAACCCTTCTTCGTCAGCAGAGGAAGCAGCTCCCTAAACTTCTTCCAACCCATCCTTATTTTAGATATTATGGCCCTCTCCCATGCTAATCTGATCTCCTAGGTACCGGAAGCTATCCACCACTTCTATAGCACCCTCCTGCATTTGATAAATGTGTCTATCAATGCGACTTCTACTGTCTAATTTCCCTGTACATCTACTGCATACATATTTCTCCCTACCTGTTAGTTTGTCTGCTATCCCGCTACATCTCTTGTGTACCCAAGATCTGCATTGTGTGCATTTTATAGAATTTATGCCAGTTCCTTTTCTGCATATCGAACATGGCCATTTCCCTGACGGAATCAGAGTTTTGTCCTCTTTTCTACTCATCAACACTTTTGTCTTAGCTAGGTTCACTCTCAGTCCTCTTGCTTCCAACTGCTGTTTCCATAGCCAGAATTTATTCTCTAGCTCCTCTACTGATTCTGCTATAAGAACCAGATCATCAGCATAGAGAAGTTCCCATGGACAGTCAGTCTTAAACTCCTCTGTTATGGCTTGGAGGACTATAATGAACAAGAGCGGGCTGAGGACCGAACCTTGATGTACTCCTACATGTATCTGGAATTCCTCACTAAACTCCATTCCTACCCTGACTTTACTGAGAGTACCTCTGTACAAAGTTTGCACTGTCCTCACAAGCCATTCCTCAACACCTAGTTTACTTAGGGACCACTAGATGACAGATCGGGGTACCCTATTTAAAGGCCTTCTCTAGGTCAACAAAGGCTAAATATAGTGGCTTATTTTTCTCTAAGAACCTCTCTTGCAATTGTCTCACCAAGAAGAGGGCATCTGTTGTACTCTTCCCAGGCACAAAACCAAACTGCATCTCATCTAGTTTGACCCTTTCTCTAATTAGTTGTGCTAATATCCTTTCTGCCACTTTCATAACCTGATCCATCAGTTTTGTACCCCTATAATTGCTCCTCTCCAGAGCATCCTTTTTACCTTTGTAGCAATTTATGAGAATACTGCTGCACCAGTCTTTGGGTATGACACCACCATATATAGCCTGATTGCTGATGCATGAAACCAGTTTAGTGCCTACGCCCCCTGATGCCTTCAGCATCTCAGCACCTATTCCCGATGGTTAGCAGCCTTACCATTTTTCATTTCCTTAATCGCCTCTTGGACCCTATATTTGTCAATCTCAATAGCTGGTCCCTCTGTCGGATCTATTAAGGGTAATTTCTCTCTCTCCCATTCGTTCTCCACATTCATCAGTCTCTCATAATGACATTTCCGGGCCTCCTTTTTCTGATCATTCGTGACACTAAGTACACCGGCATCATTCCGGACACATTTATCTCCAACATCCTGATTTGCATTGACACACTGCCTTGCAATGTGGAACACCGCACGCCTCTGATCTTCCCGTCACAGAACATTGGCAAACCTCCTACTCTCAGCCTCCCTGCGTGCTAAGTACACCTGATGTCTAGCTTCTCTCTTATAATAATAAAAATGAAATTATTGTGTAAAGTGCTCAGGTGCACTACAACTCGTCAAAGGTGTATGTATAGCACATAGAATAATACACAAATGTCAGGGAGGTGAATAGTGTATGAGTCATGGTATACATGTGTGTATGTGTATGGAGGGGGAACATTAGCTGTAGTGTTGGCGGATCTCAGGAAGCATGGAGGCCTTAAAGGATGCAGTGTCTCGACAGCTAACAACTGATGCAGGTAGCTTGTTCCATGCTTCAGCAACTCTGAGCGTGAAAAAATGTTTCCGAAAGTCATGCGAACTGTGCTGTTTTCTTACTTTGTGGGCATGTCCACATGTGTTAGACACATCATCATTATCATCATCATTTCATTTTACGTCCGCTTTTCCCTGCTTGCAAGGGTGGGACGGGAACTGATTCTGGCTTGATTTCTACAGCTAGATGCCCTTCCTAACACCAACCTCATTTACAGTGAGGGCTGGGTGCTTTTTTGCCGTGGCACCTCCACGACCACTTTACAGGGGTCCCTATCATCTCATTTCTACAGCTGAGTAAACTGGAGCAAAGTGAAATAAAGTGTCTTGCTCAAGGAAACAACACATCACCCGGTCTGAGAATTGAACTCACAACCTTTCGATTACAAGGCCAATGCTCTAACCACTAAGCCATGTGCCTCCATTGGAAATCATGGAAATCAAAAAGGTACTCAGGGTTGTTGTTGGCAAGATGGTTAACAATTTTGTGGGTGTTTACCAAGTCAGCTGCCAGGCGTCGGAGCTTCAATGTATCTATGCCCAGAGAAGCAAGGCGCTCAGAGTATGGTAGATGCCTGATGGAGCGTATTCGCTTGGTTGCACGTCTCTGAACAGTTTCTAGGTGGTCAATGTTCTGAGCAAGATAGGGGTTCCAGACTGGTGATGCAAATTCTAAGTGTGGCCGCACCATAGCCATGTACAGCCTTAAATAGATATCTGGAGAGCGGCTGACAAAGGTCTTGCTGAGTGATGCTAAGACACCCTCGGCCTTCTTGACAATTTTAGAAACGTGCTTCGTCCAATGCAAATTGCTGCTGACCGTAATGCCCAGGTCACATTCACAAGAAGACTTCTTGATATTAGTGCTGTGGAGGGAGTATGTGGACGCTGGGTTTTTACTACCACAATGCATGGTGGTGCACTTGTCCACAGCTAGCTTGAGTTGCCAGTCTGAGATCCATTGTTGTATTGTGTCCAGGTCAGACTGCAAGCAAGATCTATAGTGTTCAGGATCTGTCCATTTTATCTCAAGGTACAGCTTGTATGTCTCATTCCATCTGTTGCTTACTGAGATATCACTAACGACTAACCTATGCTGTGGGGTACATTCTTCCCCAGGGTATGCCTTGGTATTAGACACTATCTGCCTGTCCCGCTGCCTAACTAGTAATAAGTCAATCTGGCTTATGTGCTCACCTAATTTGTAGGTTATTAGGTGATTGGCAGGTTTCTGGAAGTTTGTGTTGCAAATAGTCAGTGTACTTGCATCACAAAATTCAAGAAGTCTCACTCCTTCATTTGTTGAGCCGTAACCGTGCCCACCATGTACCCCAGTGTAACCATCCTGGAGCTGTCCAACATGACCATTGAAGTCCCCTGCTAGCATAACGATGTCTCTGTCCTCCGTCATTGCGGTTGTTTGTAAAAGTTGCTCGTAAAAGCAGTCTTTCTCATCTTTGCCTAGGCCTGCTTGGGGAGCATAGGCAGAAATGATTGTCAGTAGTCTCCTGCCTACAACTAATCTAAGCTTAATTATTCGATTACTAACTCGAACTACCTCTATTGTCTTATTGATCCATCTCTCAGCAGGAAAATGCCCACTCCTCCTAACCCATCATCCTTACCTACCTAGAAAAGCTTATAGCTAAGACGTTTGCCTACGACTAGTCTCGCAGAGGCACCTCTCCATCTCACCTCTTGCACGCAGCACACATCCACCTGCCTTCTCTCCAGCATCTCCACTATTTCAGCAGATCTACCTCCGAGAGTGCCAACATTAAGTGTTGCAACTCTGAGGTGCGACGTCTTCATATTTTGTTGTTGTTCCTATCTATTTGTTGCTGTGCTGCCAAGCGCTTTGGCATTGATACACTGGTTGGATGCCCTTCCTAACACCAGTGCCACTTTACAGCATGGACTGGGTGCTTTTATTTGTGCCACCAACACTAGAGAGGATGTCTTACTAGACTCCAGGGCCCTCTCTACCCCCCTATTTTACAGCATGGTCATAAAAAAAAAAACCCACTTATTGACACGACACGCACATACACACACACACACTCACACACCAACACTCATGCATACAAACTACAAACACACACGCCACTCACACACCAACACTCCTGCATACAAACACACACACCACTCACATACACGCATATATATATATATATTAAATCCTTCCCCCATGAAGAATGCACCTCCCAACATAGACTCATAATTAGCGACCTCATAGTCAGCACGAGACGTACTCGACAACAGAAGAGGACTATCCTCAGGAGAAAAATATGGAAGCTAAAGGACCCCACAGCCAGTAATAAATTTAAAAGCATATTATTTGATGCTTTTGATAGTAAGGAAGAGCAATTAGAGTCGTACAATATAGAGGAACAGTGGGAATTCCTGAAAGCTAACCTGCTGAAGGCGACAGATGAAATCTGTGGCTGGAGCAGACCTATAGGCAGAAGGAGAGCAACTTGGTGGTGGAACAGTAAGGTGGAGGGGTCAATCAAGGCCAAAAAGCAGGCTTGGAAAGCATGGCGGGATGGGGGAAGTAGAGGAAAGAAAGTTCAAGCATGTTCTACAACGCAAGGACCAAAAACGTGAGGTGTTCAGGATTGCTAGGCAATGTGTCAAGGAAAACCGTGATGTTGTCGGGGAGAAGTGTGTCCTTAATGATGATGGTGTACTTGCCATCACTGACACTGATAAGAAGGTAGCTTGGAAGTGTCACTACGAAAGGCTACTAAATGAGGAGAATAAATGGGAGAAAGACAGTCTCCCCCACATCGACTCAATAGAGGAACCAGCAGTGTTAGTCGAAGGTAGTATAATAAGTAAGGCGATCAAAGACATGAAGACAGGCAAGGCGGCTGGGCCTTCGGAAATAGTTGCTGAAATGCTGAAAGCATCTGGAACGGTGGGACACACTATGGTCACCTGGATAGTAAACCAAGTCATACAGAATGGGGTCGTTCTGAAGGACTGGCGTAGCAGCATCATCATTAACTGCTACAAGGGTAAAGGAGATGCCCTAGATAGGGGAAACTATAGGGGCATTAAATTAATTGACCAGATCATGAAGGTCACAGAAAAAGTAGTAGTGCAACTAATCAGAGAGCGAATTGATCTAGATGAAATGCAGTTCGGGTTTGTGTCAGGTAAAAGTACAACAGACACTCTTTTTATTGTACAACAACTACAGGAGAAGTACCTAGCTAAAAGTAAACCCCTATACTTAGCTTTTGTTGACTTGGAGAAAGCCTTTGACAGAGTACCCCGCTCGATTATCTGGTGGGCCCTTAGAAAACTAGGTGTTGATGAATGGCTTGTGAGAGCTATACAAGCCATGTATAAAGAAACAGTCAGCAAGGTTAGAATTAACAACGAATATAGTGAAGAGTTTAGCGTAAAAGTTGGTGTTCATCAGGGCTCCGTCCTTAGCCCCCTACTATTTATTATTGCCCTTCAGGCTATAACAGAGGAGTTCAAGACCGGCTGCCCATGGGAACTTCTATACGCAGATGATCTAACGCTCATAGCTGAATCAATGGCTGAACTAGAGAAGAAATTCCAAACATGGAAGCATGGCCTAGAATCAAAAGGCCTTAAAAGTAACCTTTCTAAGACTAAAGTTCTAGTTTGTAGGAAGGAAAATAGGGCATTGGTCCCATCTGGGAAATGGGCATGCTCAGTGTGTAGGAAAGGAGTAGGCAGAAACTCCATTTTATGTCCCAAATGCAAAGTATGGGTGCATAAAAGATGTAGTGGGATCACAGGTAAGCTAACTAAGAATATAGATTTTATATGTGGCCGGTGCTCAGGTGCAATAAGTAGCAGCAAGTGCCCATAGAATACTAGCTCATTCCATTGCACAGATGGTTCTATAGAAATAGTGGACACCTTCCGTTACCTGGGTGACAAAATCATTAGTGGGGGAGGGTGCTCTGAAAGTACAGTAGCTAGAGTCAGAACGGGATGGAAAAAGTTCAGAGAGCTTATACCACTATTGGCCGCTAAAGTGTTGTCTCGAAACCTACAACCAGTAGGCACCGCTTACAAAAATACACCCCATCCACACCACCTCTTTCGATGTAAAGTTATGTTGGTACCACAACATCCAGTCCGAAACAAATGAGGTCGTGTAGGTGTCACGAAAAAAAACACACAGTCCACGCTGTAATGTGGCCGTGTAGGTAACACGGTAAAAACCTCCCAGTCCACACTGTAAACCTGGTTGGTGTTAGGAAGGGCATCCAGCCGTAGAAAACCTGCCAGACAGTCCTATACGAGCAAGACAACCAATCTTGCCTCAAGTGGGAAAATTCCCGTCCAAACCCATGCAAGCATGGAAGATGGACGTTAAACGATGATGATGATGATGATGATGATTACCGGCAGTACGGATACAAAATCAAAATCATGTCAACTGTTGACTTTTCCCAGTCCAGTTCAATTTTTATATAATAATAATAATAATAATTGTTTGCTTTACGCTGGTGATGGTGGTGGTGGTGAATGGTGGTGGTGATGGTGGTGGATGTGTCAGTGATGGTGTCAGTATATATATATATATATATATATATCAGTATATGTGTCAGTATATATATATATATATAGTCTTCACATATATATATATATATATATATATATATATATCAGTATATGTGTCAGTATATATATATATATATATAGTCTTCACATATATATATATATATATATATATATCAGGGGTGAAGGGTCCGAGCATGCAACGCATGCAGTGCATGCATTATAGAATCTTGAGTTGATCAATTGCGCCGGTTGAAGCAAGCAGAATTTTGGCTGCTTACTAAAACACATATACACATATATGATATATATTGATATATATGATATATCATCATCTTACGTCCGCTTTTCCCTGCTTGCAAGGGTGGAACTGATTCTGGCTTGATTTCTACAGCTGGATGCTTTTCCTAACACCAACCGCATTTACAGTGAGTGCTGGGTGCTTTTTTGCCGTGGACCCCAGTCCCTATCATCTCATTTCTACAGCTGAGTAAACTGGAGCAATGTGAAATAAAGTGTCTTGCTCAAGTAAACAACACATCACCCAGTCTGAGAATTGAACTCACAACCTTTCAATTGCAAGGCCAATGCTCTAACTACTAAGCCATGTGTCTCCATATATATGTATTGATATATATTGATATATATTGATATATATATTAATATATATGATATATATTGATATTTAGGTATATATCATCATATTCACCATTTTAATGTCTGCTTTCCCTGCTAGCAAGGGTTGTACAGGTCTACATAGACCAAGTCAGAACTGAAGCGGTGACTATTGATCTCTTAGATAAGTCAGGGATCTGCATCTTGTTTATGTATGGTCTCACATTCTACTGCGTGCACAGGGGAGGTTGTCATGTCTTTGACACAACTGAGGGTCTTCTCAACCCTTTGACTCTAACTTTTCTATGGCTAGATACCCTTCCTATCACCAACTACTTTACAGTTTGTACTGAGTGTGTTTATCATGTAGATCGCCAATACTAGGGGGCTTGTCATACTTTGACATGACTGAAGTGTCTTCATGACCCTTTTTTTGGCAAGTTTTCTATGGATGGGTGCCCTTCCTATCACCAACCATTTTACAAGGGGCAGCAGCTAGGAATATGTGTGTGTGTGTGGGGGGGGGGGGGGGGCATGGGATGTGTGCAGACAGGAGATGTAGTGGTGTTGATGATAGCTGTTAGTGAGTGGTGGTGTAAGGGCAGAAGGTCAGGTCACATTGTATGTTGAAGGTCAGGTCTTCTTCAGCACTGCATATCGCCAGCTCTTGTAGTCTTTAGTCATTTATGTTGTGGGGTTAAGTTTTTTTAAGGCCAGTCTTCACAACCTCCTCACATGTTGTCCTAGGTCTGCACTTCAAATTCATCCCAGTACACATTGCCAACTCTCACTCTTCTGGTTGCTCCTCTATATATGGCCTGCATGGCCCTCACAAGCCATTAGTCTACACCTAGCTTCCTAAGTACCCACCAGATTATAGAGCATGGGACCCTGTCAAAGGCCTTCTCCAGATCCACAAAAGCTAGATACAGTGGCTTACTCTTAGCTAAGTACTACTCCGGTAGTTGTCTCACCAGAAAGAGGGCTTCGGTAGCACCCCTACCTTGCATAAATCCATCTCATCTCTCTCTCTCTCACTCTCTCTCTATCTTTTTATATCCCCTCCTCTCTCTCCATCCATCCATCTATCTACTTATCTATCTGTCTATCTATCTATCTATAAATATATATAACATTTTACACGTTTTTATTGTATGTAAACTTCCCCCTTTGTATTTGTCCCCTTCTTTTGTGTCCCTGTGGCTAATAAAGAAACATATCTATAAATATATATATATTTATGAAACAGCTTGCTGAACACATAAGCCGAAACCATTTGTTGCCATGGTTGGGATTTTACATATCTCTATTTATATATACACACACACAAATATGTGTGTGTGTATATATATATATATATTTAAAAGAATAGAGGTGTAACACACAAGTTATGATATATTGGTAAACGGAATAGAAAATGCTGACAAATTGTTCACAGTGAAAAATAGTTTAATTAGGAATAAGTGAGAATTAGTAATTGTATTGGTTAGTATTCAGTTTTGGTTTTAAGTTTTACCGGTTGCGCATTTCTAATGCTTTTCAAAAATAATTTTGAGATAGAGCGTCCGTGATGTTTGATCAGAGCAAACATCATGGACGCTCTATCTCAAAATTATTTTTGAAAAGCATTAGAAATGCGCAACCGGTAAAACTTAAAACCAAAACTGAATATTAACCAATACTATTACTAATTATCACTTATTCCTAATTAAACTATTTTTCACTGTGAACAATTTGTCAGCATTTTCTATTCCGTTTACCAATATATATATATGTATATATATATATAGATAATTTTCTTTTTATTTGCCACCAGGGCATCAAAAAGTGGGACAAGTACAATGGGAGGAGTTTACATAACAAGGCGTCCTCAATAAGGAGGAGGCAATAACAAAATATAAAAATAAAATAAAATATAACAAGATAAAATTTATAACAAAATCCTCAATAGAGAGGAGGCGCCTTGAGGGGTCGCACACACCCCCCCAAAAAAGTGTGCAACCCTTCTCCTCAGGAGCACAGAGAGGGGGTACTCCCTTGGTCTTTCATCTTCCTCACCTATAGTCTGATGTAGAGTGAAGGCCCATTCACACGGGCCATTCTCGCCACTTTCACCCATCTTTCATAAAAACGGCTGGGGTGCAGCACCTCTCTCTCCATCCTGATCCTTCTTCCGAAATAATATCGGAAGAAACGGACCAGTTGTTGGCTATCTATATATATATATATAGATAGATAGATAAATATGCACGGGTGTGTATGATTGTGTATAGAAGATTATATTAATAAGAGGGATTTCAACTTTGTCTGATTTACTCGTTTTATTTACAATCCTTTAACATTTATAATGGTATTATAATGAAATAGTATGATAGAATATTAAATGCTAAGTGTTAATTGAACAAGTACTTTCATGCTTTCGCAATCTTCAGGTTCATAATGTGTGGTGACAGTCAAGTTTGCAATTTTCAACAGTTGAAAATTGCAAACTTGACTGTCACCACACATTATGAACCTGAAGATTGCGAAAGCATGAAAGTACTTGTTCAATTAACACTTAGCATTTAATATTCTATCATACTATTTCATTATAATACTATTATAAATTTTAAAGGATTGAAAATAAAACGAGTAAATCAGACAAAGTTGGAATTCCTCTTATTAATATATATATATATGTGTGTGTGTGTGTGTGTAAAAAGAGAGAGGGGGGAGATGAGAATAGATGACTAAATTTATGAGTGAAGGGGCGTGGCTTAGTGGTTAAAGCATTGTGTTCACAATCATGAGAATGTAAGTTTTTTCCTTGAGCAAGACACTTTTTTTCATGTTGCTCCAGTTCACTCAGCTGGAAAAAATGTGTTGCGACATCACTGGTGTAAAGCTGTCTTTATCATTTTGTTGGACAACACTGGTGGCATGGAGAGGGGAGACTTGTATGCATAACTGACTGCTGGTCTTCCACAAAAACATCATTCCTGGGCTTGTACCAAGGAGGGGAACCTTCTAGGTGCAAACTGATGGTCATTCATGACCAAAGGCTACCTACAGATAAATGGAAGAGAGAGACATTGAGAAACATTTTGAAGTTCAGACAAACATATTTGACAAGTGCTGTAAGGAAAGAAGTAAGCTTTGAACAGGGGAAGATTATGAACCAGTTTTGATTCCCAGTTGAAGCAAATTCCTTTTATTTCATTTATACCTCTTAATGTCTTTCAGAAAGCCATAATGTCACACTTTTTCATCCTTTTACTCTATATATTTCTGAGCTTCAGGCTAAGTATAAAATTAATAGGTGTACATGCATTTAAGATATTGAAGTCTTAATTTTTTTTTTTTTGGCTTTCAGGAAATAATGGTTTGACAATTTGATGTCATTCACACAGGTCTTTATTAACACTTTGTACTTTGTCCTATGTAAGTTGCACTTCTCTCAGCTCACCTCTAAATGTTCTACACCAGGTATTATTTAGTGTCTCAATCTTTTTCCTTCCAGTGGGTGTTCATATTAATGGTGCCTTTGCAATCATGTCCTGGTCTTTTCTGAACATTAAGAACCATTTATCCAAACACAAATACTAGGCTATTTGCATAGAGATATCAGGGCAACAAGAAGCTGTCCATCGATCCTACACTCCTGCAGAACCTTCCACAGTGGGTCCCGAGGAACACACTCATATGACTTTTCAGGGTCTACAAAACAAGAATATACCTCCTGGCAGTACTCCTGTGATTTCTCAAAGACCTGCTGCAGTGTGAATATTTGGTTGGCTGTGCTGCCTCCGGGGTGAAAACCACACTGTTTGTCAGCTAGCTTGGACTTCACAATCTCCCTCCTCCTCTTTGCCAGACACTTAGCATAGACTTTACTGGGGAGGCTTAACAAGGAGATCCCTCTATAATTGGACCAATCTCTCTTGTCTATCACCCCCGATTGCCATTGCTTAGGTGCTTTACCAGAGATCTAGGACACCCGGCACACTTGTGTCTGAGAAAAGTACCAGATTGGTGACTAGAAAGTATAAGACCGCCAAAAACAAAAACAAAAAAAAACAACAACAATAACAAATCAAAACAAAAAACCCACTGCAATATGGCTAGACACAACAAAGGCAGTCTTACTGCATTGTCCTTTGTGTGGGTTAGCACGGGATGCATTCAGGACACAATGCACCATCCTGTCTGGGAATCGAACTCATACCCTCATGATTGAGAGCTCAACACTCTAACCACTAAGCCATGCACCTTCATTATGAGCTAGAAACCCTTATTATCATGAGTTCAAGCACTATATAGTCGTATATAATATTGTCTTTTGCTCTTAAGTGAGATGCATTACTTAGTTTCTTCAGTTAACCTTGAAGTTGAATCTTTGATGTAAAGAAGGTCATATAACTCTAAATCTTTTGCTTGAATAATTTATGCAAATACTGTCAGTTTCAAAATCAACCAGTAAGTACTGGAATAATAATGAGTTTTTATAATAGTATAAGAGAATTGGGGGTGTAAAGTTGATTGAATCAATCCCAATTTCATTGAAGAAAGACACAAAAGTCACCAAATGGCATTTGAACTTAGAATATACACAAATGAAACTAAATACTTTAGAACATTTAGTTGAAGTGCAATTATTTCTGCTCACCACGCTGTGACTACCTTCATGGGTTAGAATAAAAGGAATAAAAGCAATGAATAGTTAAATAAATAAATAAATAAAAGATTAATTGTGTGAAACTAGAAGCTACATTGACCAAAGAACTATCTATATAGGGCATCAAAAAGTACTTTAATCAGACAAGAATGGATGATTTCAAACTCAAGCATAAAACCTACTTTTAAAATGTATATATTTATTTATCTATTTATTTATTTATTTATTTATTTATTTATTTATTTATTTATGTTATTATATTGATGCAATATATAAGTATGTATTTATGGTTTCATTTAGGCACAAACATTCTAAGTCTAGATTTTATGTCCCTGGGGTTATTTGCTATAAAACTTTCAATGAGACCCACATACCAGTTTACTGACAGATGGTTTGATTAATGTCTTACTATCAGATTCATATTTTACAATTTTATTGTCGTAACAGTCATAAACTTTAGTCCTTTTCTTTGAAAATGTTCAGTTAATACATCCCTTTAATTGTTTCTTATTAAAATTATGTGTTGTGAAGAGATAAGTCACATATGACCTGGGTCTCTGACCTAGTTTTTGGAGCACAGAATTACTTCACAACTGCTACTGCTGTCTTTGGGAAGGGCATGAATATGACAATATTTCATCTCTCTCCATCGTACATGGCCACAAGAAACATATATTCTTTATTCTCTCTCCCTTTCTTTCTCTCTCTCTCTCTCTCTCTCTCTCTCTCTCTCTCTCTCTCTCTCTCTATATATATATATATATATATATATATATGGAGGCACATGGCTTAGTGGTTAGAGCATTGGGCTTGCAATCGAAAAGTTGTGAGTTCAATTCTCAGACCGGGTGATGTGTTGTTTCCTTGAGCAAAACACTTTATTTCACATTGCTCCAGTTTACTCAGCTGTAGAAATGAGATGATAGGACTGGGGTCCCTATCATTCCACTGCAAAGTGATCGTGGAGGTGCCATGGCAAAAAAGCACCCAGCACTCACTGTAAATGAGGTTGGCATCCAGCTGTAGAAATCAAGCCAGAATCAGTTCCTGTCCCACCCTTGCAGGCAGGGAAAAGCGGACGTAAAAAAAAAAATGATGTTGATGACGATATATATCTGAAAGGAAGAGCAGGAGAAATCGTAGAGATGCTAGAGCAAAAGGAAATTGATGTATGCTGCGTGCAAGAGACTAGATGGAGAGGAGAGTCTGCAAGAGTTCTTGTAGGAAAAAAATTTTTCTGGGTGGGAAATGACGATGGGATGGGTGATGTAGGTATACTAGCTGACAAGTGGGTAGATAAGGTAATCTCAGTGAACAGGGTGAATGCAAGAATCATTAAACTCAGACTAGTCCTGAATAAAACAATTACCACAATAATATCAGCTTACGCACCCCAATCGGGGTTGCCAGACGAACTTAAGGATAAGTTTTACGAGTCCCTAATGCACACTACTGATCTAACAAACAACAATGACTTCCTAATCATTGCAGGAGATTTTAACGAACACGTAGGTAAACACCGTGACGGCTTCTATAGAGTCCATGGTGGCGATGGGGTTGGCACAAGAAATGAAGAAGGATTCAGGCTTCTAGAATTCTGTGACGCCAATGACATGTTGATATGTAACACAAGCTTCAAAAAACCCGACAAACATCTGATCACCTATAGATCAGGGGAGCATTCTAGTCAGATAGATTTTATCCTCATCAGAGGACGTGACAGATGGACGGTCATAAACACAAAAGCCTTCCCTAGTGAGGAATGTACCTCCCAACATAGCTTAGTTGTCAGCGACCTCACGGTCAGAACTAGACGAACCTGGAAACAGAAGCCAACCCGGAGAAGAAAGATCTGGAAGCTGAAAGACCCCTCAGCCAGTTACAGATTTAAAGATATTTTACTCAACGTCTATGACTGTAAAGAAGAACAGATAGAGACATTCAATGTAGAAGAACACTGGGAGTTCCTAAAAAATAACCTACTAAAGGCGACAGATGAGATCTGTGGCTGGAGTAAGACCACAGGCAGGAGGAAAGTGACTTGGTGGTGGAACAATAAGATAGATGAGGCAGTTAAGGCCAAGAGACAGGCATGGAAAGAATGGAAGAACGGGGGAAGCAGGGTACATTACATAGAGACCAGGAGGGAAGCTAGGCGACAAGTATACTTAGCTAGGAGGGAAGCAGAGGATAGAAAATTCAAGCATGTTTTGCAACATGAGGACCAGAAACAGGAGGTGTTCAAGATTGCGAGGCAGTGTGTCAGAGAGAATTATGATGTCATTGGAGAGAAGTGTATCTGGAATGATAAAGGTGAGCTTGCCCTCACAAGTGCTGAGAAGAAAGATGCGTGGAAGAGCCATTATGATAGATTACTAAATGAGGAGAATGCATGGGAAGAAGAGACCCTACCCCAAGTAGACCCTATAGAGGGGCCAGCAGTACAAGTCAGCAGCAGCGTAGTAAGTAAGGCAATTAAAGATATGAAGACGAGGAAGGCAACCGGTCCATCGGGTATAGCTGCCGAGATGCTGAAGGCATCTGGGTTGGTAGGTCACACCATAACCACACGTATTGTTAACCAGGTAATACTAGAAGGTGTCATACCAAAGGATTGGTGCAGTAGCATCATTGTCAACTGCTACAAAGAGCACTAGATAGAGGAAACTATAGAGGTACAAAGCTGATGGACCAGGTCATGAAAGTAACAGAAAGAGTTATAGCACAGTTGATTAGGGACTGGGTGAAACTAGATGAGATGCAATTTTGGTTTGTGCCAGGAAGAGGCACCACTGATGCCCTCTTCCTTGTGAGGCAGTTACAGGAAAAGTACTTAGCTAAAAGTAAGCCACTCTACCTGGCATTCGTCGATCTCGAGAAAGCCTTTGACAGAGTTCCCTGTGCTATAATCTGGTGGGCTCTTAGAAAACTAGGAGTAGATGAATGGCTTGTGAAAGCTGTACAAGCCATGTATAGGGGAGCAGTCAGCAAAGTTAGGATTAGCAATGACTAAAGCGAGGAATTTAGCGTACAGGTCGGTGTCCACCAGGGCTCTGTTCTTAGCCCTCTCCTGTTCATCATAGTCCTGCAAGCAATAACGGAGGAGTTTAAGACCGGATGCCCATGGGAACTCCTGTATGCAGATGACCTCGCACTTATAGCTGAATCTATGGTAGAACTAGCGAAGAAATTCCAAACTTAGAAGCAGGGACTAGAAACAAAGGGTCTCAAAGTCAACCTGACAAAGACTAAGGTCCTTGTAAGTAGACGAGAAAACAGAACCCAGATCCCCTCAAGGAAATGGCCTTGCTCAGTATATAGGAAAGGTGTAGGTAGGAACTCCATTCTCTGCCCCAAATGCAAACAATGGGTACACAAGAGATGTAGCGGGATCTCAGGAAGCTTAATTAAGAATGTAGGCTTCACATGTAGCAGCTGTGCTGGGACAGCAAGCAGCAAACAACCACAGGAAACAAGTACTACCAAACTCTGGGAGGGCTCTGTAGAAACAGTAGACAGCTTCTGCTACCTAGGTGATCGAATTAGCAGCGGAGGTGGGTGTTCAGAAAGTACAATAACTAGGGTAAGAACGGGATGGAAGAAGTTCAGGGAGCTACTGCAAAAGGCTTTTCCCTCAAAATGAAAGGCAGACTGTATGATGCGTGTATACGAACAGCAATGTTACATCGTAGTGAGACCTGGGCACTGTCTGTAGAAGACTTGCGTAGATTAGAAAGAAACGAAGCCTGCATGCCCCGATGGATGTGTAATAGTAATATACGCGAACGGCAAAGCATACGCGAATTGAGAGAGAGAATGAGCATAAGAGGAATCAAATGCTGTGTGCAGGAGAGGCGGTTGTATGAGCAAGACACGGCCAGCCGACCAGACACTGCCCACAACAGAACAACCCGTCTAATCCATGCTAGCGTGGAAGAATGGACATAAAACGGTGATGATGATGATCTGTTTATCTATCTCGCTCTCTTATACATACATACACACATGCATATGCACATATGTATGTATATATATATATATATATATATATGAATGTAATTAAATCATCCCAGACTAAAATAGCTATTTAAGCCACCATACACTTTCAATCTTACTGAATTCCTCACTTACTCTCTCCATTTGGCTGTAGGAGTGATGATCATGGAGGCACTGTTACAACCAAGCATGCGACCACAGGTTGGTAAAACATCATCTCAGCATTCACTCTGTAATATATCTCTCGATATGGAGTTGGTGTAGTTTTACATGATTGGTGGATATATACTACAGGGATAATATGCCCCACTTTATGTGATAAGCCCAGTTATGTGGGCAGTGAGTATGAGAGAAGGTAGGTAGGAATGATTCAGATATTAAGGGAGGAAAAGTCAATGGTATGAGGGCTGGCAAACTAAGGTGGGGGAAGACAGATGGGGTGGGTCAAGAGGAAGGGGTGTATTGCCAGGGATACCTAAAAATTGCTATTTCTCTCAGCCTCTACATTATCATCCTTCCCATGCATGGCAACTTGATCCTGTGTCATCTATTTCATGAGGTTCAGCTTTTTGAGGTCAACCTTCACTATGTTGTCTCATGTTAACCAAGGTTTTTCTTTTTCATCGACTTTGAGTGTTGTGCACTTTTTATGCAGCTACCATCCTCCAGATACATCACATTCCCATACCAAGGCACTCTTCTTTCTCATAAACTGTATCCAAGCGCCTATAATTTCCAGTTTTCTTTCAGCTCATTAATGCTTTGTCATTCATGTATACTGCTGTTACACATCCAGCAGGACATGGTCACCTTTTTTCATTCCAATTTTCATAAACCAGGCCCAGATCTCACTTCCATGCAACATTATAGTTCACACAGAGAAAAATACCCTTAGTAGACAACAAAGGTAGTTCCCTGAAATTTTTCCATTGGTTTTCACTTTAGCTACTGTACTTTCAGAACATCCATCTCTACTGCTAATTTGGTCACCTAAGTAACAGAAACTGTTAACTATCTAGGGAACCATCTTAGCATTTGATAAATCCTGATGGATGTTCCTGGTTTTTAGCAAAGCAGATAAGTCTTTGTTTATTTATGTCTTATAAATAAACAAAGTTTTTACATCATTAGATATAGTATATTACCAGTCAATGCAATCCTTTGCCACTTATTCTCATTACAATGTGTTACACATAATCTTGCACTATTTTAGCATTTGACTGAGCTAATCTTGATTTGGTCTCCCTGTCATTGGAATCTCATTTGCAGTACAGAGTTAAAAACTGCCATAGGAAGCAGAGTGTAAGACATGCAAACAAAGTATTCTGTCAAATTCAGCTGTGATTTGCTTCTAATAAGATCTTTTCATTGGTCACAGTGTTCTGCTAGTATTGCCACACATATACATGCATATAAACACATGTGAATGCCTGCACACACACACATGTGCATACACACACACATGTGCATACACACACATGTGCATACACACACACATGTGCATACACACACATGTGCATACACACACACATGTGCATACACACACATGTGCATACACACGCATGTGCATACACACACACATGTGCATACACATACGCATGCACACACACACACAATCTGCTCCCAAATAGAGAGATGTGACAAGGAATTTGAAATATAGGTTTAATTTTTTTTTAAAAATATTTTTCCATAATGGTATTATTGTTTTTGATTTTGTTTAGAATTTTTGACAGTGATAAATTGAAAAACAAACAAGGTTCGCTGTTTGTTTGGTTGTTGAATAAACACAAAAAACAAAAAGTAGAATACCCCAAACCATCAAAAGATACTAAATAAGGAAAAGGTCAAAACCAACCATCCAATTTTGTGGAAAAGTCAAACTGTTTATAATAGGAATTACTCTACATATTTGACATAATTATTTTTTTTCCTATTTATGTATATATTTATGTATTTCTTATTTATGTATGTATTTTACTATACCTATTTGATGACTCAAACTTATAAAAAGATTAAATAAATAGGAAAAAATAATTGTTTCTACTTTTGGCACAAGGCCAGCAATTATTCCAGTGCATTACTGGTGCTTATTTTATCGACCCCGTAAAATAAAGCACCAGTAATGCATTGGGTAATTGCTGGCCTTGTGCCAAAAGTAGAAACAATTATTTTTTCCTATTTATTTAATCTTTATCAAATAGATATAGTCAAATACATACATATACAAATAGTTGTATATGTAAATTATACATTTATACATACTTGTAGGTATTTATCAGCACTGCTCACAAACATGAAATACATAGAGAATAAAAAGTATACATGAAAACTTACTCACACATAAACACACATACACACTTCACTTACTTATCCCATTCTACAATACATATGTACATATGAATATGTATGTATGTATGTAAGTATGTATGTATGTATGTATGTATGTATGTATGTATGTATGTATGTATGTATGTGTGTGTGTATGTAAGTATGTGTGTGCGCGTGTATGTGCATGCATGCATGTGTGCATGTGTGCGTGCTTGTGTGTGTATGCATGCATGCATGTATGTGTGTGTGTGTGCATGCATATATGTATGTATCTATGTTCTCTCTTTCTTTTAATTTTGTGTTTATTTTTCACTGGCCACCTTCCCGGTGGCAAGGTTGCAAAAAAAAAGAAAT
The DNA here is from genome assembly GCA_964016885.1 of Eledone cirrhosa. Lineage (NCBI taxonomy): Eukaryota > Metazoa > Mollusca > Cephalopoda > Octopoda > Eledonidae > Eledone > Eledone cirrhosa. Next base: position 50,819,718 of record OZ024740.1, read on the forward strand.
TATCATTATCTCTTGTGTTAACGTTCACCCTTTTAATCATAAGTCTGTTTTACAAATTTTGAATGTTCCAGATATCGCAGCCTGTTGTAGCTTATGAATTAAGGAACAATGTTTTTTTTTCTCTGCAAATCCAAATTCAGTTATATTTTGGTCTAGGTGGGTTGGTGTATAATCTGTGGCTCCAATAATAAATATGAACCTGAACATATATCTGGGATATTGGATCTGCAAACTCTTCATCAATGGTCAACAAATACCCTCATTCTCTTGCATTTTTCTTACCACATTGACATCAAGTGGGCAGCTAACTTCTACAACAGAGCATGTTTTAATGTGTGGTTTCAAACAACAATATCAGGCCACTTTTGCTTTAATTTGGTGGGAGTCTTTATTTTTAGGTTCCACCAATACAATATTCCTTTGAGCAATCAGTGTCAACGTATTCCTCCCTATTTGATTTGATTTTCATCTGTAATGCACTCCAAATCATCCTAGCTCTCACATCATGCCTTATGGGGAGGTAGTAACGAGAAGACATTCTTCCACAGTTGGCAATAATGTGGCTAACATCTTCCATCTTTGTTTTGCACAGCCTACATTTATTATCGACTGATGACCTTCCTCTTTTGTACAGTAGGAACTTAGTGGGGGTTCTTGTTCCAAGATTACATGGAGATATCCTTCAAAGTGGGATGTTATGAACTTGTTGGAACTCCATGTTAGGCTTTTAGTATGGATTATCTCTGCTATATTCTGTGTTTTTCATCTCAAGTACCCATGATTGAGTAGAATCTTCCAATATTCCTGGGAGGGGGATTTATATTAAATTTTATTTTATGTGTTTCTTCTAGATCAGTGGCTATCCTAACAATATTATTATTTTCATGCTCATAAACCTGGGCAAAATGACTACTGACTTACTTTTTCTGTAGAAGATGCTGCTTCAGTGTTATTATCCAGATCTCATATGATGTTAATATGGATTTTAGGTCCTGGCCACCCTGAAAGATATTTTTTTGATAGTATATGCTGTCAGACTCACTTACTGCTTGTCACTGCTAAGGAGCAAAGTGGTGTACCAAGTTTTGATCAGGCATTTGATAGCAGCTACTAATGGTTGTGTAACTTTGGTTAACTGTAAAGCCTTAATAATCCACCCATATGGTATACTATCAAAAGCCTTCTGGTAGTCCAACCACACTACTATCAAGTTCCTGCAATTCTTTACTGTTTTTTCTTGGATTATTTTGTTAATAGCTGCTCTATACAGCCCAACACCTCCCTCTTTCCCCAGCTTGCTCAGGTGTTATAATGTTGTTGGTGGCAGAATGATCCTGTAAAAATAGATTGAGGTATCCAGTGTATAATTATAACATGATGTTTTGACATGTTATTGGGCGGTAATATTTTGCAAGGGACGTTTGGCTATTTTTGGAGATGAGGAGAGCAGGGGCAGTTGATAACCATTGGGGCAGCTCTTGTGTAACCTTGATACTTTCTCCATACAACCATTTTTTTTAGGTATTCCTTATGTTATGTGAAATTGTTCTCTGTGTTACATTTCATAACTACAACAATCTGTGAGATAATTCTTCTCAAGAACAAAATTTTATTTTTTAAGTTACATACTCATGCTGGTTCAGGCTTTCTGCTTGTATCTCGATTGCAGGGCTTCAGCTGTTTGTGATATGATAGCAATGTGATAGCTGAGACATATATCAAAAGGTTAATGGTTTTGTATGTTGCTTTCATTACTCTGAACTGTGTGATCTGATAATTGTTGACTATTTCATTTACTGCCTCCATTTCTACTTTACTGGGTTCTTTACTCATTCTGATGTTGTATGGTCTGTCATTCAAATTAAGGTTGTGGACCTGTTGAAACATATCATCTCAGATCACTTGTAAGGTGTCCGCAAGTTTTTGCTGTTCTATTTGCAGAGATATGGATTTCAGCAAAATTGTTAGTGTGTTACTGTTAGATTTAGCTGACCATTCGGTGGAAGTGGGATGATTATTTTCAATGACTGGTTTTGTAGTACCAGCCTGCTTTGAATCAGACAGTTCTGTTAAATGTATCAGTTTACATTTAATGATGTGTTTTGTCTGTTCATTTAAAAGTTTTGTGGACAAATCTAATTCTAGGTGTTTGGAGTTTCACAAATTGTTTAGCCTTGCATAAAACCAAACTTTTTTAGGTCAGATTATATAAATCTTCATATAAATCTTTGTTAAGATTGGAGCTCGATTGTACACAATGTTTGTAGTCATGATTTGGTTGAAGGAGACTTATACATTTAGCCATGATGGTTTTGTTTATTCCCTGATATTTGTATTTATTTTTCAAAATAGATGGTCTTCTTTAAAATAGATAGGTCTTCTTTAAAAGTTTCACCAAAGTTTTGTCAGAATTAAATTTAAATTTAAAGTTTTTCATGGATTGAATAATCTTTCCTTTTAAATTGTTTTAAATTTTACAATTGTATCTAAACATTCATATTTAGCATTTTTTATGTGAATTGTTTTGAAAGGTTACTTGGATTATTTATGTCTGTAATGTTACCATGCAATGTTTATATAAACATGTTAAAATGTATGTAACATTTATATAGATATGTTACAGTATATGTCATGTTTAAACACTTATCTAGAAATATTTGTATGTAATCTTACCACATTCTAGACCTCAACTTTTCCAATATATGGTATGTTGCCTTCATATAAGCAGTAATTGCATACGTCCGAGTATCGGACTGACCACAGCGGTCACCAATTTATGTATGTATGTATGCATGTATGTATGCATGTATGTATGTATATATATACATCACTCAGTCAAACGACCAGATTTAAACGACCAGATTTCAACCCCAACATCTACAACAACAACACCGGCACTAATGTTTTCAGCAACAACAGCTTCAGAATGAATTGAAATGAACATTTACAACAACAACAATAGCGGCATCAAAAGATAAAAAAAAAACAAAAAAAAAAACACAAACAAACAAAAAAAATCAAAATAACAAAACACACACACACACGCACACAACACAACAACAACATCAACTGCCACCACCGCCACCACCGCCGCCATCACCATCACCAGCGACCGGGCCTTAAGAAAACAACTTTAATAATAATTTTTATGCTTTTGGCACGGATCCAGCGACTGGCCCAGCGCATCACTGGTACTCTCTTTTGTTGACTCCGTGGGATGAAAGGCAAGGTTGACCTCGGTGGGATTTAAGCTCAGAGCGTGGAGAGCCATAACTCTATGCTGTAAAGCAATTATAATAATACTGGACTGTAATACGATCGGCTTCAACTATGAAAGTCAACAGTTGACATAATCTTGTAATCTTGTATCAGTAGTAATGACGGTAATATATATATATATGTGTGTGTGTGTGTGTAAGTGAGTAGCGTGTGTGTGTTTGTTTGTATGTATGAGTGTTGCTATGTGCGCACGTATGTATGCGTGTGTGTGCGCGTGTGTGTATGTCGTACGTATAAGTGTCAATAAGTGAGTTTTTTTTTTTTTGGCACGAGGACATAGAAATAATCGGGCTGGATGCCCGATCATGCAGTTAAACCACTGGGAGTGAAGAACCCCTAGCCCTTGTCAGGGCATTCTTCTAGGAGAAGGCATCTCAGGAAACTGGGTTAACTCCGACATAAAACCTGCGGCTCAGTAGTTACCGATGATGTTGATCTTTTCTTCTTTTCGGGTTATAGCTACTGTCGCTCAGAGAGTGGGATTGGCTCAGTGCACAGTCTTTCCTCACTTTAAAAATATTCGTAACGCACAGGCATTGCACGTGTGCATTAATAATTATTAATAGTGTACTATTATTATTATTATTATTATTACTATTATTATTACTTTTTTTTTTTCCAATTCAATGATGTTCCAGAACAATATAAAAGAGATAATTGGCAATTTAGGTTCTGGAACAAAAAAGATAATTGGCAATAAGGGCAGGGGCCCCAGGTTATCACAGCCTGGGCCCGCTCGTCATCATGCCATTGTAATAGAGCCAAACAAGGCAATTAGTCTTGGCTGCTGGAACGTACGGACGCTGCTTGACAGGGATTCCTTGGAGCATCCTGAACGAAGGACCGCTCTTGTTGCAAAGGAGCTTTGACGTTACGATCTTGACATCGTGGCTTTATCTGAGACGAGGTTAGCTGGAGATGGTCATCTTACAGAATTTTGTGGAGAATATACATTCTTCTGGAAAGGAAGAGATGAAGGAACCAGAAGAGAGGCTGGGGTAGGATTTGCTGTTAAGACTGTTCTTGTGAATAAATTAGAAGAATTCCCAGTAGGGATTAGTGAGCGTCTTATGTCCATGAGAATTCCGCTGGACAAAGGAAGATATGCGACCCTGGTGAGTGTGTATGCTCCAACTATGAATTCTGTCGATGAAGAAAAAGTGTCCTTTTACCATGCCTTGAAAGGTGTTTTAAGAAATATCCCTCAGGCAGACAAAGTCATCGTGCTTGGTGACTTTAATGCTAGAGTGGGTAGGGATTTTAACACATGGAATGTAATCGGAAGGCATGGGGTGGGAAAGTGTAACAACAATGGTATGCTCCTGCTGCAGATGTGTGAGGAGCTGGATCTGTGTGTTACCAACACCATGTTCCAACAAAAGAACAAATTCAAGACCACATGGATGCATCCTGCATCTAAGGAATGGCATCTTTTGGACTACGTCCTAGTCAGGATGCGTGACAGACAGGATGTGCAGTGTGTTCGTGCTCTTCGTGGAGCTGAGTGCTGGACGGACCACCGCCTGGTACGCACAAAAGTGAAACTAATCACTAAACATAAAATCCGGGCTCCTGGTGTTGCCCTGCCCAAAAGATTGAATGCTGCTCGTCTTAAGGATAAAAATGTGAAGAGGACATTGGAAGAAGAGATGCAGGCTGCAGATCTTGGTGAGGATTGGCCGACCCTTAAAAAGTCGGTTTATGATGTAGGCAGGCGTGTTCTGGGATTGGTGCAGAGAAAACATCAGGACTGGTTTAATGAGAATGATGTACATATAGAAGACTTGTTGGCTGATAAGAGGCATGCTCTGTCACGCTACTTGACGGCAAAACCACAGGAGAGGAATACATTGCATGAGGAACTCAGGGATGTAAAATCACGTGTTAGGCGGAGTCTTTCTCAGATGAAGGATCAGTGGTGGAGTGAGAAGGCTGGTGAGATACAAACTGTGTCAGATTCCAATAACACAAAGCTGTTGTACAGTCTCTTGCGTGAGGTTTATGGACCGTCTTCTTCTCTGGTGACACCGCTTCGCAGCAAGGATGGCAAAGAACTTCTTCGTGACTCACAAGGAATTCTACGAAGGTGGCGAGAGCACTTTGATGATCTTTTGAATCAGCCGTCTGTCGTCAGTGAAGATTTCCTCAATCTCATTCCAGAAAGTCCTGTGAAAGTAGCTCTCGCAGAACCTCCGACGCTTGTGGAGGTTGCAGTGGCTATCTCAAAGCTGAACAGTGGAAGGTCTCCAGGTATGGATGGTATACATGCTGAGCTCCTACAATATGGTGGTGAGAGACTCCTGCAACATCTTCACTCTTTGTTTGGCAGGATATGGGCTAATGAATCCGTACCTGAAGACTGAAGAGATGCAGTAATGGTGGTCTTGTACAAGGGAAAGGGTAACAGGAATGATTGTGGGAACTACAGAGGTATATCATTGCTTTCATGTATGTATGTATGTATGAATGTATTTATGCATATATGTATGAACGTATGTATGCATGTATGTATGTAAGTGTATATTTATATGTATGTATTTATGCATATATGTATGAATGTATGTATGTATGCATGTATGTAAGTCTGTCTGTCTGTCTGTATGTATGTATGTAGAGAGGTTGTTGCACCGATGGTACACTCTCTCAACCCTTTTTGACATACTTTCTATGGCTGGATGCCCTTCCTATCATAAATCTACATACAGACTGTATTGGGTCCATTTTATAGTGGCACCAGCACTGCACTGCATCTGATAAGGCAACACATTGGCTAAATCATTAGAGCATCAACTAATATGCCTTGCAGTATTTGTTCTAGCTCTATGCACTCTAAGTTCAAATCCCACCTAGGTCAACTTTGTGATTCATCTTTTGAATGTTGATAAATGAATCACAAGGCTAAGGCCATGGATTGGCAGAATTGTTAGAATCTCTGTTCCAACTGTTTGCATTCTGAGTTCAAAATTCATTTCCTATTATTGGCTTTCTAAATATGTGGAAACAAGGTTTTCTGAACCCAAGTAATGGGACTAGGCCTCTAATGTCAGATGAACTAATATGTTGACTGGAACAACATTTCTGCTATATCAATATGCATGAATGCATAAAAATTAGCAGTTTCTGCTCTAGAAGTAGGATAAATGCAAGGAAAGAAAAAAGAATGTCTTTATATTTGGTGATTTGTCAGTTGCTTGACTTCTTGAAATAAGAGTTACACTAGAATTGTGTAATGTTTACAGGTCTAGTGTGATGACATATGCACACATATATAAATACATGCAAGCAGATAAGAAAATATATAAACACATACAGATACATCTAAATATGCATATACACTTATAGACTTATTGTATTTGTTTATTTCCTGAATTTAGCAGACAATCTGAAGTTAGCAGCCATTGGAACTGAAACAACATAATTATAGCAGGGAAAGCAGCCATTAAATAATGATATATGTGTGTGAGTGTGTGTGTGTGTGCATGTATGCGTATGTGTGTGTGTGTGTATATATATATATATATATATACATAAATTATTAATACAGATTAAAGTTTAAGCAAAGAATTTCTGTTTTCACTCTATTATGTAAATTCTTTGCTTAAACTTCAATAATACTAAATATTTGCTCTACGGGTTTATATATACTTATATATATATATATATATATATACAATCCTTATCGAGTCCCCTCTTTGGATTTTGGAATTCATAATTATTATTACTAAATATATATATATATATATATATATGATCATCATCATCATCGTTTAACGTCTATCTTCCATGCTAGCATGGGTTTATATAGTGAAGCACCCAGCCCACACTGTAAAGGTGGTGGTGATGGTGACAGAGTAAAAAGCACCCAGCCCACACTGTAAAGTGGTCGTGCTGGTGACACAACAAAAAGCACCCTGTCCACACTGCAAAGTGTTTGTGTTGGTGATACAACAAAAAGCACCCAGCACTCACTGTAAATGAGGTTGGTGTTAGGAAGGGCATCAAGCTGTAGAACCAAGCCAAAATCAGTTCTGTATGAGCAAGACATGCCCACAACAGACAATTTGTCTAACCTATGCTAACGTGGAAAAATTGACGTAAAACAGTGATGATAATGATACACACACACACACACACACACACACACACACACACACACACACACACACACACACACACACACACATATATATATATGATGGCTGTAGATTCTGTTAAGAGTATTGCAATTGCTTGTAACAGATCCTGAACAAGCAATGCCTGTACTTTGAAGGTTTTTATAAGTGGGGAAAGGCCTTGCATTCGACCAATCCCACTCTCTGGGCATCGGAAACACTACCCGAAAAGGAGAACTTGTCAATATCATCGGATGCTTCCGAAGCTGCAGGTTTTTTTTCAAAGTTTCCCTCTCTTAGAAAGGTGTTGTGACAACAACTGGGGGCCTTTCAGTCCCAGGTGAAAAAAAAAAAAAGTACTATCTGAATGGCCATTGACTCTGTTGAGTTCCTCCACCCTTTGCTGGGTTCTGTATTTTATCCCGCAGGGTGTCCAAATATCACCCTCCTCACCAAGCAAGCTTGGTGGGGTTGCCGATTTAGTCACTGGCGACCCAACCATGAAACAGGTGGAACTAGGTTATATATATATATATATATACGCACATACATATATATGTATATATATATGTGTATATGTATATATATATGTATATATATATGTATATATATATGTGTATATATATGTATATATATATGTATATATATGTGTGTATATATGTATATATATATGTATATATATATGTATATATATATGTATATATATATGTGTATATCTTAGTTGTCCTTGATGGTAAATACCACTTTGCCCTTTTTACCAACAAGAGACCCAACCTCATTTTGTGATCCAAGGAAAGGAAGGTGTTAAAGATGGTGTAGCTTACTGAGTCTTGGGAGGTGAACATCAATGAAACATTCAACAGAGAGGCTAGGAACTACAGTGAGCTGAAACCACTGAGTCTTACCTTGTCAAGGAAAGACTCAGTGGATTTGTTGGAGCAAGGGTTGATTTACTCCACAGCGGCCTTGGGCTGGCAGCTGAGGAAAGGAAATACCTTTTGAGGCCATTAACAGAGGCAGCTGAGAAAGTGAGTTACTACATTTGGCTCAATAGAGAGGATGAATGGTGAGTCTGACACATATGGAGATGTCTTGCATGAAGTCATAACACCAGACTCATTGCATTTCCTGCTGTTCTGACATGTTGAGTGGATGGAGTCACAGCATCAGACTTGTCTAAGATTGTGCAGTTGTGCAAGAGTTTCATCATCCACATTGGTGGGTAGCTGTGAGTAACTCTGGTGTTGTGGTGGATGGGGCCAAAACACCTACAGACTTACTTCACTGCCTGATGAGTATCAGCTCCTGCATTCTGAGACATAGTACAGCTGCACCCTCAGCACAGAGCTGTGTTTACCAATTCAAATCACGCCAAGGTTAGCTTTGCCTTTCATGCTTATGGAGTTGATAAAATAAAGTACCAGTAATGCACTGCGGTCGATTTAATTGACTTTCCCCATCCCTCAAAATTGCTGGCCTTGTGCCTAAAGTAGAAACAATTATATGTATCATCATCATAATTATTTACCATCTCTTTCGCTGCTAGCAATGGTTAGATGGGGCTACATAGACCAAGTCAGTATTGAAGCAAGGCTACTGCCCTCCCAGACAGGCTGGGGCAGGAGGCGGGTCTGCATCTCGCTTACATATAGTCTCATGTTCTACCGACTGCACAAAAGAGGTTGTCATGTCCTTAACATGACTAAAGGGTCCTCCCAACCCTTTATTTGGTAAGGTTTCTATGGTTAGATGCCCTTCCTTTCACCAACCACTTTACAGCATGTACTGTGTGCATTTATCATGTAAATCACCCACATTAGAGAGGTTGTCACATTGTGATACAACTAAAGGTACCTCACAACCCTTTCTAGGCATGGTTTATACTGCAGGGTGCCTTTCCCGTCGCCAACCACACCACTTTGCAGGGTGTACTGGGTGCATCAATGCTAGAGAGGTTGTTGCTCCTTGTCCCCAGTGGAAGAGCTCTATCTCTGCTCTCTAGAGGAGGAGATTGGGTGTGAAGATAAGAGTATGAAGTTAAGGCAAGTGTCATGTGATTTGACAGGATGATGTATGGGAAGTGGATATCATAGGAGGAGGGGATGTAGTGGTGAGAACACTGAAGCTGATAGTTGAGAGGGCATGCATTGGGTGCATAAGAATGATGAGAGTGGCTACTGGGGTGGGATAGTGAGGGTATCTAAGGGCTTTTGAGGAGATAGCAGCTAAGGAGTGGATGCTGGTGGGGACATGGGTGGTGTGTGTGTGTGAGGGGGTTAGTGAGGGTGAGGATATCTTCTAGGGTGTGCTAGTGGAAGGGGGTAAAGAGACACAGGAATAAGTCAGGTTACATTGTATGCTATTGGCTGGGTCTTCACCATCACAGCATAGCGCCAGCTTTTGCAGTCTTTGTCATCTCTGTTGTGAGCTTTAGTTTTTTTAAGGATGGTCTTCACAACTACATCCCAAGTCTTCCTGGATCTACCTTTTCCACCCTGCTAGTTCTTCTTCTTCTTCTTCTTCTTCTTCTTCTTCTTCTTCTTCTTCTTCTTCTTCTTCTTCTTCTTCGTCTTCGTCTTCTTCTTCTTTGTCTTCTTCTTCGTCTTCTTCTTCTTCTTCTTCGCCCACTTATTCCTGTGAGGGTTATGGGCGCACACACACACACACACAAACACTCTCTCCCTCTCTCTCACACACACACATATTTATATACATATATACACCCACACATACACATAGCTCAAAAGTTAATGTTGGTTAACTTAAGTTATACAATATACCACAGGAGAGTTTTGCTTTCTTCATTATCAAATCAAGTTCCACAAATCAAATACAGATATTTATTTATCTCGGAAAGAGAGATCCTCTGTGGAGTTTGTTTATTTCAAACTAAACTATATGTATATATTTAAATAAATATACTGACTCATATGAGTCATGTTTATATATATCTAGTTTTACTGTGAAAATTGTTCCCTGAAAGGTATTTTCAGCAGCTTTGAATGTAAATGGAACCAACCTGTTTCATTGTTAATGAACTCATATGGATTTGCTTACCTTTCTCTTTCAATGATCTGAGCATGAGTAACAGAAGATTATTGATTAAAATGTAAGTGTCAAATTTAAGCATAAGTAAAACAGGCTATAGCTTAGGACTTCACAACCCACATGGGCCACAAAATAATTAAAGGTATGTACGTTTTTAATTTTTGTGAGGCATTTTGGAGTAACTTTTTACAAGGGGCCCCAGACAGACCTCAAAATAATTATGTGGCATTTTCCATTTTTTGGGTAATTTTTATCAAGGGGCTCCAAGTTTCATCGAGGTGACAATTTTCACAGCATGACTAAATATATATAAATATGACTTATGTGGCTCAGTATATTTATGTCACTGAGTATAAGGTTGACAGTCTGGCAGTAATTACTACACTACCAACTCAGCAAACTCTAGATACATGCCACCTCATTGTCTACTGAGACCATGAGGTGGCATGTATCTCGGGTTCTGCACATCGGAGAGGTAGAGCTGATGAAAGGAGAGATGAGTGGGAGACATGAGAGCCTTTCATTGACTGGTTCATGTTGTTACCGGTACCACTACATACACATATACATGCATACACAACACACTACTAAGATAATTTTCCATGCAGTCAATTATGTTTTGCATTAAAATATATTTTATATAATAAATACACAAATACACACATGTATATTATGCATACATTGCTTTATCTTGGTTTCTATAATTCAACATCCAGCTTTTATTTTATTTTATTTTATTTTATTTTATTTTATTTTATTTTATCTTATTTTATTTCAATCTTTTTTTCTTCCAAAGCGGTGAAAAATTGTTTAATATTAAATAAGAAGTCAGGAGTTCAAGATGGCTGCAAACATTTTACTGTGTCATGTGACAAGACAGTTTTAGAGGAGAACTGAATACAAGAGGAATCAGATGTAGTGTATGAAAGGGACAACTGCACTGGTATGGGCATGTGATGCATATGGAGAATGACAGCTGTATAAAACAATGCTATAGAAAAGGGAGAACTAGAAAGATAGGGGACAAAATTAAGAAGAACTGTGATGATTGGTGAGGCAGAGGACTGGTGATTGGTGACTTGCTGTGTATCCACCAGTACAAGCACAGGGGACATGATCACCAAATTAAACTTGGCGGTAATGAAGTCTAGGGTTTACATACAACCCTCTCTTTAATGACTCTGTTATAATACCCACTACACCATGCTGACTGACTGACACAGGAAGAAAGACATCTGATTGATTCATATCCAACCTTTTACGATCTTCCTGTTATTTAGCTGTAAGTCAGCTCTGATTCAGCAGACTTGTGATCAATGGCATTCCAGATATACTATTTTCTTGGCCATTGTGTATCTAAGGCTACATTATCTAGTAATCTTCTCTTTTGAAGACAATAAAATATAATTTGAAGGTGATTTGCAGCTATTTCTAGCATGCCAAACCATCACATTTAGGTTCCCTTGTTGGCTTATCTGAAGCTAAATTGTTGCATATTTGAAAGGATTTTATTGTAGAAATTTTAATTATCTAATTTTTATCTGGGTTTAGTTGTTGCTTTTTACTTTGTTGAAACATGTACAAAGTTGTCTAGTGTACTTGCCTAAAGAATCAAAATATTATTAGTCAACGACTAATGTTCCTTTTTTCACCATCTAATTTTTTTTAGCTAAATTTTTTATGTTCCCTACATCAATTACATTAATGCTAGCTTAACTATTGTTTTTCATGCAGATGGCATCTAGGAACAATTTATTCGCTGAATATTTTTACTTTTCTATGCCCTACAAATGTACATTGCTGTACATATATATATAATCATTCTCTCATCTCTTCTTTGGCAAGTACAGTGAAGTATTTGCTTTGCTGTAACATGTCCAGATTTGTCTTTCATACTTGTCAAAAGGCTCAAAATAATTGTTTCTACTTTTGGCACAAGGCCATCAATTACCCAGTACATTACTGGTACTTTATTTTATCGACCCCGTAAGGATGAAAGGCAAAGTTAATATTAGTTAATAACTAATATTATTTTTTTCTCACTGCATGTTTTTAGCAAGTTAGCTATTTGATGTTCTATGAAATAAATATGTTAATGATAACTTTCAAATGACACAATAAAATCCACCCAGTACACTCTGTAAAGTGGTAGTGCAGGTGCTATAATAAAATTCCACCAATTCACTCAGTAAGCAGTAGTACTAGTGCCACTATAAAAAACACCCAGTTTACTCTATAGGTGGTAGTTCAGGTGCCACTATAAAATCTAACCAGTACACTCTGTAAAGAGGTATTTCTGGTGCTATTATAAAATGAGGTAACCCAACCCATCTGGTCTTAGACTATGACTACTCAATCAACCTACGGCAATATGGAAAATGGACATGAAATGACAATAAGGATGACGAGGATGATGCCATGCCATGGGCCCCTGGGGTGCCATAGAAGAACACAGCCAACTTTTTTGAGAGAATGAGAGAAGTAAGTGAGAAAGAAATATATAGGAAGAACTGATCTTGATATGAAACTGATACTGTATTTATCAATCTTGAAAAGATGGATGGCAATGTTGACTGTAGCGATATTTGAACTCAGACTACAAAACTGATGTTGTAATGACTACCATTGTTGTCTTATGATGAGGATAATTTTGATATATATGTATATAAATTAGTTTAAACAATTTCTGTATCATGAAGTCAAGTTTTCATAATTTTCCTTGTTGAATGAGCTAGGCAATTCATTGGGAATTATAAAATTACTAAAATTAAATTGATTAATAGAATTTCCAGTTTTTAATGCAGTCAAAATTATATGTTATCTCATAAATAAGGCAAAAATGTGTATTTGAATTGAGAAAACTTGAGAAACTTATGTAACACATACTATCAGGGGAATATATATTTGTATTTTTTTTTATTATCACACTTATTATTGCTATATATATAGGCATAAGCGGAATCAGATGCAGTGTGAGGAGAGGAGATTGTGCTGGTATGGATACGTGATGTGTATGAAAGATGACAGCAGTATAAAAAGGTGCAGAACCATGAAAGTTGTTGGAACCCATGGAGTGGGAAGATCCAGGAAGCCTTGGGATGAAGTGATAAAAGCTGACCTTGCTCAATTGCACCTCTCAACGGAAATGACACAGGGACCAAGATATCTGGTATCATGCAGTAATAAAGAACACCCATGAGCATAGGTTAAAGCATAAATATAGTATATAGCACCTTCACCTCCACCCCACACCACTTTTCCATCATATGAGCATAGGCTGAAGCATACATCTAGTGTGCTCCACCCCATCCTCCTTCCACTTACCTCCCATATTCTAATATTCCGCCTCTCACCCACACCCCACTACCCACCTCCTCAATCTCCACACACCTCTCCCACCAAAGTCCGCAGCCCACACTATAAAAGTGGTCTAGAGGGTGACACAACAAAAAGTTTGAGATAAACTCTACAAGGCATGGAAGTGCCATCAGTCAGACTTGTCTGAGATGTGCGTAGGGTGATGAAACTGTTCTGCAGGCACTCGCTGGATGTCCAAGCATTGCTGACATGTGGGTTTATGTCAAACACCTGCTGTTGCATGTAGGACGGATCTGGTCATCAGCTGAGTCCATTGTGAAGATTGCTCTACTGCCTTACTTTAGCTGAGAAGAGCAGGAAATGTTTATATGCATGGTGACCATGGTGAAAAAGGTTGTGTGGTGGACATGTTTGAAAGGGCTGAAAACGAGCACTTACCTCTTTGGCGAAGCCTAGATTAACTTTTTTAAATTTCGTATAAAAAGGAAAATCAAGGCGGAGAGGGAAGTGCTCCCTTTCCAGCAATTTGTTGAAAGATGGGTGATAGAGGCAAGCATGGCCCAAGTGAATGAGCCTGCTCTGAGTATACGCCTGTAGATTGGAGAGGGCACTTGCCCTGGTGGTCAGGTTCACCGTGGCTTTTCTGTGAGCTTTCTCCATGAGTCACCCCTGGAAGTCTCCCTCTTATTGGGAAATTTTCCTTTGTTTCAATTTTTTGTTACATTCTTTGTTTTTGTTTTATATTTTATTTTTACAGCTGAAATGTTCATTTTCACTGTCCTGTGCTTTCTTTAATGTTGTGCTTTGTGTAAACCCTTGTGGTTAATAAAGAAAACATTATTATTATTATTATTATTATTACAGTTGCATTTATCTTGCTTTATGTTCATACGAGTTATCACCAAGTCACAACCAGTGACCTCAAGAGACAACAAGGTCCGCCATGTTCAAGAAAGAACATACATACACACACATGCATCTTTAGGTGTTTAGACTTGTGATGTACTTATATTGACAGAATCTTCCTTAGTATATGGGCAGTTCCCATTAGTACTATCTTTTGTAATTCTCCTATACGCGGGTTTCCTGGGATTTGCGATAAGTAATCATTAGCCCCTTAGGTATCATTCCTAGAGCGCCTACAACCACTCGTATTGTTTTAGTTATTATTATTATTATTATTATTATTATTATTGGCGACCTACGTAGGAAATCGTATTATCGTGAGCTCCGTAAAGGTTTCTTGTTTTCAGTTGTTTCAAATTACCAGTTATGGAACATTTTTGTTGTTAAGTGTTTATAAGTTCAAATATATTGCTTTCTGAAAAGGACACAAAAAATATTGGGGCCTTGAGCCCAAAACTTAAACTTTTTATTTATCAAACAAAAATTTCTTTGAAAAAAAAACATGGACGACAAATTTACTGTTTTTAACAGACCAACACCACCTCCCCCACCACCAACAACACCAACACCTTTGTAAGCCTTGCTACGGTTTCCAACACTGAAAATATAATTAATAGCAGTCTGAATTATTTAGAATTGCGGCAAAAAGACATGGATTTCCCGCCATTACCAATAACTGCAGGTGTTAAAGCCGCCACCCCCACCACCACAATGTCAAAAAAACAACAACGAACACCACTGATACCACCACCACCACCAACACAGCGACAACAGAAACCAAAAAAAATAAATTATTATCTCGTGATATCAAAATGGATTCATCCAAAATCGACTCTTCCACACCGAGCACCACTGACACCACCACCACCTCCACCACAACTGAAACTAAAAATAACAATAACAACAACAGCAACAACAACAACAACAATGAGAATAACAACATCAACACCACCGCAAAACAAAATGTGTCGTTTGCCAAAGCAGCCAAGAAAAGCGAAACAATCGAGGTAAGCCAGGATGAATTAAATGAAGCCAAGAGAATGGTAAAAAAAGATGGGTACAGGGTCAGCCTCCCCCCCTACCTAATAAAATGGAGCATCGGCGCCTATGCATTGTGTCTTATTGGACGATAAACACAAAATCACGGCGAGTGGAACGGGCATCCGAGTCCCAAATACAAAAAGCTTTGGGACATGTATGGGCGAAAAAAACCCCACATCAGACGTGGGCAGAAATATGGAACCATGACGTGTTCTTTGGAACACCACAGGAAGCCAGAAAGCACTCCATGGCCCCATTAAGAAGCGACGACTTCACACTCGTCCCAATTGTGGCCAGAGACTCGTCCCTATTGTGGCCAGAGACTCGTCCCTATTGTGGCCAGAGACTCGTGAAGAGGTGACCCACGTTCCACTGGCCATCGAAGTTCCCTGGCTAATGACTGCCGGCGAGGACGGCAACACGAGGCCAACACGAAAATAATTGAAATAACAAAAGAAAAGCAGGAGAACTGGTCCGGATCTGGGATGGAGGTTCTGATCCAAGCGGACCAAAAAAACATTGGGGAAATTCCAGAGGTGATAGACCTCACCGACGGCAGCCACCTCACCGTAATCGTTGAGGGTAGAAGGCCTAGGTGTGTCGTTTGTGGTGAAGGAACACACCTAAAGGCTTTCTGTCTTCAGGCTAAAAAGTTGAGGCCACCTCTCTTACCTGCCCCAGTGACTCAACCATCAACACCACCAGCAGCAGAAATGGCAGCAACAACTGTAGCAGCAACAACAGAAGCAGCAACAACCCCAGCAACAGTAGAAAAACCAACACGACTACCACCCACCGCGCCAGAACTATCACCAACACCTCCACCATCCACCACACCACAACCAAAACCAACGCCTGTGGAGGATTTTCCACTCCCCGACCTATCGCAACTGGAAACAGATTGTGACGACGAGGAGTGGGAAACTGTATCAGGAAAAAAGAAAAAGAATCCCATAAAGAAAAAAATCCTCTGCCTTCCCCTCCAAAAACAAAATGCAAGGGGAAACAAATAAACTAACAAACAAAAAAGTTAGGACAGCTATGCCACCATCCACACCAGCATCATCAACCCCATCACCACAAACACCAACACCATCACCATCATTAACCCCAACACCACCATCACGAACACCACAAAAGTCACCGAAAAGCGCTACAGAAACAAACCCACAACAAACGCAAACAAAACAAAACAAAACAAAACAAAACAAAACAAAACAACCAAAACGATACACACTACACAGCATTAAATTCGAACCGGTGAATTGGCAGTATCTGTAGAGGATCGGACGCCATGCTTTTGACACATAGAGTTACGGCCCTTGCCATTCTGAGTTCAAATCCCGCCGAGGTTAACTTTGCCTTTCATCCTTACGGGGTCGATAAAATAAAGTACCAGTAATGTACTGGGTATTTGCTGGCCTTGTGCCAATAGTAGAAACAACCAATTATTACACTACATCCAACACAACACCAACATCAAAGAAAAAGACTACACAACACCCCTAGAATTCACACCACCTCCACACATACAAATCACTCACATCACACAGAAAACGTACACGACACTAACACAAAAATTCGCCAAGGACATCGGAGACTTCCGACAAGCTCTCTCCAGGAGGATTTATAAGGATATCTTTCCAGAGGAGGCCACAAGCAGTGAGAAGGATGGAGAAACCATCCTTCCTCTACGAGAAGTAAGGTAAGTGGTCTTTCCCATCTTTTCCACTCCTTTTCAACATGACCTCACTCAGAATAGGCAGCATAAATGCGCGTGGCTTGGGGTCGTCATGGAAGCAGGGCCACCTGCTCAACGACCTCAGGTCACTAAACATAGATGTGGTGGCCATCAGCGAGACCAGAATCTCCGAAGAACGGGCCTTCGCATCGATCTTCGGCGGCTACGATGTGTACGCATCCCAGCCGTCCTGGATCAGGGGGCGGAGTTGCTGTGCTTTTTCGGAGAGGTTTGGATCTCGCCATAAGGGCCATCTTCCTGGACCCAGAAGGTAAGTTGTTGGTGCTGGACGTGACCAGCGGAGATGGGCAAGCTTTCAGGCTAGTGGCCGTCTATGCCCCGACAGGAGCAGGGTGGCCTGATTTCTTCCGGCGTCTGGAGACCTTTCTTGGAACGTCCCGCTCTTTAGTGTTAGTGGGCGACTGGAACGTGATCTTAGATGCACGCTGGGACTGTGTGGGATTAGTGGATAGGGGAGGAGGGTGCAAGAGCCCACCAACCTACTCAGGCGTTTTGAATTGTCTGACAGGTACCGATTGGATTTCCCGAATGTGCCAATGTGGACTTGGACAAACCGTATCGGGTCATCCAGATCATATCTAGATAGAATATTTTGTAGGAAAATAAATAGGTCTAGCATAGGCTGTCCACAATTCAAGATAGTCAGCTACACGGACCACAAATTCGTGATCTGTGTGCTTGACTTAGATAGGCTTCATAGACGAGGACCCGGCTACTGGAAGCTAAACGCATCATAAACAGCGCGTAAGGTCTACAGAGACCGGATTAGCGAACTAGTTAAGCGGACGTTGACGGGGGCCATCGTCAACAAGTGGTGGTTTGCTCTGAAAAGAGTGATTAGAATAGAGTCCATTAGGTTTAGTAAGGTTTTAGCAATTGAGAAAAATAGAGCAGAGGGAGAACTAGTTAGAAAATTAGACGAGGCGCTTAGCAAAGGCATCGTGACCGACGTACTTGCGGCGAAATTGGCCCTTGACCAATTCTTCAATGCAAAGCACGAAGGCTGCGTTGTCAGAGCTAGGGTGCGTGCTCTCAGACACGAGAGGACGAAAGCCGTTCAATGGGCTCTAGTGGCTGAGGCGCGTCGTGGCAACAAAGCCACGATCCGGTCTTTGGTGGACCACGACGGGCGCATGCTACTCGATCCCGGGCAAATGTGTGAAGCTTTTCAGCGACACTTGGCACAGCTGTTCGGGGCCAGCGGCGGGCCGGATCGAGGGATGGACTTTAGGGTCTACCTCGACGGACTGCCGCGGCTCTCAGCCACTGAGGCGGAGTGTTGCAAAAAGCTGATAACAGCCGCTGAAGTACGGCAGGCAATGATTGGCTGCACAAGGGGTAAATCGCCTGGTTTGGATAGTCGGCCCTATAAACTTTACGTACAGATGCCAGACTTGTTCGGAGGCCTCATGGCGGACGTCTACTGCAACTGGCAACAGAACGGGAGAATTTCCAGCTCTGTGAGCCGAGGAGCGGTGGCGCTGCTGAGAAAGGATCCGAACAAGGGGGATAACATAGATAATTTCAGGCCCATAACTCTGCTAAACACAGAGTTCAAGATTTTGGCCAAGGTGCTAGCAAAGAGGTTGGCGCTTGTCATTGGTGGTCTGGTAGGAGAGGCGCAGACATGAGCCATTCCCGACAGATCCATCCACGACAACCTCCACCTCATGCGATACATCGTAGAGAGGGTAGCTAGGGAACCTGGCACGGGTGGGTCCTTCATCAATTTAGATCAGTCGAAAGCTTTCGATAGGGTCGACCATCGTTACCTAGCGGCAGTCCTGAGGGCGGCTGGCTTTGGGCCCGTCTTCACAGGTGGATCGCTGCCATGCACAGCGACATCTGCTCTGTGGTGAGAGTGAACGGTCACCTTTCTGAACCGTTCAACATCATGCCCTCGGTCCGCCAAGGATGTCCCCTCTCGTCCCTCTTGTACGTATTGACTCTCGAGCCATTACTGCACAAACTGGTGACGTTGAGGGGGATCCCTCGCGAACTAGGACGCGGAAGATCCGTGTCAGCATATGCAGACGATGTCACCGTAGTGGTGTCGAACGCCAAACACATCGAGGCGATCGGCACTACACTAAGAGAATACGAAGCGGTGACAGGAGCAATGATCAACCAGGAAAAGTCAGTGGGCCTGCAGCTCGGTACCTGGAGAGGCAGGTCCATGCCGTCCAACAGCGTCGTCGGACGCTGGACGGACGGACCGGTTAAATTGCTAGGGGTCTGGTTCGGTCCGGACCTCCAGACGGACAAAAACTGGGACGAGGTGACGAGCAGGGTGGCTTCTCTCACCCAGAAATGGGCGGAGAGGAAGCTATCCCTGAAAGGTCGAGCGGAGGTGGCTAACGCGTACATCGCGTCCGTCATCTGCTACCGCCTGACCGTCGTACCTTGTCCTAAGCCTCGCTTGACTGCACTGGAGCGTTTGCTCTTTCGCTTTTTGTGGAAGGGACACGCTCCGATGATCACGCGGTCCATCTGCTGTCAACACCCGCTACGTGGAGGGCTGGGCATGCCGTGGCTGATGATGCGCAGACACGCGCTCAGGCTATGACATCTTTACCTCTTCCTCTTCTAGACACGTCTTTCCCCAGCTCGTCTCCTTGACGGAGCTGCAGTCCTGGGTCAAGCGAAGACCAAGAGGGAGTGCTTGGAGACTGGAATGTCTTCAGGTTCTTACACCCCTCGACCAATCGGGCAATGTGATCGGTGGAAACTCCACCTTGGCGTTCTATAGAGGATTAGTGGAGGGGAAGAGCGACGACATCCTTGGAGAAACTCTAGGCGTCGACGAAAATCAACTAGCCAACCTCTTCGGAAGGACTTTCGGGCCGGGGCCTATGGACAACTTCCAGAAATTCCTGGCCTGGCAGTGCTACCGAGGAGCTTTGCCAGTTCGGGATAAACACTACAGCCATGGAGGTGCCGTCAGCCGGGCATGTCCGAGATGCGCGCAGGGCGACAAAACCGTCCTGCACGCACTCTTCCAGTGTCCGAGCATTGCTGACTTGTGGGTTTATGTCGAACACCTGCTGTCACGTGTAGGACGGATCCAGCTATCAGCTGAGTCCATCGTGAGGATTGCCCCGCCCTCTTCCTTTAGCCGGGAAGGCAGGCAGTTTTTATCTGTCTGGTGGCCATGGCGAAAGAGATAGTATGGTGGACACATTTGAAAGGGCTGAAGATGAGCAGTTACTTCTTCGGTGATGCCCTGATTAACTTTTTCAAATTTCATTTGAAAAGGAAAATCAGGGTAGAAAGGGAAGTGCTCTCTTCCCAGCATTTTGTTGAAAGATCGGTGAGAGAGGCAAGAATGGCCCGAGTGAAAGGGCATACTCTGAGTATGTGTCTGTAAATTAAAGGTGGAAAACTGGGAGAGGGCACTTGCCCTGGTGGTCAGGGTCACTGTGGCTTTTTAATGGGCTTTCTCCACAAATGTCTCTCGGAAGTCTCCCCCCTATTGGGGAATTTTTCTTTGTTATTTTTTTATTACATCCTCTGTTTTTTTTTACACGCAGAAATGCCCATTTGTACCGTCCTGTATTGTCCTGTACTGTCCTTAATGTCTACTTTATCTAAACCCTTATGCTTAATAAAGAAAGCATTATTATTATTATTATTATTATTATTATTATTATTTTATTATTATTATATATGAATGTATGTGTGTGTGAACGTGTGTATGCATGTGCACATGAATGTATGTGCTTGTATTTGCATGAGTATGTTTGTAGTTCAGTTGGGATTTGCTAGGTAAATGTATTAAATAGTTTCTACAAATTCTTCTCAAGAGGATTGGAATTTGGCTTTTGATATAGTATGAAGGTGGGTTAATATCCTGTGTTCTCTGAGATGAAGAAATATTAAGTATTTAGTTATTTCTGTTAATGTTAATGTTTGGTTGGATTGTAACCCACAATGGACAGATGGAGTAGAGATTAACATTATATAGTTGATATGTCTCTCAAATTGGTTATTTATTATCTATAGAATCTATTTGAATTGGCAGTATTGGTAGAGTGACAGACACCATGCGTTTCAGCACAGAGTTATGTCCCTTTACTTCTGAGTTCAAATACCGATGAGGTTAGCTTTGCCTTTCATCCCTACAGGGTCAATATGGGGTGCTGGCACATCCATCCAATGTACCAGTGCCCTAGCCTTGGTCTACACTGCCAGAGTACCCCTCTGTTGTTACTGCAGGAGCTCCTATACTAAGAAGCTAGATACAGCCTTGAACAACACCTTAAGGCTCATCACTGGATGTCTCCATCCTACATCAACTGAATGTCTACATGTGCTCTTAGGTATTGCTCTTGCACCCCTTTGTAGAAAGCATCACACAAACACGTTGATAACCAAAGTCTCAATAGACTCAAGTCATCTGCTCCATAACATTGCTGAGGATTCTCAGATACTAAACCCACATCACTTGATATCACACCACCCTTTCTCTCATCATGCAGCAAAGCTCCAAAACTCAAATTTCAACATGCTTCAGACGTGGAGGGCTAGCTTTCAATAGCTAGCTGACATCAGCAGCTTGCCAGTGTGACTCACCAGTCAGACTGCAGAAGAAACATATATTGAGTAAGTGCCCAGATGTCTGCCCACCTGAGAATGTTGACCTCACACATCCTAATCCCACTACCGAAAGAAAAGAAAAACTACTTCATCAACTTCATGTCACAACTCTTACTACACAACTGCAAATTAGTTAAAGAGACTAATAACTCTTACAAACTACCTCTAAAACTACTATAAGGATGAGCTGGTCATGGCTGGAATGCTTTTGACTACAAGTCTGGTCAATCAGGGTAAATTTGGGGCTAAACAAAAAGACAATAACAACAAAAGTAACCTAAATAACTCGCATGGAAAATTATTAATTGAAAATTTTGTTACAGGCATCTACTAACATATTCTGACATTCTCATTTACTAACATAGTCTTACATTCTCACATACTAACATATTCTTACATTCTCATCTACTAACATATTCTGTCATTCTCATCTACTAACATGTTCTTACATTCTCATGTACTAACATATTCTGTCATTCTCATCTACTAACATATTCTGTCATTCTCACACACTAACATATTCTGGAATTTTCATTTACTAACACATTCTGTCATTCTCATGTATTAACATATTCTAACATTCTCATATACTAACATATTCTGTCATTCTCACATACTAACATATTCTGACATTCTCATCTACTAACATGTTCTGTCATTCTTATCTACTAACATATTCTGACATTCTCATTTACTAACATATTCTTACATTCTCATATACTAACATATTCTGACATTCTCATCTACTAACATGTTCTGTCATTCTTATCTACTAACATATTCTGACATTCTCATTTACTAACATATTCTTACATTCTCATATACTAACATATGACATTCTCACATACTAACATATTCTGACATTCTCAAGGACTAACATATTCTGTCATTCTTATCTACTAACATATTCTGACGTTCTATGTACTAACATATTCTTACATTCTCACATACTAACAAATTGTGCCATTCTCAAATACGAACATGTTCTGACATTCTCATCTACTAACATGTTCTATCATTCTCATCTGCTAACATATTCTGTCATTCTCATGTTCTAACATATTCTGTCATACCTATTTACTGATATACTCTGACTTTACCTCATCATTCATGAACAGAGCTACAATAATTTGGAATTCCCTCGCTAACCAGATTTTCCCTGTATATGGCTGACCTACAGATATTCAAACTTAACATCAACTAAATAGCTATCACCAATCTAGCCTATGGATGCCTTTAAAGGCCATGGCTAAAGTTGCTTGGAGGGTTTTCAAAGGTCATGGCTACCACAACTTCTCTCCCCTGACTAACTATCTACAAAAAAAAAAAAAAAAAAGAACACAAACACAAAATCCTCTGGTATACTCTGGAATATTGTGACACAATGATACACATTCATTTTAGATATACTACCTCATGTATATATATATGCATACTTATATTAACTACATGATATATACATATATGCATACATATTTAAATTTATTGCTCTATACACATATAGATTTCTTCTTCTTCTTCTTCTTCTTCTTCTTCTTCTTCTTCTTCTTCTTCTTCTTCTTCTTCTTCTCCCCATCTCTCACTATTATAAGCAAATGGGGACCCATGTGCTGGCCGCCCTGTGGCCCTGGCGGGCAGAATAGAGTAGGCATTTCCGCACAAGATGGTGCGGGAGACATATTGGGAGAGCCATTCCAGCTTGTGAGGCTCACTGTGGGTAGCCAATTCCATACTGATGGCAGTAAGTAGGGAGGTGGTCCTAGGGCTAAGGAGACCAGAAGTCTCCACTGATACAGACTCGACTGCAAACCTGTCGGAGAATGACCAATATTTGGAGAGTTTACCCTCTTCGGCCTGAAGTGCAACAGAACCTGTATTAGCCACTGATATGACATATTTCAGAT
Organism: Eledone cirrhosa; assembly: GCA_964016885.1. Lineage (NCBI taxonomy): Eukaryota > Metazoa > Mollusca > Cephalopoda > Octopoda > Eledonidae > Eledone > Eledone cirrhosa. The sequence continues at coordinate 50,843,684 of OZ024740.1, forward strand.
ATACTCATTTATTATGTATTTATAATTCTTACTGAATGAAAATATACACACAAATAATATATACGATACTTAACCCTTTCGCATTCAAACCAGCCGTATCCGACCAGAAATGTCTCACCTCTTTCTGTTCACATCGGCTGTAACTGGCCACTCATACTTATGTTAAGGTATTGTTCTCAAGATAAATAACATCAAAATCTCATAGATTCGATATTATGTGAGAGAATTATGTAAGATAAAGTGTTTACTACCAAAATACTATAGTATATATAGAGTAAGGTGAATGCTAAAGGGTTAATTACATAAATATTTCACATAAAAGTAAATAATCAAAACGAAAGAAAATATTAATTCAATACTAAGTATGTCAATTGCTCAGACACCATAAGGAGTGCTGGAGCCTCCCTCTAATACTTTTGAGGCAAGCCACGTGGTAATGCTGCAAGCATGTTGGCTTCTCTCAAAAAGTATTAGAGAGGTTATTTGTGAGTATATTTTCATTCTGTAACAATATGGATAAACAATATTTCCTCTCATATATTAATACACTACAGTAAAGTTAACTATTAAGTTATCTTACATGTGTATTAAATTGAATTAGTTGCTGAAAATGTCATGACCATGAGTATCAATAAAGAGAGAATGGGGTTGTTGTTATTATTGTTGTTTAATTCCACCTCAGCTCTTATTAACCCTTTAGCATTTACATTACTTTATATTTGCTATTATATTTTCTCAGTAAAGGCTTTACCTCACATAATTACTTCACATAATATCGAATCTATGAGATTTTGATATTATTTATTTTGAGAACAATACTTTAACATGAGCAGCTGGTTACAGCTGGTTTGAACAGAAAGAGGTGAGAGAATTCTGACCGTATATGGCTGGTTTAAATGCTTAAGGGTTAAAGATATGGCGGCTATCTTGTCTTTTTTTTTAAAGATGATAAAGTGCAGTTTGAAGGAAATTTGGTTCATCTCTTAGCAAGTTGAGTAACCACATAGGGGATCTATTGTTGGAGGTAGGGAAAGGAATTTTTGGATGTTGTGACCTTCATGATTTTGTCAAGGACATAACAGTATCTAAAATCCAGCCTGGCTTACACACTACATTTGGTTCACAAAAGAAAACCAACTTTGTTTCAGTACTCAACCACTTAGAAATTCTGAAATATTTGTTCATGAACACATACTGATTTTTACCTGACAAATACTTTTGCTTTTAGAACATCTGTAATGTGTAACAGAAAACCTGTTGAAAAGTAAATTGAGGCTGGTAGTTGTTTCCTGGCAACAAATAATTGATAGCCTTGCTTCCTAGTTCTTCAACAAGCAAACAAAATAATAATAATAATAATAATAATAATAATAATAATAATAATAATAATAGATAAATCAAGGTAAATAGTTAAATTCTTCACTATACTGTTTGTCTGATTTCTCTATTCTCCAATTTCATTTCTGAAACTATAGTGCTAGTTTGTTTTCTTTTTTTCTTTCTTTCTTTCTTCTTCTTCTTCTTCTTCTTCTTCTTCTTCTTCTTCTTCTTCTTCTTCTTCTTCTTCTTCTCCCCCCCCCTCCTCCTCCCACTCCTTCTTCACATATGTATTAAGTTAAAAATCTGCAGTGAAGAGAGTTTGGCTTAATATTATTTTTATGTTTTTATCTTTATTTTTTTTAATCTCAAAGGTAAAATCCATTTAGCAATGTGGAAAGCTCCAAACCACTTTTGGAACCCTTCCATTCCTCAGTTTCTGTTTCTCTCTATAGTTATTTAATTACCTGTAAATATTCTTTCTATTAAAGGAACCAATATTTTCTTTCTGCTATTTCCATTTCAGATTTTGGCTGCAATGTATGTATGTATGTATGTATGTATGTATGTATGTATGTATGTATGTATGTCTGTCTGTATGTGTGTATGTATGTAAATGTGTATGTATGTATGTATGTATGTATGTATGTATGTATGTATGTATGTATGTATGTATGTGTGTGTGTGTATGTATGTATGTATGTTTGTATGTATGTATGAATGTATGTATGTATGTATGTATGTACATACATTTGAGTGTGTGTATGTGTGGGATGAGGTAGTGAAAATAAAATTTTCTGGATATGATTCATACTTAGTGTCTATATCAGTGTGTGAGTATGTGTGAATATGTCTATATGTGGGTGGAGATTTATTTAGTGGGTTTTTTTCTTTCTGTTTTTCAGTTCAATTGACTAGTCCCTCTTCCATTGATCCAATATCTAAAGAAAAGATATCAATATTTAAGCTAATTAATCCATATTATTTTTTAACATCCTGTGCCATACAAAAAATGCATTATTAGCAAGATATTCTTGCAAAATACAAAACAGTAACCTTGACTGCATCACATTAAAAATTAAAGTCTTTACTTTAATACTACAAATTTTAACAGTAATCTGTCCACCAGTAAAGATACTACAAACGTTTGAATTAACAAACCTGTTTTTAAATACATTTTTGTTAAATCTTTACAGGATATTAAAAGGGAATAAGATAATAAATAAATATGGATCATCATCATCATCATCATCATCACCGTTTTACGTCCGTTCTTCCACGCTAGCATGGGTTAGACGGGTTGTCCTGTTGTGGGCAGTGTCTGGTCAGCTGACCATGCCTTGCTCATACAGGAACTGATCTGGCTTGATTTCTACAGCTGGATGCCCTTCCTAACACCAACCTCATTTACAGTGAGTGCTGGGTGCTTTTTCGTGGCGCCTACACGTCCACTTTACAGTGTGGGCTGGGTGCTTTTTTGCCGTGGCACCTCCACGACCACCTTGCGGTGGGGGGAGTGGGGGCATATTGTTTATATGCTTCAGCATGTACCCATGGGAGGTCGGGTACCCTGTATTACTGCGTGACGCCAGAAGTCACGGTCGTGTGTCATTGTCTTTGAGAGGTGTAGTTGGGTAAGGTCGGCTTTTATCACCTCATCCCAAGTCATCTTGGGTCTCCCCACTCCGCGGTTTCCATCAACTTCTAGTGCTCTGCACCTTTTTATGCAGCTGTCATCCTTCATATGCATCACATGTCCATACCAGCGTAACCGCCTCTCCTGCACGCAGCATTTGATTCCTCTTATGCTCAGTCTCTCTCTCAATTCATTTATGCTTTGTCGTTCACGTATATTACTGTTACACATCCATCGGAGCATGCAGGCTTCGTTTCTCTCTAATCTACGTAAGTCTTCCACCTTCAGCGCCCAGGTCTCACTACCATGCAACATCGCTGTTCGGATACACGCATCATACAGTCTGCCTTTCATTCTGAGGGAGAAGCCTTTTGCAGCTAGCAGTGGTAGTAGTTCCCTAAACTTCTTCCATCCCGTTCTTACCCTAGTTATTGTACTTTCTGAGCACCCACCTCCGTTGCTAATTCGGTCACCTAGGTAGCAGAAGCTGTCTACTGTTTCTACAGGGCCCTCCCAGAGATTGGTGGTACTTGTTTCCTGTGGCTGTTTGCTTGCTGTTTCAGCACAGCTGCTGCATGTGAATCCTACATTCTTAATTAAGCTTCCTGAGATCCCGCTACATCTCTTGTGTACCCATTGTTTGCATTTGGGGCAGAGAATGGAGTTCCTACCTACACCTTTCCTACATACTGAGCAAGGCCATTTCTCTGAGGGGATCTGGGTTCTGTTTTTTCGTCTACTTACAAGGACCTTAGTCTTTGTCATGTTGACTTTGAGACCCTTTCTCTCTAGTCCCTGCTTCCAGGTTTGGAATTTATTCTCTAGTTCTACCATAGATTAAGCTATGAGTGCGAGGTCATCAGCATACAGGAGTTCCCATGGGCATCCGGTCTTAAACTCCTCCGTTATTGCCTGCAGGACTATGATGAACAGGAGAGGGCTAAGAACAGAGCCCTGGTGGACCCCAACCTGTACGCTAAATTCCTCGCTATACTCATTGCTAATCCTAACTTTGCTGACTGCTCCCCTATACATGGCTTGTACCACTTTCACAAGCCATTCATCTACTCCTAGTTTTCTAAGAGCCCACCAGATTACTGCACGTGGAACTCTGTCAAAGGCTTTCTCAAGGTCGACAAATGCCAAGTAGAGTGGCTTACTTTTAGCTAGGTACTTTTCCTGTAATTGCCTCACAAGGAAGAGGGCATCAGTGGTGCCTCTCCCTGGTACAAACCCAAATTGCATCTCGTCTATATTCACCCGGTCCCTAATCAGCTGTGCTATAACTCTTTCTGTTACTTTCATGACCTGGTCCATCAACTTTATACCTCTATAGTTTCCTCTATCTAGTGCATCGCCTTTACCTTTGTAGCAGTTGACAATGATGCTACTGCACCAATCTTTTGGATATCTGAATAACATATTAGATGGGTAAGTAGGAGAAATTGTATATATCAAATTTATAATTCACTAATTTGTAATTTCCAAATTTGAATCTTACAAGTATTCACTTTGGTTCTGGGTTTAATCCCAATGGTGCTGACTTTCGAGCCAGTGTCCTTTACCAACACTTTGGATTAACAAAAGCCATATCCATGAGATTCGGTAGTCAGAAATGGTTCAGTAGCCTGTCATATTATTTATGTGTGTGTGTATATATATATATATTTATTTATATATACATCATCATCATCATCATCGTCATTTTCCATTCATTTTCCATTGGTTGAATGAATTGCTATGGTCTAAATCAGTTCTTATTCAGTGTTATTGCTCTTTCAGATTGGTCAGAGGATCATTCATTCATGCATTTCATTTTAGCATGGTTTCTATGGCTGGATGCCCTTTCTAACACCAATCTCTGTACAGAGTACACTCGCTACATTTTATTATAGCACCAGCACTAGAGAGGTTGCCATATCCTGGACATGACTAAAAAGTCTTCTTTAACTTCAAGAGAAAAACTGATAAGCTTGCCCATTTAAACCAAATCCTTTATCATATTTATTCATTGAAGTTGTACAGATACTCTCTTGCCACTCATACACTCTGGAATGTAATGGATACATTGGAAATCTATAATTAATTATGCTGCTATTTTTCTCAAAATGTATGATAAAGAAATATTCATAAATAATAATTATATTCATAATAAAAATATTCATAAATAATTATAAACTATAAAATAAGTACTATTATATAATATAATGGCGGTGGATTGGCAGTATCGGTAGAGGTTCGGACGCCATGCTTTGACGCATAGAGTTACGGCCCTTGCCATTCTGAGTTCAAATCCCGCCGAGGTTAACTTTGCCTTTCATCCTTACGGGGTCGATAAAATAAAGTACCAGTAATGTACTGGGTAATTTTCTGGCCTTGTGCCAATAGTAGAAACAATTATATAATATACTAGAGTTATAACAGTTATCTATGACCCATACACAAGTGTGCATAATAAAAACAAATCAATGTTTCATATGCAAGGATTGTAGTCACAGAACGGAATGGATATCTGTCAAATTTGATGTTGAGTTTTTCAGTTGTTTGATCAATGGAACAACCTGCTCATGAAATTAATGTCCATGTGGTTAAACATTCCATAGATTTGTGTACCCTTAATGTAATTCTCTGGGAAATTTAGCATGACGCAGTGTGTGACAAGATACCCTTTTGAATTACAGACTTCCTAACAATTTCCATCCACTCAATTTCACTGAATCGATTGAAAGCTGTGATAAATCACACTTACACAAGATGTCACACAGGGGCATCAAATCTAATGATTGTGAGGTGAACTTCTTAACCATTCAGCCATGCTGCATCCATTTAGTAGACACATGTGTGGGTCAGTTTGGGATGGATTGGTTAGAACATATAAACAATAGAGTGAATAAATAGTTAATATGCCATAGCAAAAAGTAAAGGCATATTGATTTGTTAAGTTTCATCATTGAAAATGAAATGAAATTATATGAAAGTGTAACATTATTTATTTTTAATTAAGGCACTCTATATGATATCTTAATCCCTTCCTCTTCCCAGTCATAACAGGAAGGTAAGGCTACCAATAAACTAAGTTGGCTACTTGTGTTCTATTCCTAGTCATAGCTATCTTTTACTTATCTAGCCAACCAACCAATGTCTTTGGGAATGTTATATCTTCCATTTACCTACAGAAGTCAGTAGACAACCGACTACATTGTAAATTTGTAATAGATACTTTTGATAACAAAAAGGACAAATAATTGACTACTAGTGTGTGGGATAAGTTAATATTTATTATTTCTCTTCGGTGAATTGGCAGTATCGGTAGAGGGTCGGACGCCATTCTTTGACGCATAGAGTTACGGCCCTTGCCATTCTGAGTTCAAATCCTGCCGAGGTTAACTTTGCCTTTCATCCTTACGGGGTCGATAAATAAAGTACCAGTAATGTACTGGGTAATTGCTGGCCTTGTGCCAAAAGTAGAAACAATTATTTCTCTTCTAATACTTCTTTTAATATTTTTTTTTATATTTACTTCTACATATTACTGCAGTACATGAATAAAGTTAGTGGATGAATGCTAGTTAACCCTTTAGCATTTACATTATTGTATATTTACTATTGTATTTTTGTGGTTAAAGGCTTTACCTCACATAATATAGGAGATTTTGATATTATTTATTTTGAGAACAATACCTTGACATCAGTATGAGCAGCCAGTTATGGCTGGTTTGAACAGAAAGAGGTGAGAGGATCGGGGAGGGATATGGCAGGTTTAAATGCTAAAGGCTTAAATAGATGTAATATAGGTAAGAAATTCTCTTTTTTAATGATTGTTGATCTTTCACATCTTTTATACATATATACATATATATATATAAATATATGTTATGGAATATATGTTATGGAATACTGTTTGCTTCTCGCTACAACAATTTCTATACCTTTCATTTATATATATATATATATATATATATATATATATATATATATATATTTATATTAGAAAGTGAGGTTTTTTTTTACAAAATGAAAAATAACCGAGGTGTCCTACACGAGTGAAAGTATAAAGAAAAAGAGATGAAATCGAAAATGCAACTGGAGTGTTATTTTTTTAAAAAATATATATATTTATTTGGTTCCTTTACTGGTTTCGCAGTTCTTCTGCTTTTCAAAAGGTGAGTTGAGATGGAGGGTCTGTGGTTTTTCTCACATCTTTTCTCACATCTTTTGAAAATCAGAAGAACTGCGAAACCGGTAAAGGAACCAAATAAATATATATATTTTTAAAAAAAATAAGACTCCAGTTGCATTTTCGATTTCATCTCTTTTTCTTTATATATATATATATATATATACACATGCACTCTGAAATGTACATAGTGTTTGCTGAAATAAATCTTTGAAGGAATTTCCCCAGTCCGGCCTCCTGTCATTTTACTCAATGATATATATATCTGTATATATATAAAATTAAGTATGTGTGTCTGTGTGTCTGTGTATTACCTATAGGGGGCTACATTTTACGACCGATTTTCATGAAACTTTACAGGCTCATAGATTAGTCATCGGGAGTGTTTTCTATATATCAGCGTATCGTTTTTTTTTTATTCCGGGGTCATTCTGCAGATAAAAATCGATAGAGGGTGGGGGGAGGTCACTTTTTTTAGGTATAGAAAAATAAGATTTTTGGCTCTAGCTCCCACATTTTGCCACCGATTTCGTTCAAATTTTAAAGCAAAATAAAATTTATCATTGCACATCCTGTAATGGCTTTATATTTTGCATTTGTTGTTCAGGGACGGCGAGGCAGCCGTTTAAATATTCAAAAATACCACCTTTTGGGCTCTAGCTCCCACATTTTTCAACTTACTTTGTTCAAATTTTACACTACGCTAGATCTGATTATTTCACGTCTTAAAGTGGCTTTACATTTTAGATTTTTTTGTTCAGGGACGGCGTGGCAGCCGCTTAAATATTCGAAAATACCACCTTTTCGGTTCTAGCTCCCACATTTTTCAACCGATTTCGTTCAAATTCGAAACTCCCTTTCCCAGCATGCCCCTTCGTCAGTCACCCGCGTTTCTCAGTGATAGAGGTCATCACCACCCTCCCCCACATGGCCTGTGTGTGGCCATAGATGTCATTGAGAAGCAGTTGCTAAGATCAACACCTTTTCATCAAAGCAGATATTATTTTACCTATCCAGGCAACGCTGGGTACTGCTGTAGTATACATATAAATATATATGATGATGATATATATATATATATGATGGATTCTCCCATCAATTTCAGCATGTGGGGATCCAATCCAAATAACCTATTCAGTTAATTCAGTTTGGATGTTTATATCGGGCATGATATTTTAGGGGGGGGGGGGGCATTTCCCTGCCACAACAATTTTTTTAGGATGAATTTTTCAAATGTTTTTCAAATGTCATACGTTCAAAGGGGCCTCGTAACTTAACTACCACAGGGCCTTGTTTGTCCTAAATCCAGCACAACTTCCTCTTCTCACTCTCCTCCATCTTTCTATTTCTTCTTTTGCTTCTCAATCTATCTTCTGATGAAAGACTAGCATCCAAAATGTTAAGACTCTTTTCCTACTATACCAAGCATTAAAATAATATATATCTTCATTGTACTGTATTGTTTGCTTTGTTGTTTTTCGTTTACTTTTCACACATGCAAGCGAGCACACCCACACACACATATATATGGTAGTGGATTGGCAGAATCAGTAGAGTGTCAAACAAAATGCTAAGCCACATTTAATTATGACACTTTATCTTCTGAGTTCAAATCCCAACGAGGTCAACTTTGCCTTTCATCCTTCTGGGGGTTGATAAATTAGAGTCCCAGTAAGATATTGTGGTTGATATACATGATTTTCCCCTCCGTTTGTGCTTAAATTGTTAATCATTATTAATCTTGCATTATTAACTTTGCCTTTCATCCTTATGGGGTCGATAAAATAAAGTACCAGTAATATACTGGGTAATTGCTGGCCTTGTGTCAAAAATAGAAACAATTATTAATCTTGTTGCTAAAATCATGAACATTACAATTTTATATTTATCACCTATACTTGTAAATACAAGAGTTCTCTGCTTTTAGTGAGTCAATTATTTAGTTGCTTTTGAGTTGAAGGCAATTTCTGTGACATTATTGCTGAAGAATCTACAGTATTTTATATGAAACAATATATGGAAGTAATTTCTTCATTTTGTTCTTGAGATAATCAAAATAAAATAAATGCAAGTTGTCAGGTCCTCTATGATAAATATTTTCTTAATAGTTTGAGTTTAAATTCCACTGGGTTTGACTTTTCATTAATCCTTCTAAGATCAATGATCAATGCACCAGTAATACATCAGGGTCAATTAGATTAAAGATACTCCACAGTAGTAAAAGTTGGCCTTAATAAGCTAGTAAGAGAATCTCTATGTGGTCACTCAACCTTCTGGAAATAACAGCTAAATCTCCTTCAAATTCCATCTCACCATCTCAGGAAATTTATATTAGATAGCAGTTCTATGTTCTCTGCTAGGAAAAAAAGATGGGATGGTCATAGCTGGAATGCTTTTGAGAATAAGTCTGCTTGATCAAGGCTGGCCTTGGGTCAAACATCAATAAATTGACCTTGTCAAAAAAAAAATTTTTCATTAGTTGAGTGAGAACACTCTGATTTTGGACAATTATTTTACTGTAATGAATCTTACTCTAATATATGTAAAGCTTTGTTGTAAAGTTATAATTTACCTTTTATGTTGTATACTGATTAATGTTGACTGAATAGAAAGTCAATTCTTTCAGTAATACACTGAAAACAGTGTATTACTGGGATTTGTTTCATTGACATTGGAATAATAAAGTTGAAAGTCAACTTTGAAGTGAGTTAATACTCACAACATAGAAAAGGAAGACTAAATACTACAAAGTATATAATTTATTGCTTTTCCAAGTCTGCCAATTGTTGTTTTTATTGAAGATATCTGTAGAGTGGTAAACATTTCATTTAGCAGTAATGGGTTGTTTGCCAAATGCGCTGTCATAAAGACTCTTGAAAACAATGTCCCAAAATCCAATATGGTGCAAAAAAAAAAATGAAAAAGCAAACAATGGCTATTTTAACAGCCTCCTACACTTTATTATACAATAGAACACATTTATAGCTGATCTTCATTCTTTGGCAAAGTTGCCGAAAAAATGATGTCTTTGAAGAAAGGGTATTAGCTTATAAGAAGTTTTGTTTGCAGTCTACAAGGTGTTGTACAGCCACTGAAGATATAGGCAAGATGCAAATGTTAAACACATCAAGTAGCAACAAATAAATAAATAAGTAAAATAAAATACCTGCTCTTACAGCTTCCTACAGTTCTCTAGAACTAAGAGCAACTTACCCCTGAAGTAGTATCATTACCTACACAAGTACCTGCATTGTCAAGTGTAATATTTAATAACATAATTTTATATTATCTTTGGTATGTGTAGTAAGACATATAATGAAATGGCACACCTAATCTGTTTGGTGTTATCAATAAAAAGGATATTCCCAATTCATAATTTATCTTGATGAATGACATTATTATGAATGTTATGAATGATGTATGTATGTATATATATATATATATATATATATATATATATATATATGTATGTATATATGTATGTATGTATGTATATATATATATATATGTATGTATATATGTATGTCAGGTCACCAGTTGGTGCAACTGGTAACATGTATCCCAGTACAACCTGTCTCATGGTCGGGTCGTTGGCGACTAAACTGGCAACCCCACCAAGGTTTCTTGGTGAGGAGGGGGACTTTGGACATCCTGCAGGACTAAAAACAAAACCTTTCAAAGGACAAATAAACTCTTAAGAGTCAATGGCCATCCAAAATCACCGGGAGAGATGACCCCTTAGCCTTTGTCAAGGCAGAATTCAAGGAGAAGGAAAACTCTGTCATAACACCTGCAACCCTCATGGTATCCAATGATGTTGACTTGTTCTTCTTTTTGGTAAATATCATCTTGGTTAAGAGAGTGGGACTGGCTTTGTGCAGTGCCTTTGCTCACTATAAAAGCTTCATGACACAGGCATTGCTTTATATCTGCAGATCTCTCTGCACTTGTCATCACATGGTACCATGGGCCCAGCACTATGTGTCAATAATTGTCACAAGCGTAGTGTTTTAGTGTTTGTACCAGAGTTTTCAAGTCGCTGGCTGGACTAAAAGGTCACACTCGTTCAGCGCATCGGTAGGGGTTCTCCTACATGGATATAAAGTAGTGGCCGTACTCGAAAACGAGTTGGCAGCCACCATATATATATATAAATATATATATATATATACAGCACTCACTGTAAATGAGGTTGGTGTTAGGAAGGGCATCCAGCTGTAGAAATCAAGCCAGAATCAGTTCCCGTCCCACCCTTGCAAGCAGGGAAAAGTGGACGTAAAATGAAATGATGAATGATGATATATATATATATATATATCAATCTAAACTATAATAAAGGAAGGTCTGTGGGACGGCATACGTTTTTTTTTTTTATCTCGTTAGTAAAATAAGTTGGATTACTTTGAATATTACATAATTTATCTAATAAATTTCGTAAACAAAAATAATTTCGTAAAAATAAATAATTTAAAATTGACTTCTTTTCGAAGTTGTACTGCCAGTATATCGTTGCCACCACCACCACCACCACTTCAACTACCATATATATAGAAAGAAAGAGTGTGTGATGTCAACACTTCCGGTGGCGATCACTTAAATAAACATACTAATTTTCTGTCACTAATTTTCTCCTAATGCAGTTTATATATAATATCGTCTTTTTTTAATGTATCATGGATTACGTTACTGATTACATAAAACAGTGTAACAACGTCTTCGTTCAATTTCTGTGGATATTGTCAATTACAATTTTATTTGATGTATCATATCTACATGTATATATACTTACGTATAATATCAATATACACACTACATATGCTAACAGAAAACCACCCGAAGGGTGGTTTTTCTGCTAGTGATATTAATAAATGGAAACTATATTTATAAAACCATATTTATTCTATTATATATATTTCAAGGGTACCAAAACTTTGGTACGCTCTCATCGGATAAAATACAGAGCTTGTTTTATAAATATTGACATATCCAGGAATGAGACCTTAACAGTTCAAGTTTTACCTGACCCTAACCCTAACTTGAACCGTTAAGGTCTCATTCCTGGATATGTCAATATTTATAAAACAAGCTCTGTATTTTATCCGATGAGAGCGTACCAAAGTTTTGGTACCCTTGAAATATATATAATAGAATAAATATAGTTTCCATTTATTAATATCATTAATATTATACTCCAGAAAACCGGTCGAGTGCTTCGAATCTGTTATAAATATATATATTTGTTGAATTACCAACAAATTAAATATCCCTTTGCTTATATATATGTATATTAGGAAAAGAAGTAAAAAAGTAGAAAATGCGAATAGGATTTTCTCATGAAATAACAGCAAAACATTTTTTTAAAGTAATTTATCGTACCGGTTTCAGCCAATAATTATCTTCTTCGTGCTACAGGAAATATGATAAAAACTATATAATAAAATTAAGGTGTATATTAATTAGAAGAGGGTATTAGAGAACATAATTTACATATATATAAAAGTTCACATTTTCATTTATATCTTTCTCTCTCTCTTTCCTCCGTGGTGGTTTGGTGGCAGTAGCAGCTAAAATAGAAGTTGGCTTGTTCCCTGATATGTATATATATATATGTATATATGTATATATATATATATATAAGATCAAAAGATGGTTAAAAGAGTTCCATGTATTTTATTATGCGCATTTCAAAAACAAATATCATCATGCGATAACATTTGCGTTTTCAGCAGATAAAATAGGGAGACATGATATGAAGGTTAAAAAACACTTGTGAATAGTGAAATTTTAAATCTAGCTGAAGTTTTAAATAGCTGTGTGTGAGTGTGTGTAATGTGCATGAACATGTATATATATATACATATATCAAATATTGAGTTATAAACTCGAAGTAGTCTTTTACAATTAAATAGCTCAAAGAAGGGAATATTTCCGAGCCGTGTAATACAAATGAATATATGAGGGATGAACACTGATACAATTATACATGTGTTCGAATTGTAAATGACCAAGTTAACTGGAACACATGTGCGTTCAACAACACGTATTTCTCAGTCTCCTTAAGTATTTTGAAGTGAATGATACAAATTTTCCTGGATACCCGCAGAAGAGCACAGGAATAGTGACTTTCACTTAATTGTTGCAAAACAAATTTAGAATTTTTCCGGGTATCACGGCCATTGCCAATATAGGTTTGTTATTTTTATTGATTTATTATTTTAAATCGAGACAGGCAAACCATATTATGTTAAATTAGTATTTTTCAACCTAGTTAACTTGGTAATTTGCAATTCGAACACATGTATAATTGTATAGGTGTTCATCCCTCATATATTCATTTGTATATATATATATATATATATATATATATATATATATATATATATATATATATATTAATATATATATATATATATATATATAACCACATTAACGAATGGATATTAAAAAGAAACAAGAATTACTTAAGGTTGAAAGACTTTTAAGTCCTCATTTATTTATTTTGTATAAATGAATTTAATCTCAGTATACACCACACATTGGATGATACCCATAGCAAAGAAGACATAGAGATCAAGTGCTGGGTTTAGTCCAAAGGTTGTTTTCCTGGTTGACAAAATAATACTGAATCAAACTGTTGTAATATACTAAGTAGCCAACCTGTCCAATCTTTGACATGTAAAACATCCATTAAAATAGTGATTGACGATAGATTTGTTCTTTTCCCTTTAGATCCGCAAACTATTCCTTAACTTCCAATTATTTCAGTACTTCACTACTGCGTTGTTCTGTAACTTTCTTTCTCACATTTTCTGACATTTTCTTGACTTAATTAGAAGAAAATGAAGTGCCAATGCCAAGCATCATTGACAATAGATTTGCTGGCATGCTGGAATTTTAACACCCTCACAAGTATAATGTAAATTTTTTTACAAGGAATATAAAGTGTATATGTATAAATTACAATTTATTAAATGTAGAACGAATGTATTATTTTCAGATTTTCCCTTTGTATTTGGAAGATACCAAACATATGGCTCTCCCATGCATAAAGCATGCTGGACTACTGACTAAATTGTCAGTATCTTCAGTAAGCTCTGTGACAGGATAAAAACCTGATAAAAACTCTTCAGTTGTTAAATACCTTGTCTAGGCTTGCACTTTGCAGAGGAGCTTTCGAGATGTTGATCCAAATCAGTGAAATCCATGTATTTTACTCATAGCATTTTTATAAGTAGCTGTAAACGGGTTTATTTCTCTGTAGAGCAGAATGGAGTAGACACTATTGACAAGTTATTAAACACAGATAACACTCATCTAATCCATCTACTCTTCAGCTTATTCTACGAATGTATTTGCTTCCTCAAAAGTTATTAGAGGGAAACCGGTTATGGTGTGTGATTGAGTGGGACTGAGTGTGATTAAGTATGATTGAGTGAGACTGAGTGTGATTAAGTATGACTGAGTGGGACTGAGTGTGATTAAGTATGACTGAGTGGGACCGAGTGTGATTAAGTATGACTGAGTGGGACTGAGTGTGATTAAGTATGACTGAGTGGGACTGAGTGTGATTAAGTGTAATTGAGCATGATTAAGTGTGATTGAGTGAAACTGAGAGTGATTAAGTGTGATTAAGTGTGATTAGTAAGATTGAGTGTGACTGTGTTTGAGTTTGTGTGGATTTTCTCACCAACCATTTTTCTTCATTTATTATTCCTCCCCACCTTTTTTAATATACACCATTTGCTTTCTTTGTGGGCAGAAGTATAAATATACTTGTCTACTGATAAACAGCTAATTAGTCATGAAACATGTATAGACAGTTATTTCTGTGTAGGAAAAAAAATGATAACAGAATGCCCTGAGGCTGAATGTATACAAGTAAACTTATTTACAATTTATCCTCACACACACTGTCTCAGTTTTGTAGTTGAACAATATGCAATGCTGTCACAATAACAACATCTGTGCTTCTCTCCCACCATCACCCATGTAAAGAAACACTTGTTTAGTGCAGGTATGTAGGTATGTGTGTGTGTGTGTGTGATTCTTTACTGGTTCCAGCCAGTTAAATCCTGCCTGTTGTTTTATGTTTTACTGAGATAATTCTGGGAAAAGTTCTGTTGACAGCTTGGCAAGCCAACAAGTGTTGTTATCCTTTCTCAAACATATTGGGCATATGGGTTTTGGTTAGCTTGGCAGTCGATGTAGTTCATTGAGAAACACTAGCTTAAGAATTAGCTAAGATGACATACATTTGGGGTTTGTGTCACAGTAAAGTGATGCCATTTTCCTTGTGAGACAATTACAGGAGTTCTTGCTAAGAGAAGGCCATTATATCTAGTATTTATTGACATGGAAAAGGCTTATAGCAGAGTCCCATGATCTGTTACTTGGTGATCACTAACAAAACTAGGTATAGATAAATGGCTTGAAAGAATAATGCAAGCCATGTACAATGGTGTCTGCAGTAAAATAAGAGTTAGCAATGGATTTGGTGAGAAATTTAACATGCCGGAAGGTGTCCATCAGTGCTTGGTTCTTAAGCCATATTTGGTTTATTTATACTACTCTACACCACAACAAAAGAGTTTAAAACTGATTGTCCATGAGAACCTTTGTATGCTGATGATCTAGTTTTCATAGCTGAATTTGTCAAAGAAATAGAGAAGAAATTCCAAATATGGAAACAAAGTCTCAAATTCAGAGACCAAAATAAATCAGGCAAAGAAAAAAGTTTTAGTTAGCAGAAAAGAAGATAGAACTCTACTGCCATCTAGAAAGTGACCAGACTTGATATGCAGAAAAGGAGTAGATAGGAATGTCATATAATGTATGAAATGTAAAGTACAGGAACAAATTAGGTGTAGTTAGATAACAGGCAAGCTGACAAAGAAGAAAGACTTTGTATGTGGCAGTGCGCATCAGCAGCTAGTAGTAACTGCACCAATGAAATATATTGTTTCAAATGTTTAAACTGCTCCCTAGAAATCATACCTCTGCTTATTACAGGCTCATATCCTATTTTTGCTTTGTTATGGTGGGGGGGGGGGGGGGGGCACCATTTTATAGAGAATAAATATGATTGCACATTCGTGAGTTTTATATCGAATTATAATAATATTCAATTCGTTTGCAAGCAAACAGCTTCATTATGCTGTTTTTTAGATGACCATTGCCATCCTTTTGTTCTAGTGGTGACAGAAAGAAACAATCGACAATAATATTGTTTCTGGATTATTGCCCTTTGTCAAGATTGTGTACCTCTCTTCTGTCATTCATTAGAAATCTTGAGAATATATAGTGTTCTCTAAAGTAGTCATCGGCTGATTAGCCTAATATTATATTAAATTAAATTAACCTAAAGACAAAATATGTTAGTATGAGTTTGTATCATTTGCATGTCAAAAATATAGTTTTCCTTTTCATATATTTGTGATGGTGCATGGAATAGTCATGAGGGTGTTGATCGTAAGGTTGTGATTTCAATTTTTGGAGTGGGTGGTGTATTGTATCCTTCATCAAGACACTTTATTTCACATTGTTTCGCAACACTCAGTTGGCAAAAATATCTGTAATTCAAAGGGCCAGCCTTATCACACATTGTATCACACTGAATCTCTCAGAGAACTACATTAAGGGTGATTGTGTCTGTGGAATACACAGCCACTTATATGATAATTTCAAAAGCAGGCAGTTTTGTTGATTGAATCAACTGGAGCACTCAACAATGGAAATGACAGTGGTCCAACAACAACAATATATCTATCCTCATCATTATTTAACTTCTTTTCTCTTTGTTACAAAGGGTTAGGCAAGTAATCTCAGACCAAGTCAGTACTTTATTGGAGGTACTGACTGCTCAGATGGACCAGAGGCTGCATTTTCTTACATACCTTCTCACACTCAACTTGCTGTATTAAGGTTAATAATAACCCATTACATTTCATTAGATAAAGTAATGCAAAGGATTCTATTTGTTATATTTGTAAAAAATATAAATGAAATCAGTGATTGATTGATTGATTGATCTCTGGAAGAAAATAGAGTTCCTTGGTTCTAGAGACTACAGAAACATCTATTGCTAGTTTACTAAAAATTATGAAGATAAAGGAAAAAATAACAAAAATAGCATTAAAAATTAGCAACTTTTTATGAAAGATAAAAATTCATAAAATTAATCACAAAAGTTAAGAAAAAAAATGACTACAGCTTTATTTCTTCAACAAGCAAACAAAACTACAACAACAATAATAATAATAGATAAATCAAGGTAAATAGTTAAATTCTTCACTATACTGTCTGTCTGATTTCTCTATTCTCCAATTTCATTTCTGAAACTATAGTGCTACTTTGTTTTCTTTCTTTCTTTCTCCCCCCCCCCCCCTCCTTCTTCACATATGTATTAAGTTTAAAATCTGCAGTGAAGAGAGTTTGGCTTAATATTATTTTTATGTTTTTATCTTTATTTTTTTTAATCTCAAAGGTAAAATCCATTTAGCAACGTGGAAAGCTCCAAACCACTTTTGGAACCCTTCCATTCCTCAGTTTCTGTTTCTCTCTATAGTTATTTAATTACCTGTAAATATTCTTTCTATTAAAGGAACCAATATTTTCTTTCTGCTATTTCCATTTCAGATTTTGGCTGCAATGTATGTATGTATGTATGTATGTATGTCTGTATGTGTGTATGTATGTAAATGTGTATGTATGTATGCATGTATGTATGTATGTCAGGTCACCAGTTGGTGCTACTGGTAACATGTATCCCAGTACAACCTGTCTCATGGTCGGGTCGTTGGCGACTAAACTGGCAACCCCACCAAGGTTTCTTGGTGAGGAGAGTGACATCCTGCAGGACTAAAAACAAAACTTGTCAAAGGGCAAATGAGCTCTTAAGAGTCAATGGCCATCCAAAATCACCGGGAGAGATGACCCCCTTTGCCGTTGTCAAGGCAGAATTCTAGGAGAAGGAAAACTCGGATATAACACCTGCAACCCTGATGGTATCCAATGATGTTGACTTGTTCTTCTTTTTGGTAAATATCATCTTGGTTAAGAGAGTGGGACTGGCTTTGTGCAGTGCCTTTGCTCACTATAAAAGCTTCACGGCACAGGCATTGCTTTATATCTGGAGATCTCTCTGCACTTGTCGTCACATGGTACCATGGGCCCAGCACTATGTGTCAATAATTGTCACAAGTGTAGTGTTTGTACCAGAGTTTTCAAGTCGCTGGCTGGACTAAAAAGTCACACTCGTTCAGCACATCAGTAGGGGTTCTCCTACATGGATATAAAGTAGTGGCCGTACTCGAAAACGAGTTGGCAGCCACCATGTATGTATGTATGTATGTGTGTATGTAAATGTGTATGAATGTATGTATGTATGTCCAGCAGGTCCAGTCAGAAGAAACTATCACCAAGCTGATGAATGTTATCCAACCATCTTGCTTGGGGTCTACCCCTGGGTCTCCTACTGGTTGTTTTTGCCTGTAAAATATGTCCATCAATTCTTTCCTGAAATATTCTAACCACATGCCCATAGTATTGGAGCTGTGGTCTCTCAATTCAGAGAAGTAGTGGCTCTATCTACAGTGACTCTCTGATCTCCGAGCTATGCACTCTATTGAGTAACGTTACTCTAAAGACCCATTGGAGGAATCCCATTTCAACTGCTTGTATTCGCAATCGTATTCTTCCGGTTCTTACTCAAGATTCATGACCATGGATAAGAATTGGCACAAAAACCGGATTGAAGATAGCGAGTTTGGCATTTACACCTACCTCCCTTCTTCTGATTACTGAATGCTGAAGCTGGCACACATCAGTACCATAGTTCTCCCTATCATCAACACTACCACTGTCATTTACAATAACAGCATGCTGACACATTACCTGCATGTATAGCATGTGAACTGATTGTAATACCAGTAGACTGAGCAATTTTAAAAACTAGACTTCAAGTGAAAGTCCTTAACCAAAACATGTTGGCATCAATAAGCAGAGTTCACAGTAAAGCAATTTCTCATGTTCCTGTGCAACTTCCTCCAACATCACCTTATCTGTAAAGACCTACATTTTCAAAATTGCCTCATTTACCTTTTCCCAATGTATAAATTTGGGCTTTTTAAAATTTTTATTCATATTTTATTTTCAATAAAAAGGATAAAAATGTCGAAGGATAAATTTTGATTTATTAAAAAACAATTGTTTGAGATTAAGTGTTTTAGCTAAAGACAAGTTTTTTAAGAAGGAATTTTTAATTTTAGAAAACTAATATGTATTCTCATAGTAGATAAAATAACCACTTAAAATCTTTTACACTTCTTTTACTGAAATGCTATCAACATTGTTAGAAAACCTCTCAGAGTAAACAGCTAAACAACAACTGTTAAGTTGTTGAAAAGAAAAAAAACATTAAAAATTACATCCTATTTATAGTTTTCCATTAGCAACTTGTTTTCTACAAGAAGGAATCCAAAGTAATGTAATATATTTCTTTTAGTGCTATAAATATCTAATAAAATACAATGTTACAAAATGTGAATATGGAATAATAATAATAATAATAATGATGATGGTTTCATTTATTGGCCACAAGGGCCAACATGTAGAGGACAAATAATAATAATAAAAGCACAAGGCACAAGGCACAAGCAAATTTTAGGGGAGGGAAAAATCGATTAAATCGACCCCAGTATATTACAGGTACTTCATTTTATCGACCATGTAAGGATGAAAGGCAAAGCTAATCTCGATGGGATTTGAACACAGACAATAAAGGGCCATTACTTTATACTGAATGATAATAATAATAATAATAATAATAATAATATTAATAATAATAATAATAATAATAATTGTTTCTACTTATCGCACAAGGCCAGCAATTACCCAGTGTATTACTGGTACTTTATTTTATCGGCCCCGTAAGGATGAAAGACAAAGTTAACCTCGGTAATAATAATAATAATAATAATCAAGGAAATAAAGAACTCTCCAAATATAAAGATCTAGAGATAGAGATAACTTGAACGTGGAAAATGAAAACAGAAACAATACCTGTAATAATAGGTGATCTAGGAATGATAAAAAAACACACAGACAAATACATAGCCCAAACCCTAGGACTTACAAATATATACAGCATACAAAAGATAGCACTACTAGGCACTGCACACATATTAAGAAAAGTACTATCAATACAATAGAAACAATACCAGCAAACCTACACTGCTCATACCCAAAGTACACATAGTGGTGCTCGGTAAAGCAGTAATAATGCGCAATAAAAATAATAATGGAGATAATAATAATAATGATATTATTAATAATAATCACAACCTCATATGAGTGATAATGGCAAATCAAAATGGGACTGGAACAGTTGATGGTGAAGGTGTCATGCCCGACAGACTCCAGCAGGTTGTTATCCAGCAATGGACCACCAAACACGACGGAGATAGAGTTAACAAGTAAATGTTGTGGTTATGGAGTGTTACTATCTGAGCAATCCTGTTGATGAAAATGGTGTTTCTATTAAGGAATGCATAAACAATGGAGAGACAGAGGCTTGTTTCAGCTCACTGAGCAGAGGTTATGTGACCAATCCAGAGCAATAAGAAAACATGGATGGCTGATTGAAGTGGATTTTGATGTTATCAGAAGACAAATACTAAAAAACAGTAGTTGAAGAATTGATGAAACTACAGCAAAGTACAAGGATGAAAAGATTTCTGGTAACCCACCAAAAAGGGGCACTGATAGTTTGTCCAGTGGGAGAAATATAGATGATCTGGAAGACAATGGAATTAATGGGACATGACAAATGAGCGGAAAGCAATGTATAACAGAATAAAGGCAAGTTTACAGGAGGACAATAGTAATATTATTTGTAACCTTAAAAAGGTTGACCACTGGAAGTTGAACCAAAAAACAATGAAGGTGAGTGAAATTCTGAAACATATCAGAACAAAGAACATCACAGAAAGAAATAATTTCATAAAGTCAGCAAGTATTGTTGTAGTAGAAACATGGGTGTAGATGCCAAGATAATGTCAATACAATAGGGGAAAACAGAGAAAAGAGCAATGGTGGAGAAGTAGAATACAGCCTTTTATAGATACGTTCTTAAAGGACATTTCCATCTTAGACCGAAAAAAGAAGGGAGGGCTTAGAAATGAACAAAATACAGCATACTGAAAAGAAAATATGGTATTGAAAGAAAAGGCTTAATAGTAGTAGTGGAGGAACTCAAGCAAAGTCTCATAGCAAACAAAGCAAAGATAGCTAGATATGAACAAAGAACAAAGTAACATTAGCAAAATAGATTTTTCAGAGTTAACCAAAAGTGATTTTACTGAGAAATAAATGGAGAGTGCACAGATGAAGTGATGATGCCAGATAGCAATGAAAGTCAAAAGTTTTGGAGCGACATTTTTCCCACAGCAAACAGAACTAATCATTGCAGTTAAGGACATGAAGGAAATCAGCTAAAAGATGAACAATTGGAAATCTCCAGGGCTAGATGGAGTTCATGGCTACTGGATTAAAAGATTCAGTGAATGCCATGCTGAACAACTTGACATGTTGCTAAATGATGACCAAGTGATACAGAAGTGGCTAACAAAGGGCAGGAAAGTTTTTGTACTTGAAAGACATCACAAAAGGGAATGTGCTAGACAACTGCATACTGATAACATTCTTACCAATTATGTGGATGTTACTAACTGAAATAATTGATGCATCAATGTATGGGCATCTTGAAGAAAATAAAGTTCTACCAGATGAGCAGAAAAGCGTAAGGTACTAAAGTCCAGCTTTTGATAGACAAAACAATAGTTAGGGATATCAAAAGGAGAAAAGTCAGCTTGACCATGTCGTGGATTGATTACTGCAAAGCATATGATATGATTCCACACTCATGTATCATGGAATGTGTGAACCTATGTTGTATTGCATCGAATGTTGGGATATTTTTAAGGAAAAGTATGGAGAAGTGGAAGATAGAACTGACAGCATATGGAAGAAATTTAGAGACAACAGAAATCAAGAAAGATATATTTTAAGGGGACAAAGGTAAAGGCGATGCACTAGATAGAGGAAACTATAGAGGTATAAAGTTGATGGACCAGGTCATGAAAGTAACAGAAAGAGTTATAGCACAGCTGATTAGGAAACAAGCCACAGGAAACAAGTACCACCAATCTCTGGGAGGGCCCTGTAGAAACAGTAGACAGCTTCTGCTACCTAGGTGACCGAATTAGCAACGGAGGTGGGTGTTCAGAAAGTACAATAACTAGGGTAAGAACGGGATGGAAGAAGTTTAGGGAACTACTACCACTGCTAGCTGCAAAAGGCTTCTCCCTCAGAATGAAAGGCAGACTGTATGATGCGTGTATCCGAACAGCGATGTTGCATGGTAGTGAGACCTGGGCGCTGAAGGTGGAAGACTTACGTAGATTAGAGAGAAACGAAGCCTGCATGCTCCGATGGATGTGTAACAGTAATATACGTGAACGACAAAGCATAAATGAATTGAGAGAGAGACTGAGCATAAGAGGAATCAAATGCTGTGTGCAGGAGAGGCGGTTGCGCTGGTATGGACATGTGATGCGTATGAAGGATGGCAGCTGCATAAAAAGGTGCAGAGCACTAGAAGTTGATGGAAACCGCGGAGTGGGAAGACCCAAGATGACCTGGGATGAGGTGATAAAAGCCGACCTTACCCAATTACACCTCTCAAAGACAATGACACACCGCAAGGTGGTCGTGGAGGTGCCACGGCAAAAAAGCACCCAGCCCACACTGTAAAGTGGACGTGTAGGCGCCACGAAAAAGCACCCAGCACTCACTGTAAATGAGGTTGGTGTTAGGAAGGGCATCCAGCTGTAGAAATCAAGCCAGATCAGTTCCTGTATGAGCAAGGCATGGTCAGCCGACCAGACACTGCCCACAACAGGACAACCCGTCTAACCCATGCTAGCGTGGAAGAACGGACGTAAAACGGTGATGATGATGATGATGATGAGTCTATCACCATTAAAGTTTGTACTGTGCATGATAATACTGACAATGGTTTTGAGAAAAGCTAAGGCTGGGTATGAATTCAAAGGTTGCCAACAAAAGGTTAACCACTTATTATTCATGGATGACCTCAAGCTTTATGGTAAATATGAATCCCAGGTCAGTACGTTTAGTGCTAACATCAGAATGGAGTTTGGATTGAAAAAGTGTGATGTGTTAATCTTGAACAGAGGTAATATTAAATGCATTAATGGTTGATGCTGCCTCTGGGAGTTTTATGAAGCAGAGAGAAGAGGAGGGTTATAAGT
The DNA here is from genome assembly GCA_964016885.1 of Eledone cirrhosa. NCBI lineage: Eukaryota > Metazoa > Mollusca > Cephalopoda > Octopoda > Eledonidae > Eledone > Eledone cirrhosa. The sequence continues at coordinate 50,867,145 of OZ024740.1, forward strand.
ACTTGTGGGTATTGGAAATGTACAAAATAATTCAGGAGGAAATGAATGAAATATTTAAAGTAGAATATTTTCGTTAAGACCTGTCCTCAAGTCGAAACTGAATGGACAGAATAAGATTACAGAAATAGATACAGAGCAGGGGAGATCAAGTAGAGAGTTGAAGAGCTAAACAGCTTAGATGGAAAGACAAGAAATATATTGACTTGATATGGGGTATTGTATCAAAAGAGTGGCGCAGACAGATTGTATGTACCAAGGAAATGAGGATGAAGACTGATTGGCTGCAAAGACAACATTATAGCAGAAGAAAACAACATGGTATGGTACATAAAAAATACCACAGAACCACTCTTGTCAGAAGTAAGAAGGTCAGAGTTGTGTAACATTGAAGATTGTAAAGAAAAAACACAGTACAAGTAATTGAAGATGAATGAAACTGAAAATATGTAGAGAGAAAAATGGATAATTCCATAGAGATGTTGAAGATAGGACAGACAGAGAAAAAAGGTGGTTATGGATGGCTAAATGTGATTTAAAATTAGAAACAGAAGCCTTAATCTATGCTGCTCAAGAACAAGCACTAAGAACTAGTTACATGAAGCATAGAGTAGACGATACAGCAGAAAGTGATGAGTGTGGAATTTGTGATATGAATGGAGAAACTGTATGACATATTACTAATCAATGCACAGCACTAGCTCAGAAAGAAAATAAGAGGTTTCACAACACAATAGCAAGGATAGTCCATTGGAAACTTTGTGGAAAGAATGGTCTTGACAGAATAGAAAAGTGGTATGAACATAAACATGAGGGTGTTACCAAAAATGATAATACAAAGATCCTGTTGGACTTTGTATTACAGTATGACCATGAGATGAAGCATAGGAAACCAGATATTTTGATCATTGAGAAAGAAAGCAAACAATGTTGGATCATAGATATGGCATTTCCAGCTGACAACAATGTATGTGATAAAAAGAAAAAGTTGATTGATATGACAAATTAGCTTGGGAGGTTAAGCAGTTGCAGTCACAGAAAAAGTGGTAGTTATATCAATGATAGTTGGAACCTTAGTAAGAGTAAATAAAGATCTTGAGAAGTACATTAAACAAATAGGGATTGCAATACAGGTGTAATATTTGCAGAAAACAGCATTGCTTGGAACAACTTGAATACTCTGGAGGGTGCTTGAAAAATAAGGGTGTTACCTCAGTTCACTAGCAGTGAACACCTGACACTATAATACACCTCCAGTATTAGAAGCTGAGTGAAGAAAACAAAATAATAATAATAATAAATGTAAAAAACAGAATCAAAAAGTTAAAAAAGTTCTTCCCCATGAGATGGTGTCTGATTTCTTCTATGATTTGTAAAGTACATTTGCGCAGGATAATTTTTTCACTTGTGTTTTGACGGCATTTACATTAACATGATTATACATCATTGTCATAGACTTGCCTGTCGTAGCAAGGCTGAATTTTGTTAACGAGAATTTTTAGTCTGGATAACAAATTAGTGGTAAACAAAAAGGGTGGTATGTGTACGTGTATGTTTTCATGTATGTGTGTGTGTGTGTTTGTATGTATGCATTATGTGTAATAGAAGTTGACAAGTTAATATTTCCATTTTGTTGAATTGACAACATCTTGCAACACAAGCCTATCATTTTCATATAAATATACAATTTCAATCATGCATGTAGACACACACACTCACACTTACATCCACACACATGAATATATCAGAATGACAATAAATTATATTCATATTCCACATACAAGGAAATTAAATGAAACTAAATGCCAAATGTTTGTATATAATTTGTTTTCATTTTTTTTTACTAAGAATTGTTTGGGTAATTAGTTCAATTAATTTCAATGAAGGTAGAAATTTAACTCTTTTGAGGCAACACCACCCCAAACCACCTCTTGTTCTATGAAATGAAACTACCCATTTTAAAGGTTTCCTATTTAAATTAAATTCTTCTGAGATTATTTAATATAAGAACTGTTTATATAATATATAAAAGTCACTGAATTTATTTTAGTGATTTCCAGCCATGACCCACTCACTCAATAAGATAACAAGCATGCAGTTGAAAAGCTGCATCTTGTAATACAGAGTGCACACAGGTAGTTAGTGAGTATTGTGGTAGTGTTCTGGTATTGATACCTCTGTATTGATCTCCTGGACAGAATTCTGTTTCAATGTAACATTCCACCTGCAACAGTTATTAAAAGTATTATATGCAGAGGATTGTGTAATATCAGCAAATATTATGGAATATAGAATATTACAAATCATCAGCAGGAGCACAAACTCAATATTTTGGGCATTAACTTGAACATGACTGCACATGCTGCTCACTTCCTGAATCTAGCAGTTCTGTGTCGTCATGACACGAGACCTCTACATTAGCGGAAGATTGCTGTGTGAGAAAAAAACTGGATTGGTGGCTAAAATTCCCAAACTGGAATTCCCACTAATAAAAAAACTCAACCAGTTACTTGCATACACACACACACATGAGAAGACCCCCTTTGGTCACGAATGACCATGGGATTTGCACCTAGAAAGTTTCCCTCCAAGGCATAAGTCCAGGCAAGATTGTTTGTGGAAGACCAGCAGTCAACCATGCATACCACCATTGATGTCCAAGAGGAAGGCTATGGCTGATACAGCTTAGTACCAGTGTTGACGCAACTCATTTCTACAGCTGAGTAAACTGGAGCAACATGAAAAATAAAGTGTCTTGCTCAAGGATACAATGTATCACCCAGTCAGAGAATCGAACTCACAACCTTTCAATTGCAAGCCCAATGCTCTAACCACGAAGCCATATGCCTTCACACACACACATATATATATATATAGCAGTGGGGTCATCAAGGAATAGTTGCTGAGATGCTGAAAGCATTTGTGATAGTAGGGCATACTGTAACCACTTATATTGTTAACCAAGTAATACAAAATGGTGCTACATCTAATGACTGGTATAGAAGCAGCATTGTCAACGGCTACAAGGGCAAAGGTGATACATTAGACAGAGGGAAAACTATCATGGCATTAAACTGATGGACCAGGTCATGAAGGTTACAGAAAGAGTCATTGTACAACTGATTAGGGATCAAATTAACCTAGATGAGATGAATTTCAGATTTATACCAGGAAAAAGTACCATGGATGTCCTCTTCCTTGTGAGGCAACAGCAGGAGAAGTACCTACACTATAAAGTGGTCGTTTCTAGTACCATGACAAACAGCATCCAGTCCACACTGCAAAGTAGTCATGTAGGTGTCACGACAAAAATCACCCAGTTCACACTGTAAAGTGGTTGTGTAGGTATCACAACAAAAAGCACCCAGTCTACACTGTAAAGTGGTCATGTAGGTGTCACAACAAAAATCACCCAGTTCACACTGTAAAGTGGTTGTGTAGGTATCACAACAAAAAGCACCCAGTGTACACTGTAAAGTGGTTGTGTAGGTATCACAACAAAAATTTCCCAGTCTACACTGTAAAGTGGTTGTGTAGGTATCACAACAAAAAGCACCCAGTGTACACTGTAAAGTGGTTGTGTTGGTATCACAACAAAAATCTCCCAGTCTACACTGTAAAGTGGTTGTGTAGGTATCACAACAAAAAGCTCCCAGTCTACACTGTAAAGTGGTTGTGTAGGTATCACAACAAAAAGCACCCAGTCTACACTGTAAAGTGGTTGTGTAGGTATCACAACAAAAATCTCCCAGTCTACACTGTAAAGTGGTTGTGTAGGTATCACAACAAAAAGCTCCCAGTCTACACTGTAAAGTGGTTGTGTAGGTATCACAACAAAAAGCACCCAGTCTACACTGTAAAGTGGTTGTGTTGGTATCACAACAAAAAGCTCCCAGTCTACACTGTAAAGTGGTTGTGTTGGTATCACAACAAAAAGCACCCAGTCTACACTGTAAAGTGGTCATTTTGATGCCATGATAAAAGGCACACAATATACACTGTAAATGTTGTTGGCATTAGAAAGGGCATCCAGCCATAGAAACCAGCCAAAATTGGTCCAGTGTGAGCAGAATACGGTCATCTGCTCTGACTTGGCTCACATCTGGACTACTTATCTAACCCATGTTAGTGTGGGAAAATGGACGTTAAATAGTGATGATGATGATGATAAAAAATATAGAAATGTTCAAATCTTACACAGTCAGTGCTGAGAGTAAATGATATATAGTATATAAAAGTCACCAAATTTATTTCAGCCCTTTCCAACCATGACCAACTCACTCAATGAGATAACAAACATGCAGTTGAGAAGCTGCATCTTGTAATATAAAGTGCACACAAATAGCTAGTTCAACATTCGCCGAGGTTAACTTTGCCTTTCATCTTTATGGGGTCGATAAAATAAAGTACCAGTAATGTACTTGGCAATTGCTGGCCTTGTGCCTAAAGTAGAAACAATTATTAATTAATTGAAACACAGTGTATTTCATTAGAAATGATCACAAAAAGGTTAATAAGGGCATTACTAATATGCTAGCTGGCTTTTGTGGAGCTCTCCCAGTTGTTTAAAACTCAGATATAATAATTACTTTGACATATATTTATTATTTCATCATTATATCATTAGTTTAATAGTATATTATATACAATGGTTTTAGTGATATTTTTTTCACTTTGATTCTCTTGTCCATTTGTATTAACAACCTTAACAAAAAGATTAGTTAACTTCTTAACCCTTTAGCATTTACATTACTCTATATAAATTATTGTATTTTTGCAGTAAATCTCACATATCTCACATAAAATAAAATCTATGAGATTTTGATATTTATTTTGAGAACAATACCTTAACATGAGTATGAGTGGCTAGTTATGACCTGTTTGAACAGAAAGAGATGAGAGGATTCTGGCTGGATACAGCCAGTTTAAATGCTAGAGGGTTAACCCTACAGAATGTAACATAACAGTTATATTTTCAGTAAAAATATGAAGCACATTTAAATCAATGAGTAGTGAAATCTCACAATTTCAGGAAAAACCATTGACATTATATAAAAATAATTGAGCAGTATTTAATAAAAACAAAACACACTATTGAAGGGAGAAAAGAAGAAAAAGGAAATGGAAAGAAGAAAAAGAAAAAAAAAAGCGATCAAACAATGAAAGAAAGGAAGCAGGGAGAGACAGACACTACACCCCAGTCTGAGCGTGCCTCAGCCATGCCCAGCAGATAAAATGGTAAAGGCATTGCCACAGAGAATGGCCAGAGAGCTGTCCATAACTAAATAATTGTTGTAACAAGTAAATCCCTTATTTAAATGTTTCACCTAGTTTGTTTATTGCCATGCCATTGTAAGTGGAAACCAAGATCTTTATAAAAGGTTAACTGTAGCAGATGACAGTTAATTGCCATAAAGCACATACATTAAATAATTGATGATTAAAAGTAAAAATTAAATATTACTAAACAGAAAGTCATTGTATTCCCCCTCATCACCACCACCACCACCTCTATTAACTAATATTCTTACAGATAAAGTCACATGTCTGATTTTATTTATTTATTTATTTATTTATTTATTTATTCAATCATTGTTGTGGCACAGTGTAATTAGATGACATTGAATTTCTTGGCAGAATTTCACTGAATTAAGAATAGAAATGAATCTTTTGGTAGAGCGTAAATATTGTTAATACAATGAGAGGCTAGCCTGCTTAACCTGCTAGAAATAGCAACCAAATCTCTCTCAAATCACACACCTCTTCTATTTAAAAGATAAAGGTCACTTTGGAAACTTTAGTCATGATACAAAAACATTAGGATCACCTGCTCAATAGGTACTGCCCTAAGTTAATTAGCAAGAACAACAATAAGAAGCCCACTAAACCCAATAGTCATACTAAGTATCTATGATAAAGTATAATTTATCCAGTGAGTATAGAGAAGAGAAAGATGAATTAATTGATAGGTAGGTAGAAGATCAGAGAGTAAGAAACAAAAACGGCAGTAAGGTAAAAGAGAGAAAGTAAAAAGGAAATAAAGAAAGAAAAAAATGGATATATTGAGAGAGGAGAGATAGTGAGAAGGAAAGAGGAAAAGAAAGCAATAGGGATAGAAAGGGAGAATGCTAAAGAGCAAACTTCTACTTTAGTAAGTTTCTGGGTCAGAAATGTCAAGCCAATTGTAAATTGAAACAGGTTCTCATAAAATGATTTCATGCTGTGACATGATCTCTGTCTCTGACTTTGTCATTTTGGCCACAAACCTAGGTATTGTTGCCTGTAACACAGACTGAGAGAAAGATTACAAAATACCAAGATTTGACTAACCATTTCCTGTTTGTGCTGGTCTCCATTGAAACTGTGGGTATCCTTAGTTCATTGAAGTGTGGTTTTCCTCTGTTAAACTGGGAGGAGTGAAACCTGCCTGAAGAAGGAGACCAATGAGGTGGAGTGGCTGATGCAATGGGTGTCACTGGTTGTTATCTGTAATAATGATTTCTACTATAGGCACAAGGCCAGCAATTTTGGGGAAAGGGGAAAGTCGATTAAATCAACCCTAGTACATTACTGGCACTTTATTTCATTCTCTGTAATAATGCCTTCACCATTCTGTCAGTAGGGTACAGCTCAGATATACTGCCTGACTGGAGTGTAGCATCTATCACTCCCCACTTTCCCTTTCATTTCCTGTTTCATTTTAAATCTTTCTTTTTTTTTTTTTTGCAAACACATAATCCAATTGAAATTTGTTCAATACAATTTGTTTGCCTTTTACACGAACTTGAAGTATGCAAATTTGCTTTAACGCCTCTTGAAAAAATATTGAATTTTCACATTATAATGCGCTATAATGTGTGTGGTTTTTCATTTTTATATTTATGAAAAAATTAGACTTGAATTACGCGAATTTGATTTATGCACCACGTTCACAAACCCATCTTCACGTAAAAAGTGAACAGACTGTATATGTTTTGTGTCACTTCATTAATCAGAATAAAAACTGTGTTTTATTATTATTATTTGTGGCAGTATTGGTAGAGGGTCGGACACCATGCTTTGCAGCATAGAGTTACGGTCTTTTATGATCTGAGTTCAAATCCCACCTAGGTCAACTTTGCCTTTCATCCTTATGGGGTCATTAAAATAAAGTACCAGTAATACACTGGGTAATTGCTGGCATTGTGCCAAAAGTAGAAACAATTATTATTATTATTTGTAATTGTTTCTGTTAATGACAAGCAATGGCCAATTCTGCTTCAACATTTTTAGCTATGTCAGCCTAGCTGGTTATTATAGGAATTAACTAGCTGTTCTTAAGATATCGGGACTTAATAAAACATATGTGGCAACTTCCATTTAACTGATCATATATTGATTTCACTGTTTTGTCACATTTGTTATTTTAGTCAATCAAAAATTTCAAACAGCCACAAATTTTGGCCAATCAAAAACTGATAGTTGAGCTATATTTTTTTGGGCACTAATAAACAAAAGTGAAAATCTGTTTATTTGGCGCACACATACACACACACACACACAAGCACACACATGAACACACACATACCCACACACATGCACACACACACACACAAGCACATGCATATACTCAAACGCACACACACGCACACGCACATACTCATGCCCCCCCCCCCCCTCCCACACACACACACACTCACACACACACACATGCACACGCACATACTCATACCCACACACATGCACAAACACAAGCATACACACACATCCATCGGAATGTGCAAACTAAGATCCTCTGCATGCAACACCCAAGTCTCACTATCATGCAGCATTGCTGTTTGTATACATGTATCATACAATCTGCCCTTCATTTTGAAGGAAAAACATTTTGTAGCTAACAGCGGTAGTAGCTCCCTGAACTTTTGAAATACCCACCTCCACTGCTAATTTGGTCATCCAAGCAACGGAAACTGTCAACAGATTCTACAGAATCCTCTAAGAATTTGATAACACTTGTTTCCTATGAACGTTTGCCTCTTCTGTTCCTGTGCAACACACACCTGTAAAACCTATGTTCTTTGCTAGCCTACTTGAGATCCTGATACATCTCTTGTGTGCTCATAGTTTGCCTTTGGGACACTTAACTCTTTTGTTATAGCCTAAAGGACGATAATAAACAGGAGAGGGCTAAGGATAGAGCGCTGGTTGACCCCAACCTGCACATTAAATACCTCACTATAGTTATTGTTAATTTTAACCTTGTTGACTGCACCTTTGTATATGTCTTGTATTGCCCTCACAAGCCACTTGTTTACTCCTAGTTCCCTAAATGCCCACCCGATTACAGAATGGGGGACCCTATCAAAAGCTTTCTCCAGGTCAAAAAATGCAAGTAAAGGGGTTTACTTTTAGCTAGGTAATTCTCCTGCAGTTGCCTCACAAGGAAGAGGGCATCCTTGGTACTTTTACCAGGCACAAATCTGAACTGCATCTAGTTTACTTTGATCTTTAATCAATTGTACAAGGGCTCTGTAACTTTCATGACCTGGTTCATGAATGTGATGCTTCAGTAGTTCCCTCTGTCTAGTGCATCACCTTTACCCTTGTAGCAGTTGACAATGATACTGCTTTGCCAGTCATAAGGTATAACCCATTTTTGTATTACTTTGTTTACCATATGGGTGATTATAGTGTGACCTACCATCCCAGAGGCTCTCAGCATCTCAGCAACTATTCCCCAATGGCCCTGTTGCTTTGCCCATATATATATATACACAGTTCAAGAGTAACCAATCTTAAAGAGAGAGATGGAGATAGTAGAGGAGATATGAGAGGAGAGATTGGTGAGTTAGTTAGAAGCCAAAGCGTAAAGGCATGTGCTCAATGTGCAATATGCAGTAGAAAGCAGCTAGGAGGCTGGGTTCATGCAGAAGTTAGGTGCACAGAGCTGGAAATATTCATTAGTTAAGCAAAACAAGGCTACAAACTTCACAAGGAAGACATTACTAAAAGATTGTCAACATATTTTAGTTTGATGTAAGGAATGTAGAGAATAATAATAATAATATTAATAATAATTGTTTCTACTTTAGGCACACGGCCAGCAATAACCCAGTGCATTATTTTATCGACCCCCGTAAGGATGAAAGGCAAAGTCAACCTCGGCAGGATTTGAACTCAGATCGTAAAGGGACGTAACTATGCTGGAAAGCATGGCGTCCGACCCTCTACCGATACTGCCAATTCACCGCCCTAATAATATTAATAATAAAAATGTCCGTTTACAATTGTTTCGCTACTCCATATAATATTTCTGGATCAGATGATTATATATCATAATTGATCTGGTTCAGTTGAAAATAATTAACATATTTAAAAAATAGAGTGGCTCATCGGAACTTCAAAGGAATATAAATTAAAATAATGGGATAATGTTACATAATATAGTATTCCATATATTGGTTTTTACTATGGTGTCTTGGTTGCATCAGTTGCAGCTCGACAATGCAGCCTCGACAGATGAATACTGCTTGATTATGGCTGACAACTGATGCAACCAAGACACCATAGTAAAAACCAATATATGGAACACTATATTATGTAACATTATCCCATTATTTTAATTTATATTCCTTTGAAGTTCCGATGAGCCACTCTGTTTTTTAAATATGTTAATTATTTTCAACTGAACCAGATCAATTATGATATATAATCATCTGATCCAGAAATATTATATGGAGTAGCGAAACAATTGTAAACAGACATTATTATTATTATTCTCTACATTCCTTACATCAAACTAAAATATGGTGACAATCTTTTAATAATGTCTTCCTTGTTTTGCTTAACTAATGAATATATATATATATATATATATATAGTAATAATAATAAATAAACCTATATATATATATATATATATATATATATATATATATATATATATATATATATATATATATATATATATATATATATATATATATATATATATATATATATATATATATATATATTATATATATATATAGTAATAATAAAAAATGTGAAGACTAAAATCCAAAGAGGGCTCGATAAGGATAAATATATCAAATATATTAATTAATATATATATATATATTAATATATTAATTAATATATATATATGGAGGCACATGGCTTAGTGGTTTGAACATTGGCCTTGCAATCGAAAGGTTGTGAGTTCAATTCTCAAACCGGGAGATGTGTTGTTTCCTTGAGCAAGACACTTTATTTCACATTGCTCCAGTTTATTCAGCTGTAGAAATGAGATGATAGGGACTAGAGTCCATATCATTCCACTGCAAAGTGGTCGTGCAGGTGCCACGGCAAAAAAGCACCCAGTACTCACTGTAAATGAGGTTGGTGTTAGGAAGGGCATCCAGCTGTAGAAATCAAGCCAGAATCAGTTCCTGTCTCACCCTTGCAAGCAAGGAGAAAGCGGACGTAAAATGAAATGATATATATATATATATGAAAGACGTGAAATAAGAAAATTATAATAATTAACTTACTTAAGTTTCACTCCAACTAATTAGTTTCTGAACACTATGTATATCCCCTTTCAGAAACTAATTAGTTGGAGATAAACTTAAGTAAGTTAATTATTATAATTTTCTTATTTTACGTCTTTCATATAATTGTTCTACATTTTTGTATTGAACCACAAAGTTTCTAAGACAAAACCTATATCTTGCTAGCATAAGTATACTTCTGTATAAATATATTGGTAGATATACTAATTCTTTATATATATATATATATATATATATATATATATATACGTGAACGGCAAAGCATAAACGAACTAAGGAAAAAATTAGAGATAAGAGGGATCAGATGTTGTTTACTCGAGAGAAGGCTACGTTGGTATGGACACGTGATGCGCATGAAAGTCAATAGCTGTATAACAAAGTGCAGGGCAATAAAGATAGACGGTAGTCACGGAATAGGCAGACCTAGAAAAACCTGGGACGAGCTAATAAACTCCGACATCACACACTTACACCTCTCCAAGACATTGTCACTGGACCGAGACCTTTGGCGGTACTCAGTAACAGAGAAGACCCGCCTTACCTAAATATGTAGTAAAACCTACTCCAGCCAGTAGGCATCTCTAACAAAATACATCCCGTCCCACCACCACCACCCCACCCCATCCACACCACCCCGTCCTATGTAAAGTTATGTTGGTGCCGCGCCATCGAGGCCGAAACAAATGAGATCGTGTAGGTGTCACGACAAAAAAACACACAGTCCACGCTGTAATGTGGCCGTGTAGGCAACACGGTAAAAACCTCCCAGACCCACACTGTAAATGTGGTTGGTGTTAGGAAGGGCATCCAACTGTAGAAAACCTGCCAGACAGTCCTATGCGAGCAAGACAATCACTCTTGCCTCAAGTGGGACTACCCCCATCCAAGCGTGGAACACGGACGTTAAACGTTGATGATGATGATGATGATATGTATACAACGAAGGCTATTTTTCTCTCTTCTCACATGGCCAGAGTTCGTGTCAGGTCTGTTTTCTAAAAGCTCATATATTCACCTAGCTTATGCTAAACAGAATAATTTTGAAGCTTGTTTCTTTCCCCTACGGTTAGCTATACTCTGTGTTGTTCTCCTGTCTCACTCGCTTTACGCATTTCAATTGTCCTAATAACTTATTTTGGTTATTATTGCACCGACGTGAGGTATATGATTTTTAATGCAATGAAATATCGATGATCGTCGGCAAATCACTGATGAGGGACTCATTTTATTACATGTTATCCATGTGCTACCTGCAGTATTTTTCTCTATATTTTATTACATATATTTACCACTGCGATTCTGTGTTTTTTTCTCTCTCTCTCTTACTGCTCCCCCAGTCTCTCTGTTTCTCCCCCTCTGTCATGTCAGTTAACTCTTCCTCACACTTTCACTCACTCACTGTTTCTCTTCTCTTCATTTCATCCTGTACACCACGAAGGCTATTTTTCTCTCTTCTCACATGGCCAGAGTTCGTGTCAGGTCTGTTTTCTAAAAGCTCATATATTCACCTAGCTTATGCTAAACAGAATAATTTTGAAGCTTGTTTCTTTCCCCTACGGTTAGCTATACTCTGTGTTGTTCTCCTGTCTCACTCGCCTTACGCGTTTCAATTGTCCTAATAACTTATTTTGGTTATTATTGCACCGACGTGAGGTATATGATTTTTAATGCAATGAAATATCGATGATCGTCGGCAAATCACTGATGAGGGACTCATTTTATTACATGTTATCCATGTGCTACCTGCAGTATTTTTCTCTCTCTCTATATATATATGGGCAAAGCAACAGGGCCATTGCTGAGATGCTGAGAGCATCTGGGATGGTAGGTCACACTATAATCACCCATATGGTAAACAAAGTAATACAAAAATGGGTTATACCTTATGACTGGCAAAGCAGCATCATATATATATATATACGCACACACACTCTCACACACACACACGCACACATGTGTGTGTGGGTGTGTGTGTGACTGTGTGTGTCTGTGTTTCCTTTTCTTACTGTCTGTGTTTATGTCCTATAACTTATCGATTTGACAAAAAGGAGATTGATAAAATAGGTACCAGACTTGTAAAAATAAGTATTGAGGTCCATATGATTGACTAAATGAAGGTGGTGCCCTGGTATAGCCACAGTCTACTGACTGAAATAAGAATAGCAGAGGTCAACTGGCTATGTGCCTAAGGTAATAAATTACTTACTAATATGACTTTGCATCAAATACATTGCAAGTGTTTCATGGTTTATATATCCCACTCATTTAGCTATAATGATTCCAATACATTATCTGCAAATGTTTAACTAATAAAAAACACTGATTATGCTAATCAAGAATTTGGAAGGATTTAGTAATATAAATTTATCATTATTTAGCTGGTATTAAATATTATTAAAAGGTTCTTACATAGAATTATGATGAAAGGTTTTTTGATAAAACAAACAGCTTTGTATGGTATTAAAATAGGGAATTGGTTATTTATTCTGACAAGATATCTATCGATATTTTTTATCTGATTAGCACTGTAAAACTGAAGTTATGTCTTGGCAGACCTCTTGAACTGCTATAATTGCAATTCTTAACCCAGGGAAAATCTCCTGCCTCCCAGGTAGAAATTTTAGGATTCCTGGGGCAAATTTAAGGATTTCAGTGAGGAAATTGTTTTTAGATTTAAAAATTTATCATAATCAATCTAGTTTTACTAGATTTATTTTTCCTAATGGTGATTTTAAGGATCTTCTTCTTCTTCTTCTTTGCCCACTTATTCTGAAGAGAGTTGTGGGGGCAGAGTCCTCAAACACTCCTTCCAGCAGGTCCTTTCAGAAGCAACCATCTCCAAATGATCCGGCTGGATCCCCAAGCAAGACCAACCAAGCTCATGGATGTTATCTAGCCATCTTGCTCGGGATCTATCTATGCCCGGGTCTCCTGCCAGTTGTTATGCCCATAAAATTTGTCCAGCGATTCTTTCCTGAGACATTCTAACCACATTCCCATAGTATTAGAGCTGTGATCTCTCAATTCGGAGAAGTAGCGGTTCTACCTGGAGTGACTCTCTCATCTCCGAGCTACACATTCTGTTGAGAAACATTACTCCAAAGATCCTTCAAAGGAACCCCATTTAAGCTGCTTGTATGTGCGATCATATTCTTTTGGTCATCACCCAAGATTCATGACCATAGGTAAGGGTTGGCACCAATACTGAATTGAAGATATCAAGTTTAGCTTTTATTCCATCCTCCCTTCTTCTGATTACTGAATGCTGAAGCTGCTGCATTACTGCACCAGCTCCTGTAATTCTTGCACTTAATTCAGCCTCCTGCTTCCATCATATGTGAACAAGGCCCCGAGATACTTGAACTTCTCAACCTGCTTCAGTGGAACTCCATTCATATGTAGAGTGCATTTCCTATTAATATTAGGCTATTAATGTTAAACAATAAATTGACTACTTTTTTCATATCATGTGTGCACGTGTGAGGGTGGTGTGAATAGCAAGGTTAAGATACACTGCTTTAAAAGATATTTACTCTTACATGTCAAATAGAATAAGCTCCACTAGCACCACATCTACAGCACACACACAGACACAACCATACACAAACTCATGCATGCATACATATGATTACATGTATATATATGTACAGTATAGACAGACAAGGACATAAACATAATATATATATGAACATCACAACTTTTTATTACCGCATTTATCCTAAGAATCTGAGCTTTTATGTCTATGCATAAAAATCATCAAATTGTAGTTGCCAGACTGAAAGGGGAAGGTGGCTGAGTGGAAAAATAACTGAAATTTTATCCTTCAAGGTCACTGGTTCATATCCCTATGTGGGCGTTGCACCATGTTTTTTAGTAAGACACGCATTAACTTTACTTGCCGAAAACCTGAACACGTTGTTTAACAGGTTAGCAGTTTATTTAGTGAATAGTCAGCTTAATAAGACAGAGGTGTCTGATCATAAATTATTGTTTGTTCTTTCAATGTGGCTCTATCTCCTGCATATTTTTCTAGCATAATTATTTTCTCTCTCTCAATCTCTCTATATCTATCTGTCTATCTATCTATCTTTCTCTCTCTTTCTCTCTCTCTCTCCCTCTCTCTCTCTCCCTCTCTGATCTTTTTCTATCTCTCTCTATTTATCTAACCATCTACTCATCTATCTATCTATCTATCTATATATCTATCTATATATATCTATCTATCTTCTCTCTATATATATATATCCAGGTATTCCTGACTGGTGAACTGGTGTGGTTGTCGTTTGTGAGATGAGCTTTTCCACAACTCGTCTCGCTAACAGAGCTCCAGTCCTGTGTGAAGCAAAGACTGAAAATGGGTGCCTGGCACCTCGAGTGCGTTCAGGCGCTCACAGTCCTCTACCAAGCAGAAACGGTAATCAGCAGATACTCCATGTCAACATTCTATAGGGGATTAGTGGAAGATGTTCTCGGGAAGACAATGTTCTCGGGGAGATTCTGGGCATCAAAGAGGACAAACTGGCCAGTCTGTTCGGGAGGACTTTCCAGGGCCTATGGATAACTTCCAGAGGTCACTGGCCTGGCAGTACTACCGAGGAGCTCTACCAGTTTGACACAAAATTTATAGGCATGGATGCCCTGGCAGGGATCCTGCCTAAAGGATCTGTTCAAGATGCAAGCAGGACATTGAAACCATTCTACATACATTGTTCAGTGCCCAAAGGTGACCAACCTGTGGAATTATGTCGAACAGCTACTGTTACATGTGGGACACATCCAGTTGTCAGCAGAGTCCATCGTAAGGATCACCCTGCCACCTTCATTTAAAAATGAAGGGGAGGCAGTTTTCCTTTATCTGGTGGCTATGGCGAAAGAGGTAATATGGTGGACAAGGTTGAAAGTACTGAGGGCAAACACCTTCCTCTCCGGACAACAACTCATCCCCTTCTTTAAATACCACTTCAGAAGGAAGGTGAAAGTGGAGAGAGAGGAGCTACACCCCATTAAATTTGCTGAAAGGTGGGTGAATGTGGCGAAAATGGCCCGGGTGAATGGGCCTTCTCTGTATATAAACCTGTAGGTTGAGGAAGACAAACAGAGGGAGAACGGGAATATCTACAAAACGTGTTCCTGCTATTGAGGGTTGTTCTATCTACGGGGTGTAAAGCAACCCCGCAGTAACGTTCCCCCCTATTGGGGATTTCGATTGTTATTCTATTTTGATATATAGTTTATTGTAATTTATTAATGTTAAAGTTTATACGATTTTTATGTAAAACACCCACCGTCA
Organism: Eledone cirrhosa; assembly: GCA_964016885.1. Classification (NCBI taxonomy): domain Eukaryota; kingdom Metazoa; phylum Mollusca; class Cephalopoda; order Octopoda; family Eledonidae; genus Eledone; species Eledone cirrhosa. Next base: position 50,882,963 of record OZ024740.1, read on the forward strand.
CGTCTTCTAATGTCCCACTTCTTGTACGCCCTTGTGGCAAATAAAGAAAGATATCTATCTATCTATCTATACATGACAGTAATGGTGTCGAGCACCTCACAAATCGGGGAGGTTGGCACCTTACTGAAGGAATACGAAAGGTTCACAGGAGTGAAGCTGAACCGGGACAAATCTGTCGGTTTGCAACTCAGAACACGGAGAGGCAAACCGATGCCTTCTGATGGTGTCATCAGACGCCGGATGGAAGGACCAGTGAAGCTGCTTGGGGTCTGGTTTGGTCCGGACCTTCAAACGGAGGGCTGAGGATGCCGTGGCTGATGATGCACAAACACGCACTCAGGCTGCGACACCTCCACGTATTCCTCACCGGACATCCGGTGTGGGCCTCGTTCGTGAGGCGAGCCTTCCCATGACTCGTCTCACTGACCGAGTTGCAGTCCTGGATCAAGCAAAGACCGAGGAAAATGGGCGACTGGCGCATTGAATGTGCTCAGGCGCTCACAGTCCTCTGGCAAATGGACCCGGCGATCAGTGGAGACTCCATTTTGTCATTCTATAGAGGGTTGGTCCACAGCAAGTGCAACGACGCGCTCGGAGAAACTCTAGGCGTAGAGGAGGATGAACTGGCCAGTCTGTTCGGTAGGACCTTCAGCCCGGGACCGATGGACAACTTCCAAAAGTCCCTGGCATGGCAGTGCTACCAAGGAGCTCTACCAGTTTGAGACAAGCTCTACAGACACGGGCACCCGGGCAGGGACCCTTCGAAAAAGATCTGTCCAAGATGCATGCGCGACGAGGAAACTGTTGCGCACGCATTTGTACACTGCCCAGACGTCACCGACCTTTTCAAATGTTTCTTTTAGGGACCTATAAGTTTGTATAGGGACCCTAATCAGTTTTAGGTTCAGTTTTTTGTTATTTTTAATAGAGTGGGCGAAAGTTTTCCCTTTGGTTTTCACCGAAGGGTTGTTCGTGATGGTCTTCATTAGTGTTTTGTTTTCAGTGTTTATGTAAGTGTAAGTGTAATTTTCTTGTGTTGTGTTTGTTTTTGTCTGTAGTTCTTGTGTGTGCTTTCGTTTTGTTGTAGGTATTTTGTTTTCAGGAGCTGGGGGTTTTGTTTGTGATGTTTTTGTTGTTTGTGTTGGTGGTTGTATGTTTGTGGTAGTGTTTGCTGGTTTTTTGCTTTTGTGATGTCTTTTCTTTCTTTTCGAGCGATGGGGTTCTCCCTCGTCTTCACTGGGTGATGGCGAGATAGCCTCATCTGTTGTATTGTCTGTGTGATTGGGGAGGTGTATGTCTTGGGGAGCTGTTGTGTCTGTATGTGATTTTGCAGTGGTTTTAGGTGGAGTGGGGTTGAGTGGGACTGTGTTTGTGTGGTTATTTTTGTGTGTTGGTGTTGTTTTAGGTGCGTGCGAGACAAAGAAACCGTCGCACATGCAATCATACACTGCCCGGGCATCACCGACCTGTGGGGCTATGTAGAACAACTATTGTCATGGGTGGGACCAATCCGGTTGACCACCGAGTCCATTGTCATGATCAAACCGCCACCCTCCTTCAAAAACGAAGGAGAGGCGGTTTTCCTTTGTGTGATAGCTATGGCGAAAGAGATTGTATGGTGGACAAGGTTGAAAGGGCTGAGGTCTTTCTCTCCGGCCAACAACTGATTCTTTTTTTTCAAATACCACTTTGGAAGAAGAATCAGGATGGAGAGAGAGGTGCTGTACTCCAGCAAGTTTTATGAAAGGTGGGTGAATGTGGCAAAGATGGCCTGAGTGGTTGGGCCATCTATTTAAGCCTGTAGGTTGAGGAAAAAGAGGAAGAGAGGAAGGGAGTACTCACTCTTGGTGCTCCTGGAGATGAGGGTTGCACATTTTTTCGGGGGTATGTGTTACCCATATGAACTGTCTCCCCCTATTGGGGAAAATCGACTAATTTTTTAAATTCCATTTGTGATAATATTTTACATGTTTTTATTGTATGTAAACTTCCCCCTTTGTATTTGTCCCCTTCTTTTGTGCCCCTGTGGCTAATAAAGAAATCTATCTATCTATCTGTCTACCTGTCTGTCTGTCTGTTTTTCTGTCTCTATCTACCCATCTACCCATCTATCTATCTACCCATGTATCTATCTACCCATCTATCTATCTACCCATGTATCTATCTACCCATGTATCTATCTACCCATCTATCTATCTACCCATGTATCTATCTACCCATCTATCTATCTATCCATCTATCTATCTACCCATCTATCTATCTACCCATCTATCTATCTACCCATCTATCTATTTATCTCTGGGATGGACACACACGTATAACTTGCTAAGTAAGTTCTGTTTAAATTTCTATAGAAATTCTTGTCTGTAAACTTTAATTTGTGTACCATTTTGTAGAGGGACTGCCAGGTCAAACTTTTATCTGGTCAGTCTCTCAAAATATTCTACGCCTTTAGGCGAAATAGTTAAACAAAAAAAGTTTTTTTCTTGTTGAAAAGTTAACATTTTTTAAAATGGCTGAAGCTTCTTCACCAAAATTCGAAGGAGGAAAGGGGAAGATAAACTTACAGCTTCCCCATGCCACTGTCACAGTAGCAGAGGTAAAAAACAAAGGTCAGCCAGAGGAAAGATTTTCTCCATCTGCTGACCGACAACTTGACGTTGCCATAGCAACAAACCAAAGAACCAGCGGCACCAGCAACAACAACAACAACAACAATGCGACGGACGAAAACAACACCAATAACAATAACAACAACAACAAGACCAATAACTGTGATAACAACAACAATGATAGCAACAACACCACCAACTACAACAGCAACACAAGCAGGGAAAGGGTCTCCTTCGCCCAGACGGCAAGGAAAACCCTCGACTATCTGCCAGTAGATATAACCAAAGCGAAGGAGCTATTGGCAGATGCCAAAAAATATATAGTGTACGGGGAAAATGGTTCATTCAAGATCCATTCCCCCCCGGAACTAAAAAGCCAGAGACTCCTAAACACTGTCATGTTTAGGTCAATCTCGAATAAAAGCAAAAAACCAGCTCAACCATCACAGAGTGAGATAGAGCTGGTTTTAAAAGACGTCATGAAGGACATCACCTTCATTCAGAAGGATAGACTCTACGGGAGTCTATCCATTCTCATGAAGGACAGGGACACAGCAGTGAAACTGTCCATCAAACCAATCACATCCACCGCATACACCTTCTACCCTACGTACATGGGTAGAAGAACACAAAAAATAAAAATCCACACCATCCTGCCGATTATGGACATATGGTGGGTTTTGACAGGTTTCCTGAACCTGGATGATGACACGCTGGTGTCCATGGGAAAGGCATCGGGTGACGCGTTCAGTGGAACGAGCCTCGAACTTGTAGTTCAAATGAGGCCCGAAAGGATCGCCCAGATCCCTGAACGCGTCATACTGGATGATCAAACTTTCATCAACATTACCATTGAGGGTAGGCGGCTCTCGTGTTACCTCTGCGGAACCAGAGGTCACCTGAGGGCTGTCTGTCCCCAACTTAATAAGAAAACCCCAATCCTGCCTACACCACCAACAACTGCACAACCAACACAATCACCACAACTACCACTACAAAAACAACAACCACAGCTCAAACCAAAACAAAACAATGTCCAACCCATCCTCCCCACTCAAAAAAAAACAATTTCCAAAACACCCGCACCGCAAACACAACCCGAAAATATACCCCTCCCCTCCAACGCGGAAGATGACCCTAGTTCGTCGTCAGACGAGGAGGAGCACTTCCACACAATCAAAAGAAAAAAAAGAAAACACACCTCAGACACACAAATGAAAACAACCCCTCCCCAAAACATAACACAGACACCAACACAAAAGAGCTCACAACAACAGCAAACAAAAAACACCACACAAAAACAAAAACATGCATACACATACATAAACACAAGAAACAAAAAACTGTTAAACATTGTGTACAACAACAATACGATAAAAACCCAAGGGCCTAACTTCACCCAGGCAGGGGATTTCCCCCACCTCAAAATGATTAAGGCCCCACAGGACACTTATAAAACTCTAAAAAACAACTTTAAAGAGGACGTGGGTCCCCCCTGCATCGGGCCCATTAACCGCGTCCTTCTAAAAAACTACCCCACCCCCTCCCCAAACACCCACACAACTCCAAACATCCCAACCACACAACACACTGATGCCCCTACACTTCCACAAACCACCACCCCACCCAACAACCCATCCCCCACCCTAATGGAAATTGTGCAGCCCGATACCCGGGACGCAGAGAGGTAAGTGCCTTTTCTCTTCACCACCAGCATGGCTATGCTAAGAGTAGGCTGTTTAAATGCGCATGGCCTGGGCTCAACTTGGAAGCAAGCAATGCTTCTAAATGACCTCAGGTCACAACGTATAGATGTGATGGTTATTTGCGAGGCCCGGATCAGCAACGTGCGACAGCTGGCCCCCACCTTTGATGACTTTGAGATGCACGCATCTCTCTGTCAGCCCGGAGGTGGGGGTGGGGTTGTCGTTCTGCTGCAAAAACATCTGGGTCTCGCAACACAGATGGTACACTTGGACCCGGAGGGTCGACTAGTGGTTCTGGACCTTGGCAGTGGTAAAGGCGGAGCGTTTAGGTTGGTAGCCGCCTATGGCCCTTTCGGGTCAATGCGGTCGGACTTCTTCCATCGTCTGGAGACTTTTCTAGGGACGTCCCGCTCCTTGCTATTAGTGGGGGACTGGAATGGTATCCTAGATGCACGCTGGGACTACGTAGGGGCCTGTCCCGATAGAGAGGGGTGTAATAGCTTCAAAGGGTTAATCGGTCGATTTGATCTGGCCGATAGATATCGACTAGATTTTCCGACTGCGCCAACCTGGACTTGGGCAAATCGTAGCGGATCATCTAGGTCGTACCTAGATAGGTTCTTAGTTAGAATTAAGGATAAGGGCTTTTTAAGTTGTCCAAAAATGCGCATGGTTGGCTATTCAGACCACAAGTTAGTGACCTGCATGGTCAACCTTGACAGAACTCATAGACAGGGACCCGGTTACTGGAAGCTCAACTTGTCCTTACCGGCAAGTAAGGCTTACAGGGACCGGATTAGCATTTTAGTTAAGGAGCGTCTGACGGGCGCCATCGTCAACAGCAGGTGGTGGGGATCTCTCAAAAGAGAGATTAGAGTAGTCTCTATAGAATTTAGTGAGGAGTTAGCCTCAAATAGAAATAGGAAGGAAAGGGAGCTGGTAGATAGAGTAGAAGAGGCAATTAGAAGCGGCGACGTGGCCAGAGTGCTAGCGTCGAGAATGGCCCTGGGCCAGTTCTTCGACGCGAAACATGAAGGCTGCATCGTCCGAAGCAAAATACGTGCTCTGGGGAAAAAGGGGACCAATGCTGTTACCTGGGGCCGCGTGACAGAAGCCAAAAGAGGGAGCAGATCCACTATCCGGTCTTTGCGAGACCAGGATGGACGGGTGATCCTTGAACCTAAGCAGATGTGCGAGGCTTTTCAAAAGCACTTTGCCAGATTGTTCGGAAGGGGCGGGGAACCGGTTGGGGATGTGGACTTCGGTCCATACCTCGACGGCCTGCCGCGTCTCTCGGACAGGGAGGCGAAGTCCTGCGAGGAGCCGATTTCAGCCGCTGAAATAGAGGACGTGCTGAGCCAATGCGGCAAACGCAAATCCCCGGGTCTCGATGGTCTTCCATACGAACTATATCTAGCTATGCCGGACTTGTTCCCCGATCTCCTCGAGGCGGTCTACTGCAACTGGCAACAGAACGGGATAATTCCCTGTGCTGTGACCAAGGGCGTAGTCACGCTAGTGAGGAAGGACGAGAACGAGGAGGACGATATAAATAATTTCAGGCCCATAACTCTGCTAAATACAGAGTTACAGATTTTGGCCAAGGTGCTAGCAAAGAGGTTGGCGCTTGTCGTGGGCAACCTGGTGGGAGATGCGCAGACATGTGCTATACCGTCCAGGTCCATCCACGACAACCTCCACATCATGCGATACATCATAGAGAGGGTTGGGAACGAACCCGGCTTTGGTAGGGCCCTGATGAACTTGGATCAATCTAGGGTCGACCATGGTTACCTGGATGCGGTGCTAGCGGCGGCAGGCTTCAGACCCATTTTCAGGGGCTGGATCAATGCCATGCACAGCAGCCGCATCTGCTCTAGGGTCAAGGTGAACGGCTACCTCTCGGAGCCGTTCGAAATCGTGCGGTCCATCCGACAGGGGTGCCCTCTCTCCTCCCTTCTGTATGTAATGACTCTAGAGCCACTGCTGCGGAAGTTGGAGTTGTTGCAGGGCATCCCGTTGGAACCGGGATTGCGGAAAGCAGTGTCGGCCTACGCCGACGACGTAACAGTAATGGTGTCTACGGCCTCGGAAATTGGGGTGATCGGCACCTTACTGGAGGAGTACGAAAGGTTTTAAGGGGCTAAGCTGAACCGGGACAAGTCGATCGGTCTGCAACTCGGCACGTGGGGGGGCAGATCGATGCCCCGGTGAAGTTGCTCGGGGTCTGGTTCGGACCAGACCTCCAGGTGGAGAAGAACTGGGGTGAGGTAACGAACAGGGTGTTTGCACTGACCCAGAAGTGGGCCGAGTGCAAACTGTCCCTGAAAGGTCGGGCGGAGGTGGCGAACACTTATATAGCGTCCGTCATCTACTACCGCCTGACCGTCGTGCCTTGCCCAAGGAAACGTTCGCCAAAATGGAGCGCGCACTCTTCCAATTCCTTTGGAAGAGGTGGGCTCCTATGGTGAGGAGATCCATCTGCTGTCAACACCCTCCGAAAGGAGGGCTGGGGATGCCGTGGCTAATGATACGTAAACACGCATTAAGGCTACGGCACCTCCAGGTATTCCTCTCCGGTCAACCGGTGTGGGCCCCATTTGTGAGGCGAGCTTTTCCCAGACTCGTCTCACTCACCGAGCTGCAATCCTGGGTCAAGCAAAGACCGAGAAAACTGGGCCCCTGGCACACCGAGTGTGCCCAGGCGCTCACGGCTCTCTGGCAGGTGGACCCAACTGTCAGTGGAGAATCCACCTCGTCATTCTATAGAGGGCTGGTGGTTAGCAGGTGCGACGATGCCCTCGGAGAAGCCCTAGGCATGGAGGAAGACGAACTAGCCAACCTGTTCGGTAGTACATTAAGCCCGGGACCCATGGATAACTTCCAGAGGTCCCTGGCCTGGCAGTGCTACAGAAGGGCTCTGCCCGTTTGAGAAAGGCTCCACAGACACGGGCGCCCGGGTAGGGACCCCTCGAAAAAGATCTGTCCCAGATGCGTGTGTGACGAGGAAACCGTTGCACACACATTGGTACACTGCTCGGGCATTGCCGATCTGTGGGGCTATGTCGAACAACTGCTGTCAAGGGTGGGACCGATCCGGTTGATCACCGAGTCTATTGTAACGATCAAGCCGCCTCCCCTCTTCAAAAACGAAGGAGAGGTGGTGTTTCTGTGCGTAATAGCCATGGCGAAAGAGGTTGTATGGTGGACGCATCTGAAAGGACAGAGGTCAGACACCTTTCTCTCTGGCCAACAACTGGTCCGTTTCTTCCGATATCATTTTGGAAGAAGGATCAGGATGGAGAGAGAGGTGCTGCACCCCAGTCATTTTTATGAAAGATGGGTGAAAGTGGCGAGAATGGCCCGTGTGAATGGGCCTTCACTCTACATCAGACTATAGGTGAGGAAGATGAAAGACCAAGGGAGCACCCCTTCTCTGTGCTCCTGAGGAAAAGGGTTGCACACTTTTTTCGGGGGGGGGGGGCGACCCCCCAAGGCGCCTCCTCTCTATTGAGGATTTTGTTATATATTTTATTCTGTTATATTTTATTTTATTTTTATATATTGTTATTGCCTCCTCCTTATTGAGGACGCCTTGTTTTGTAAATTCCCCCCATTGTACTTGTCCCACTTTTGATGCCCTGGTGGCAAATAAAAGAAACATATCTATGTATCTATCTATCTATCTACCCATCTATCTATCTACCCATGTATCTATCTGTCTGTCTGACTGTCTGTTGATCCAGTCATCCACTCACCTACACACAAACCCATCTACCCATCTATCTATCTACCCATGTATCTATCTGTCTGTCTGACTGTCTGTTGATCCAGTCATCCACTCACCTACACACAAACCCATCTACCCATCTATCTATCTACCCATGTATCTATCTGTCTGTCTGACTGTCTGTTGATCCAGTCATCCACTCACCTACACACAAACCCATCCAAACATCTATCTATCTACCCATGTATCTATCTGTCTGTCTGACTGTCTGTTGATCCAGTCATCCACTCACCTACACACAAACCCATCCAAACATCTATCTATCCCAATAAACATCTTTATCATAATAATAATTGCCTCACAGCTCTACTCATTTACTTTTTAACAGAATGACTAACAAGATCACAGTTATCTCTACTTTCCATGCTGGTATGGGTTAGATAGACTGTCACATTCTGATATTTGACAAGTCACATGATCACACCTTGCTCGTACATTCCATTTTGGTATGGTTTCTACAGTTTGATGCCTTTCCTGTAGTCGACTACTTTACAACATGTGTTGGGCACATTTTATTGTGGCACCAGCTCTACCATCTCATAGATTGGGCTGGGTGCATTTTATTGTGGCACCAACACTACCACTTTTCAATACTAAGATGCTTGTTGTATCCCCAGGCAGGCTGGGAAAGACTGTTATGATGGTGATGATGTAAGATAAGAGTAGAAAACATTACCAGCAGCCACAACAACCACAATAAACAACATCAATAACAACAAGATTTCTTTCATATCTACAGCTAAAAAAAAAAGGCCTGAGCTCTTCAAAATCTTCTTGTCCAACAAGGTTCATGTGGCTAAATTGGTCTAAATGGAGAGGAGAAGAGTCTAATTTATAATCCCATCTAAGGTATTGGCAGCAACTGCCAGAAAAAGTGTTGTGTTGCTGTGTGTCAGTAAAAGTCCGACACCCAGAAGCAACACTACAAGCCCATATTGGAAGAGTCTTAACGAAAATATGTCCCGATGAAGAATATGCTATATGGTCAAAGCAATTTGGGTACATGGAAGTCCTTTTCAGAAGTAAAGTCCTTACCCTAATACATTCTAAGGTTCGCTGTCTTAGCAACAATTATGTTCTTTTTCCATCTGCTGTGAGCACCATGGGTGCAGGGCACACTATGTCTGTTGAGACATGTGCTGAGGTTGTGACATTTGCTAACATTCCTAGACAGTGAACAGGTATGGTTTTTCTTTGTCAGGTGGATCTTTCCACAGCTCATCTTTTTGACTGAGCTGCGACCTTGGGTCAAGTTACGACAGAGACTGGGTGCCTGGCATTTGGAATATTGTCAACCACTCAGAGCCATCTACCAGTTGGGCTGTGTGTTTCTGTGGAAATCCTATGTTAGCATTCTATAAAAGGCTAATGATGGCCAGTAGCAATGATGTTGTTAGGGGAACTCTAGGCTTTGAGTTTTGTTGAACAACTGTTGTCACATGTAGAGCAAATCCAGCTATTGACTGAGTCCATCATAAAGATCATTCTGCTGTCTTCTTTGGGTTTGGAAGGGCATGTAGTTTTCTTCTGTCTGGTGGCCATGGTAAAAGAGGTTGTGTGGTGGATGTGGGTGATAGGGCTATGATATATTTGTGGTGTTTTCTACAAGTAGACATTCAAAGTCTCATCCCTATCTGCTAATTTTTGATAATTTTCATTTTATTGTTATCCATTTTGTTTTTGTTTTTGTTATTTTGCTATCTACATGTTTTCCATGTAAACCGACCCTGTATCATCCTGAACCATATTTGATGTTTATGTAAACGCTTAATTCTGCCAAGGTCAACTTTGCCTATCATCCTTCAGGGGTTGATAAAATAAATTAATAACCAAATACTGGGGTCAACAAAATCAATTGCACCCTCCCCACAAACTGTTGGTTGGCCTTGTGTATAAATTAGAAAATATCATTTCTTTGAGTATTATACAAAATGCCATCAGTGTTTAGTTACTGTTCTAGACTTCGACATCCATCCTTCAAAGGTCAATAAAATAAAGTACCAGTCAAATATTGGGGTCAAGATCATCAACAGCATCACAACCCATTAAGTCCTTGACTTAGTGACAGTTAGAAATTATTATCGTTATTATTGTTATTGTTGTTATTGTCATCATAGTCAACCTCTTTCTCCCCCCTCCCCCTCCACCTCCTCCTCCTCCTCCTCATCATCATCATCATCATCATCATCATGATTTTACTAATCTGTGTCAAGCAGAATAATTACATTGTTTTACATTCTGAGCTGAAATCCTGCTGAGACCAACGTTTCACTTCCTATTTTCCAGGGTCAATAAAGTAGTAGCCAAGTACTGGGTCAATGAATACATTGACTACACCCTATGTTCTCCAAATTTATGGCTTTGTGCTGATGTCAAAAGTCAATTTAATTATCATCATGATCTTCCTCAAATACTCCTCCTCCTCCTCCTCCTCCTCCTCCTCCTCCTACTACTACTACTACTACTACTGCTACTACTACTGCTACTACTACTACTACTACTACTACTACCATCACCACCATCACCAACACCACCATTACCACCACTATCACTGCTACTACTACTACTACAACAACTACTACTAATAATAATAATAGTAATAATAATAATAATAATAATGATTTCATTTATTAGCCACAAGGGCCGACATGTAGGGGACAATACAAAGACAGGGACAGTGGGGGGTTACAATAAGGTCGAGTAAAAGCGCACAATGGCAAGACTAATTTAACAATGAAGATATAAAAATATCAAATAAACTATGCATAAATATAACAAAATAAATTCCCCTATAGGGGGTGGACGGCCCAGGAGTGACTCAGGTACCCCACCAATCCTGAACCACCCTGCGCTTCTAGGGCACCCAGGGAGAGCACCCCTCTCCTCAAGTTAGCTTGCCTATAGGCGCATGGTCAGAGTAGGCCCATTCACATGGGCTATTCTTGCCACATTCATCCACCTTTTAGCAAATGTAATGATAATAATGATGATGATGATAATGATGATGATGATGATGATGATGTAAATGATGATAATTGTTTCTACTTTAAGCACAAGGCCAACAGTTTTCAGGGAGGGGAACGTCAATTAAATCGACTCCAATGCATTAGGAAAAGTGATTCACTGGCAATTATGCAAACTGAACAAATAACCTAATTCTGAGAATAGGGTGAAGTTTCTGTGAGATTTCAGGATACAAACGGATTAGAACACAATAGACCTGACCTGGTGGTTTTTGACAAGGAAAAAGATCTTTGACACAAGAGTGCAAGAAAAGGAGAAGGAGAAAATTAGCCAAAACCAGGATCTAAAGTGGGAACTGAAAACGATTTGGAACTGTCATGAGTTCAAGGTCGTCCTCATCATCATAGGAGCACTAGTTACTATCTTGAAGAGTTTCCAAGCCTGGTTCAAGAACATTAGCCCAGCCCTCTTTTGTGGAACACTCCAGAAGGCATACCTACTAGGAACAGCAAGGACCTTCCAATGTCTTGAATATCTGAGACTGCAGGTAGCGGCTTGATGTTCATTAGGGAAAATATTCTGGTTAAATAACATCAATGACTGAGATATCAAAGTAATAATAATTGTTTCTACTTTTGGCACAAGGCCAGCAATTACCCAGTACATTACTGGTACTTTATTTTATCGACTCCGTAAGGATGAAAGACAAAGTTAACCTCGACGGGATTTGAACTCAGACCGTAAAGGGACGTAACTATGCTAGAAAGCATGGCGTCCAACCCTCTACTGATAATAATAATGGTTTCTGGTTAAGGCACAAGGCCAACAATTTTGGGGGAAGCGGAGTTTACCCCCAGTGCGTTACTGGTACTTTATTTTATGATGAAAACCAAAGCTAATCTCAGCAGGATTTGAATACAGAACATAAAGGGAGCTCAAATCCTGTTGAAGTTAACTTTGCCTTTTATCTTGAGAGAGATGATAAAATAATGTACTAGTAATACACCGGAGTTGATTTAATTGATCCCCACCCTCCTGAAAATTGCTGGGCTTGTGCCAAATGTAAAAACAATTATCATTATAATTATTATTTATAGCATTGGCACAAATCCAGCAATTTTGGGGGAAGAGAAAAGTTGATTAAATCGTCCACAGTATGTGACTAATACTGTATTTTATTGACCCTGAAAGGATGAAAGGCAAAGTTGACCTCAGCGAGATTTGAACTCTTTTACATTATGAGTTCGAATCCCACTGAGATCAACTTTACCTTTCATCCTTCCAGAGTCAATAAAATAAAGGAACAGTTACGTACTGGATTAATATAATTGATTTCACTCTTCCCTCCCTCTGTTCTCCAAATTGCTGGCCTTGTGTCTAAATAAAAAATAATTATAATTTCTTTAATTGGCCACAAGAGCCCAAGACATTGAGGACGATACAAGACAAAGGAATATAACAGGGTGGGGTTTAAATTGAGTGAAGGAAAGGGGACATCACTAAAGAGAAAACAATAGGGATAACAATAATGAAAATTGTGATAAATACACATAACAATAGAAATCAATAACAAAAGTCAACAAAGTACAGTTCCCTAGTAGTAGGGAGAACTGCACTTTAAGGTAATTCCAGGAAGAATCCCACATAAAACCCTGGATTATTCTGTTGCCTCATGGGCATTGAAAATACCCTCCCCCAGTTTCCTTGCTCCTGCTTACAAAAGCATTGTCAGAGTAGGACCCTCGTTAATCTCGCTACTCACACCTAACTTTCATAAAACACACAAAACCACAACAATAATGATAATTGTTTCTACTTTTGGCACAAGGCTAGCCAAACCCAGTACATTACTGGTACTTTATTTTATCGACCTCGTAAGGATGTCGTAAGGATGAAAGGCAAAGTTAACCTCGGCAGGATTTGAACTCAGACCATAAAGGGGCATAACTCTATGCTGGAAAGCACAGCATCTGACCCTCTACCGATACTGCCAATTCACCGCCAATAATGTTTCTACTTTTGGCACAAGGCCAGCAATTACCGCAGTGCATTACTGGTGCTTTATTTTATCGACCCTGTAAGGATAAAAGGCAAAGCTAACCTTGATGGGATTTGAACTCAGAACGTAAAGGGCCATAACTCTATGCTGCAAAGCATGGTGTCTGATGCTAATACTAGTCTCTTCTTTGAATTCTTTACATACAATAATTTGGTATGGTATATAAAGAATCCAAAGGAGAGATTGATGGCAGGAGTAAGAAAGATAGGTCCTAAACAGTGATGAAGCAAAGGAAAAGGTAGAATTTAAACAAAACACACAGAATGACACCTTGAATAGATGGAAGAAAAAAATGTATAGTCAATCTCTTGCATGAAATACCTGAGACAATTGACAAAATTAAGAACTAGGAATGGACTAGGAAAAATGACATGAAAGTTGAAACTGAAGCCCTTATTTTTGTAACCCAGGAGCAGGCACTGAGAATATAACAAGTTAAATATTGACTAGTCAGTGAATTCCCCATTTTGTAGGTTGTGTGGTGAGAAAGGTGAAACAATAGACCATGTTATTAGTGAATGTAAGATGCTGAGAAAGAGTAGAAGAGAAGGTACAGCAACATGGCCAGATTTGTTCACTGGAGGCTGTCATAAATATGACAGGAGCAGAAGTGAGGAATGGTATAAACACCAACCTGAAAGGTGGCTGCTAGTGAACAGTGTAAGATATTCTGGGACATGACCATTCAGTGTGACCTTTTATTGTAGCTAGAAAACCTGGCATTGTTGTCGTAGAAAAGAAGAATAACAAGGCATGTATTATGGATATTGTTTCACCATGGGACCACAGGGTGAATGACAAAGAAAGTGAGAAAGTTGAGAAATACCAGGAGCTGAAGAGGGAAATCAAGAAACTTTGGAGAATCAGGCAGTGGCACCAATTGTGGGTGGTGCACTGGGAGCAGTTAGTAAAAGGTTAGACATGCAGAAGTGGCACCAATTGTGGGTGGTGCACTGGGAGCAGTTAGTAAAAGGTTAGACATGCAGAAGTGGCACCAATTGTGGCTGGTGCACTGGGAGCAGTTAGTAAAAGGTTAGACATGCAGAAGTGGCACCAATTGTGGGTGGTGCACTGGGAGCAGTTAGTAAAAGGTTAGACATGCAGAAATGGCACCAATTGTGGCTGGTGCACTGGGAGCAGTTAGTAAAAGGTTAGACATGCAGAAGTGGCACCAATTGTGGCTGGTGCACTGGGAGCAGTTAGTAAAAGGTTAGACATGCAGAAGTGGCACCAATTGTGGGTGGTGCACTGGGAGCAGTTAGTAAAAGGTTAGACATGCAGAAATGGCACCAATTGTGGCTGGTGCACTGGGAGCAGTTAGTAAAAGGTTAGACATGCAGAAGTGGCACCAATTGTGGCTGGTGCACTGGGAGCAGTTAGTAAAAGGTTAGACATGCAGAAGTGGCACCAATTGTGGCTGGTGCACTGGGAGCAGTTAGTAAAAGGTTAGACATGCAGAAGTGGCACCAATTGTGGATGGTGCACTGGGAGCGGTTAGTAAAAGGTTAGACATGCAGAAGTGGCACCAATTGTGGCTGGTGCACTGGGAGCAGTTAGTAAAAGGTTAGACATGCAGAAATGGCACCAATTGTGGCTGGTGCACTGGGAGCAGTTAGTAAAAGGTTAGACATGCAGAAGTGGCACCAATTGTGGCTGGTGCACTGGGAACAGTTAGTAAAAGGTTAGACATGCAGAAGTGGCACCAATTGTGGGTGGTGCACTGGGAGCAGTTAGTAAAAGGTTAGACATGCAGAAATGGCACCAATTGTGGCTGGTGCACTGGGAGCAGTTAGTAAAAGGTTAGACATGCAGAAGTGGCACCAATTGTGGCTGGTGCACTGGGAGCAGTTAGTAAAAGGTTAGACATGCAGAAGTGGCACCAATTGTGGCTGGTGCACTGGGAGCAGTTAGTAAAAGGTTAGACATGCAGAAATGGCACCAATTGTGGATGGTGCACTGGGAGCAGTTAGTAAAAGGTTAGACATGCAGAAATGGCACCAATTGTGGCTGGTGCACTGGGAGCAGTTAGTAAAAGGTTAGACATGCAGAAGTGGCACCAATTGTGGCTGGTGCACTGGGAGCAGTTAGTAAAAGGTTAGACATGCAGAAGTGGCACCAATTGTGGGTGGTGCACTGGGAGCAGTTAGTAAAAGGTTAGACATGCAGAAGTGGAACCAATTGTGGCTGGTGCACTGGGAGCAGTTAGTAAAAGGTTAGACATGCAGAAGTGGAACCAATTGTGGCTGGTGCACTGGGAGCAGTTAGTAAAAGGTTAGACATGCAGAAGTGGCACCAATTGTGGCTGGTGCACTGGGAGCAGTTAGTAAAAGGTTAGACATGCAGAAGTGGCACCAATTGTGGATGGTGCACTGGGAGCAGTTAGTAAAAGGTTAGACATGCAGAAGTGGCACCAATTGTGGATGGTGCATTGGGAGCAGTTAGTAAAAGGTTAGACATGCAGAAGTGGCACCAATTGTGGCTGGTGCACTGGGAGCAGTTAGTAAAAGGTTAGACATG
This sequence comes from Eledone cirrhosa, assembly GCA_964016885.1. Classification (NCBI taxonomy): domain Eukaryota; kingdom Metazoa; phylum Mollusca; class Cephalopoda; order Octopoda; family Eledonidae; genus Eledone; species Eledone cirrhosa. The sequence continues at coordinate 50,898,611 of OZ024740.1, forward strand.
CAGAAATGGCACCAATTGTGGGTGGTGCACTGGGAGCAGTTAGTAAAAGGTTAGACATGCAGAAGTGGCACCAATTGTGGGTGGTGCACTGGGAGCAGTTAGTAAAAGGTTAGACATGCAGAAGTGGCACCAATTGTGGATGGTGCACTGGGAGCAGTTAGTAAAAGGTTAGACATGCAGAAATGGCACCAATTGTGGGTGGTGCACTGGGAGCAGTTAGTAAAAGGTTAGACATGCAGAAGTGGCACCAATTGTGGCTGGTGCACTGGGAGCAGTTAGTAAAAGGTTAGACATGCAGAAGTGGAACCAATTGTGGCTGGTGCACTGGGAGCAGTTAGTAAAAGGTTAGACATGCAGAAGTGGCACCAATTGTGGCTGGTGCACTGGGAGCAGTTAGTAAAAGGTTAGACATGCAGAAGTGGCACCAATTGTGGCTGGTGCACTGGGAGCAGTTAGTAAAAGGTTAGACATGCAGAAGTGGCACCAATTGTGGATGGTGCACTGGGAGCAGTTAGTAAAAGGTTAGACATGCAGAAGTGGCACCAATTGTGGATGGTGCATTGGGAGCAGTTAGTAAAAGGTTAGACATGCAGAAGTGGCACCAATTGTGGATGGTGCACTGGGAGCAGTTAGTAAAAGGTTAGACATGCAGAAATGGCACCAATTGTGGGTGGTGCACTGGGAGCAGTTAGTAAAAGGTTAGACATGCAGAAGTGGCACCAATTGTGGGTGGTGCACTGGGAGCAGTTAGTAAAAGGTTAGACATGCAGAAGTGGCACCAATTGTGGATGGTGCACTGGGAGCAGTTAGTAAAAGGTTAGACATGCATAAATGGCACCAATTGTGGGTGGTGCACTGGGAGCAGTTAGTAAAAGGTTAGACATGCAGAAATGGCACCAATTGTGGGTGGTGCACTGGGAGCAGTTAGTAAAAGGTTAGACATGCAGAAATGGCACCAATTGTGGGTGGTGCACTGGGAGCAGTTAGTAAAAGGTTAGGTGCATGATTTGAGAAGCTAGGAATTATCATCAAGATGGGATTGTTGCAGGAAACAGCCTTGCTGGGAATAGCAAGGATTCTAAGAGGGATGTTAGAAAGTTGAAGGAGAAGGAATGAGCCAAAGGCTATGGCTCACTCTTTTGATATATTGTTGGTATAACATCTGCCAGAGCAAAATCATTACAAATGATAATAATAATAATTGTTTCTACTTTAGGCACAAGGCCAGCAATTTGAAGGGGAGGGGAAAGTCAATTAAACAACCCCAGTGCATTACCGGTGCTTTATTTATCGACCCCATAAGGATGAAAGGCAAAGCTAAACTTGGCAGGATTTGAACTTAGAACGTAAAAGGCCGCAACTCTAGGCCACACAGCATGTTGTCCGATGTTCAACCAATACTGCCAATTCACCGTCAATAATAATAATAATAATAATAACAATAATAATAATAATAATGATTTCTTTATTAACCACAAGGGTTTACACAAAGTAGACATTAAGGACAGTACAGGACAATACAGGACGGTACAAATGGGCATTTCTGCATCTAAAAAAACAAAAAAAACAGAGGATGTAATAAAAGAACAATAAAAAATTCCCCAATAGGGGGGAGACTTCCGAAGGCCATCGTGGAGAAAGCCCATTAAAAAAGCCACGGTGACCCTGACCACCAGGGCAATTGTCCTCTCCCAGTTTTCCACTTTCAATTTACAGGCATATACTCACTCGGGCCATTCTTGCCTCTCTCACCCATCTTTCAAGAAAAAGCTGGGAAGAGAGCACCTCCCTCTCTACCCTGATTTTCCTTTTCAAATGAAATTGGAAAAAGTTAATCAGGGCATCACCGAAGAGGTAAGTGCTCGTCTTCAGCCCTTTCAGACGCGTCCACCATACTATCTCTTTCGCCATGGCCACCAGACAGATAAAAACTGCCTGCCCTTTCTGGCTAAAGGAAGAGGGCGGGGCAATCCTCACGATGGACTCAGCTGATAGTCGGATCCGTTCTACACGCGACAGCAGGTGTTCGACATAAACCCACAAGTCAGCAATGCTCGGACACTGGACGAGTGCATGCAGGACGGTTTCGTCACCCTGCGCGCATCTTGGACATACCCGGCTGACGGCACCTCCATGCCTGTAGAGTTTATCCCGAACTGGCAAAGCTCCTTGGTAGCACTGCCAGGCCAGGGATTTCTGGAAGTTGTCCATAGGCCCCGGCCCGAAAGTTCTTCCAAAGAGATTGGCTAGTTGATTTTCGTCGACGCCTAGAGTTTCCCCAAGTACGTCGTCGCTCTTCCCCTCCACTAATCTTCTATAGAACGCCAAGGTGGAGTTTCCACCGATCACATTGCCCGATTGGTCAAGGGCTGTGAGCGCCTGAAGACATTCCAGTTTCCAAGTGCTCCCTCTTGGTCTTCGCTTGACCCAGGACTGCAGCTACGTCAAAGAGATGAGCTGGGGAAAAAACGCATCTAGCAAACGGTGACCACACCTGATCACCGTCGAGGAAGAGGTGGAGATGTCGTAGCCTGAGCGCGTGTCTGCGCATCATTAGCCACGGCATGCCCAGCCCTCCATGTAGAGGGTGTTGACAGCAGATGGACCGCCTGACCATCGGAGCGCGTCCCTTCCACAAAAAGCGAAAGAGCAAACGCTCCAGCGCAGTCAGGCGAGGCTTAGGACAAGGCACGACAGTCAGGCAGTAGTAGATGACGGACGCGATGTACGTGTTAGCCACCTCCGCTCGACCTTTCAGGGATAGCTTCCTCTCCGCCCATTTCTGGGTGAGAGAAGCCACCCTGCTCGTCACCTCGTCCCAGTTTTTGTCCATCTGGAGGTCCGGACCGAACCAGACCCCTAACAATTTAACTGGTCCATCCATCCAGCACCCGACGACGCCATTGGACGGCATGGACCTGCCTCTCGAGGTGCCGAGCTGCAGGCCCACTGACTTTTCCTGGTTGATCATTGCTCCTGTCACCGCTTCGTATTCTCTTAGTGTAGTGCCGATCGCCTTGATGTGTTTGGCATTCGACACCACTACGGTGACATCGTCCGCATATGCTGACATGGATCTTCTGCATCCTAGTTCGCGCGGCACCTCCTCAACGTCTCCAGTTTGTGCAGTAATGGTTCAAGAGTCAACACGTACAAGAGGGACGAGAGGGGACATCCTTGGCAGACCGAGCGCATGATGTTGAACGGTTCCGAAAGGTTAACGTTCACTCTCACCACAGAGCAGATGTCGCTGTGCATGGTAGCAATCCAGCCTCTGAAGACGGGCCCAAAGCCAGCCGCCCTCAGGACTGCCACCAGATAACGATCGTTGACCCTATCGAAAGCTTTCGACTGATCTAAATTGATGAAGGACCCACCCGTTCCAGGTTCCCTAGCTCCTCTCCACGATGTATCGCATGAAGTGGAGGTTGTCATGGATGGATCTGTCGGGAATGGCGCATGTCTGCGCCTCTCCTATCAGTCTACCAACGACAAGCGCCAACCTCTTTGCTAGCACCTTGGCCAAAATCTTGAACTCTGTGTTTAGAAGAGTTATGGGCCTGAAATTATCTATGTTATCCCCCTTATTCGGATCCTTTTTCAGCAGCGCCACCGCTCCTTGGCTCACAGAGCTGGGAATTCTCCCGTTCTGTTGCCAGTTGCAGTAGATGTCTGCCAAGAGGCTTCCAAACAAGTCTGGCATCTGTACGTAAAGTTCATAGGGCAGACCATCCAAACCAGGCGATTTACCCTTTGTGCAGCCAGTCATTGCCTCCCATACTTCAGGTGCTGTTAGATGAATAGATTGATTAAAAAGTGAAATCTATCTATAAACAGTTATCTGGAGTGAGTAGTAGATATGTTAACCTAATCCAGCTCTTCTATTTTTACATGTAACTTCAGTTGCAGTACGGTAGCTTTGCTTGTGCTAAAAAGAACCAGTTAGCAGGAAGCTCATTCAACTATGTTACGGCCACAAGTACACCTACATATATCACAGCATTTACATTCCACACAATCTTTGAAATAGCAATAACTACAACTATAACAGTATTAATAATGATGAAAATGATGATAATGAAAATGTTGATGATGATGATAATGGTGGTGGTGGTGATGGTGGTGGTGGTGGTGGTGATGATGATAATGATGGTAGTGGTGATGATGATGATAATGATGGTAGTGGTGATGATGATGATGATGGTGGTGGTGGTGGTGGTGGCGGTGATGGTGGTGGTGGTGGTGGTGGTGGTGGTGATGATAATGATGGTAGTGGTGATGATGATGATGGTGGTAGTGGTGGTGGTGGTGATGATGATGATAATGATCGTAGTGGTGATGATGATGATGATGGTGGTGGTGGTGGTGGTGGTGGTGGTGATAATGATAAAGATGAAGGTGATGAAGAGGAGATTTCTAATTTAGGCACAAAGCCAACAATTTGTGGGGAGGAGGAACGCTAATCACATCAACCCCAGTATGTGACTAGTACTTTATTTTATCGATCCCGGAAGGATGAAAGGCAAAGTTGACCTTGGCAAGACTTGAACTCAGAATATAAAAGGTCCATGATAATAATAAAAACAAGTGTTTGTAACATAGACATCATCATTATTTTACATTTGAGCGGTGGATTGGCAGCATCGGTAGAGGGTCGGACACCATGCTTTGACGCATAGAGTTACGGCTCTTGCCATTCTGAGTTCAAATCCCGCCGAGGTTAACTTTGCTTTCATCCTTACGGGGTCGATAAAATAAAGTACCAGTAATGCACTGGGTAATTTCTGGCCTTGTGCCAATAGTAGAAACAATTATTTTACATTTGAGCTGTCTTATTCAGAGTTCCAGTTCTCCCAGACAGGTTAGAGAAACAATGTAGTGTTTGTACCTTCCAATTTTTGGCATAGTTTCTATAGCTGGATTACTTTCTTAACATCAACCATATTATCATGGCACCAACTCTCAATAGGATGCCTTAACCCTTTAGCATTTAAACTGGTTGTATCCGGCCAGAATTCTCTCACCACTTTCTGTTCAAACCGGCCGTAACTAGCCACTCATACCGGTGTTAAGGTATTGTTCTCAAAATAAATAATAATAAAATCTCATAGATTCGATATTATGTGAGGTAAAGCCGTTACTGCAACAATACAATAGTAAATATAGAGTGATGTAAATGCTAAAGGGTTAAACATACATGTCAAAAAAGAGTTTTCACCACAGTATGTCACCTCTATTTTTTTTTCAATTCAAAAGTGGGAGGAATGACTATAAGGTTAGATAAAGAAAGAGTATGAAGAGGAGTTGAAGACAGAATTTGGGAGGCTGTGTTGATCAATTATATAGATTCCAGTGCTTATTTAGTATTTTATTTTATTAACCTTGGGAGGATTAAAGCCAAAGTTGACCTCAGTGGGATTTGAACTGAGAACGTAAAGAACTGGAACAAATGCCACAAAGGTGGGACGTGTAGAGATTCCCATTTGGTGTATGCAGCAGAATGCACAAAACACAACTTGATTTATGTTGGTTGTACAACAGAACAATTAAACAAATGATTCAATGGGCACAAAATATGACGTCAGGCACAATACCAGTAGTTCGATAGAACTTGCCGAACATTTACATCAAACGTCTGCAATTTTGAAAAAGACTTGAAAGTGCATATTCTCAGAAAATATTCTGAATCTACTGCACTTTCAGTACTCAAAATGCATGAGGAGAGATTTGTTTGTGGGTTATTAACATCATGCCCTGGGAGAATGAACAAAATGACAGGAGAATTTCATCATATTTACACAAAACTGATTAAACATTCTTCTTTTTCCTTTTCTTCTTTCTTTTTTTCTTTTCTTCTCTTTTTCCCCCTGTGCAGACGCAGGTTGGCCTCGTTCATATTTTGGATTTGAATTTCTATAATTTTAAATTTTTATCCCTTTTCATTCTGAACTTGACAAAGATAGACTAACTGTTGAAATATCGTTCAATAAATCTATTGCAATTGCGTCACGTTCTTCGTATTGTCTATTTACCTTTGTGAAGAGTTACGTCAATCCTTTAAAAATAATAATAATAATAATAATAATAATAATAATAATAATAATGTATAGGCACAAGGCCAGTAATTTGGGGGAAGGGGAAAGTCGATTAAATCAACCCCAGTGCGTGACTGGCACTTTATTTTATTGACCCTGTAAGGATGAAAGGTAAAGTTAACCTCAGCAGGAGTTGAACTCAAACTGTAAAGGGCCGTAACTCTATGCTGCAAAGCATGGCGTCCAACCCTCTACCGATTCTGCCAATCCAATAATAATAATAATAATAACCCAGCACAGGTAAACTTACCTCAATGAGGGTAGTCAAGTCTTTTCAAGCTTCTTTAAGTAAACCTGTCTAGTGTGGTACATGAATATATACCCCTTGCCAGTAAGGATAAACGGAATTTATGTACAAAATGCCTGAACCCCCTAAATTATACTGCATCATCCATCATGTGAGTTACCAAGGTTTGCGTCTCCCAGTGATACAATAGGCTGGGATCGAAAAGTCAGCAACTGGAGCAACCTCCCCAACTAACAGTTTAGCAGGTTACCAGAACCAGGAAATCCCCAATTTTGGATCAGTAGAACAAACACTAACAAATGACATTCAAAATCAGAAAACAAAACAAAAATGGACTAGGGAGGAATATAAACAGGTTATAACAGCTTTCTATATAGCATTAAACAACCCCCAATAAAATATTACAAAACAAACATACATTGAATGGAGAAAACTGATCGGCGAAAACATCTGCTCATACATAGATGTCAATAAACTAGGTAACACACGTAGCTACATTGTAAAATAAAACAAATTGATACTAATTGAACTAAAACATATAAGAACACAATGTAATAACAGAGAACTAGAAATACCAATACAGCCTAACAACATCAGAACACTGATAGTAACAATTGATAACATGTTGGAAGAAGTCAACAAGAAGATTGACAAAACAGAATAGAAATATTAGTGAAGAGCAACTTAGGGAAGCAGCTGCTGAGGATAATGAAAATGATAACAGGGTTCTAGAAGGCAATGGACAAGACATTGCAGAAGCTAAAGAAAACATTGTCAGAGAATTAAGTAAAACCTTATGCACCAAAATTAAAGGTAGAGACAAACTACCTAAGTTTGAGAACAACAAAAAAATATTCATAAGATCAAAACTTACAATGTTGTATTGAAGGAGATTTTAGAAGAAGGTGAAAACAATTTAACCTCTCTTACCAACCTCGTATACTCTACAGCTAAAGCTATGAGCTGCAAAATTGGTCTTAGAATTAAGAAAAAGAAAACCAGACATGTTCATAAGCAACCTAAATGGAAAGTAAAATACAGAAAGAAATTGATAACCTGAAGTGAGATGTCAATAGTCAAAGAGCTTGCCAGGTGTGTGAATGTAAAGACTAGAAAAGCAAGAAAAGTTAAAAGAAAATATAAGATCACAGATAAGGAGAATCTATTAAGCACCAAAGAGACTCTTAAACGACGCATCAAGGTCAAAGCACAGAGAGGTAGACAATATGATAAGTGAGGCAAGTTCTAAAAACAAAAGAAAATCTTTCAAACTGATGCAAAGAAATTTTACCTGGAAATAGGGAAACACCCAGTGGAGATTAAGGAACCACCTAGTATGAACGAAGTTCAACAATTCTGGGAAAATATATGGAACAATGAAAAACAATATAATAAAGAAGCTGAATGGATTAATAGAGAAATAGACAGAATGAGAGATATTAACCTTCAGGAATGGCAAGCAATAAAGCTGTGAGAGCTAAGGCTGGCACTTAGTAAAGCACTTAAATGGAAATCACCTGGAATAGTCCAAATCCCTAACTTTTGTCTAAATGCACTTACAACGATGCATAAAGAACTTGCTAATGAAATTATATCTACCCATGCTAGTGTGGAAAAATAGCCATGGTGATGATGATGAATACAAAATGCAAATGAAACCCTGAATTGGTTGACAGAAGGTACAACATGCCTTCTCCCCAAAACAGCTGAAACAAAAAAAAAAAAAAACTTGTCTCACTATGATTTACAAAATCCTGATATCTATACTGAGTGGATATACAAATACCTTGATGAAAATGAAATCATTTCACAAGAACAAAAAGGAGGAAAGCTGAACTCATATGGGTGAAAAGACCAACTATTAATTAATAAGATGATTCTAGAGAATTGTTGGTAAAAAAGAAAATTCTAAGCCTATAACAGCACTCCCACATGAATGGATATTGGAAGCCCTAGAAATTTACAAAATATCTCCCATAATATCTAACTTTTTATAAGTTGGCTTGACAAAATGGAGTACAACCCTTTTTTTAAACCATAACAAAGGAGTCATAAAGTCAGATAAAATTAATTGCTTTGCTCTCTTTTCAATATCAAGTGAGCTCCACAACATGGGACACAGGTATAAGATGAACAGCAACAATGAGGTCATTAACCATTTGTTTTTTTTTTATGGATGACCTAAAATTGTATGCTAAAAATGATCAAGAGTTAGAAGGACTTTTACAACTGTGAAGCAATTTAGCAATTTAGCAATTGGCATGGAATTTAGCCCAGACAACATTTAAAAGAGGAAAGCTAACAAAAACATCATCTGTTAAACTCGTAAATATCCTGGCATAAAAGAAGTGGATGGAATTAATTACAATTAAATGAAGGAGAAAATATGGAAAGAATACTACAGAAGAGTAAGATTGATTCTGAAAACTGAACTAAATTCTCCCTTTCCAGGCTATAAACACCTTCGGAAAATTAACAAAGAGAAGACAAGACAACAAATGAAAACAAGGCAAAATGTAAAACAATTTTTTTAAGGGTAAACCTTAAAAAAATATTTAAAAAAAAAAAAAATACAATTTTTATTTAAAAAAAAAAAATTTATTATGGTTTCCCTTTTTTTAAAAATGTTTTTCGTTTTGCCTTTTCGTTTTGCCTTTTCGTTTTGCCTTTTGTCTAGTCCTCTCTTTGTTAATTTTCCTAATTTAATAAACACCTTAGCTATATTAATGATATGATACAGTTATAACATTATCAATGGGAACTTATCTGATCTTCAAGGAAATGACTCAAATACTCAAAAACTCTTTACAGCCAACAAAATGCATCCCCCCCACCCCGTCACACCCACCAAGGATCAGCTGAAAAGTTCATAGGCTGACCAAGATACTTTCATGGAATGACCAAATGAGGTTTATTTTTCAACATAGTCCTAGGAAAGAAACAATGCAGTTATTATTAAGAAGAGTTGAAATTAATGCATGCAGAATTTCACAGCACTAGCATCACTCATTCATAGTCAGCCTATGAACTTTTCAACATACACTCATAGATTCCCTGTATTTGCAAGGAAAAGAGGGATAATCCAACTGGAACTGTCATACAAAACAGCTACGATAGACTGAAAATCATACTAGAGAGCACCAGTGACTGGATGATGGTGTTGTAAGAGATCACAAAAACCAAAAGAAACTCCATTCAGTACTCAGAGGGGCAGGAAAGTCCAGGAAAGAACTAATAACTTAAGGCATAAATCTAAATTATAATAAAGTAAGGAGTGCAGGACTGGGTCCAGAATATATATTTTTATCCCGTTTGTAAAATAAGTTGGATTACTTTGAATAAATAATTGTTTCTACTTTTGGCACAAGGCCAGCAATTATCCCACTGTATTACTGGTACTTTATTTTATCGACCCCGTAAGGATGAAAGGCAAAGTTAACCTCGGCGGGATTTGAACTCACTTTGAATAAATAATGAATGAATATTACATAATTTATCTACTAAATTTCATTATTCTTGATTAAATATAAATAATTTTGTTACTTATTTTAAGATTCACTTCTTTAAAATGTTCAAATGTCAACACTTCTGGTTAGCAATCGCTTAAATAAACATTCATATATTTTCATCACTAATTTTCTCCTAATGTAGTTTATATATATCGTCTTTTTTTAATGTATCATCGATTACTTTACTGATTACATAAGACAGTGTGACACAGTCTTCGTTCAATTTCTGTGTATATTGTCAATTACGATGTTATTTGATATATCATATCTACATGCATATATACATGCATATAATATCAATATGCACACTACACATGCTAGCAGAAAAACACCCAAAGGGTGGTTTTTCTGCTAGTCTAAATAATGAAGCTGACCTAATATCAATATGCACACTACACATGCTAGCAGAAAAACACCCAAAGGGTGGTTTTTCTGCTAGTCTAAATAATGAAGCTGACCTAATTCCAACTAAGGTAGCAAAAGTCCACAGAAATCCTAAAAAACATTGAGAGAAAGATGACAACAAAAATTTAGAGAAAGATGACAGCCAATTCCCACTTTGCACCGAAGATGCTGATGTAGATTAAGCCAAAAGCCATCAGTGGCTGTGAAGTTTGGGATTAAAGGCTGAAACAGCAGGCTTCATTTTTGCTACCCAGGACCAGAGTTTGTTTACTAGGAATTATCAGGAAAATATTCTCAGAAACGGAGCAGACCCCCAATTAAAGGATATGTGATGTACAGCTTGAAACAATTGACCATACAAAATCAGGATGCTCCATACTTGCATCAACTGAATATAAGATAGGTGGGGCAATACATCCATTGGCCAATATTCAAACAATGTAATGCAGAACATACAGAAAACTGGTATGAATACAAATCACAACCAGTAATGGAAACTGAATGAGTATCAATCCTTTGGGATTTTACCATTCACAGATTGTACTATTAATACAAACCGCCCTGATATTATTAAAGATTTTAAAAATAAGACTTGCTTACTGTGAAGGAGTAACAATCCTTTGGGACTTTATCATTCATACAGATTGTACTATTAATATAAACCACCCTGATATTATTAAAGATTTTAAAAACAAGATCTGCTTACTCATTGACATGACTGCTGTCTGATAGAAGTGTGTCAGCAAAAGAGTATAAAAAACTTGCAAAGATCTTGAAATTGAGATAAACAGAATGTGGCACCTTTAAACCCAAACTATTTCGGTAGTGATAGGAACATTAGGTCTCATAAAGAAAGATGTTCAAAAGTTTCTAGAAAACATACCTGGTAAATCAGGCATCTATGAAACCCAAAAGATAGTTTTAACAAGTACCGCTCAAATACTTTGTATATTTTTTGTCTTTGTAAAACACAAATTTTTCTATTTAATTTTGATAGTAAATTTAATTGATATTTAATACCATTCAAATATTCTCAATGCGAGATTAAATCATATCTTTTATACTCCTTTGTACTTCTACAAGAGACATAATGTATTTGCCACAGTTGAAGGGTCCTCCCAAACCTTTCTTTTTATAATTGGTAGAAATCATCTCTCTCCTCTTAATGTTGGCCCAGTGTGCCTCTTTGAGTCCTTGAGTTTGAGATCCCCCATCTAAGTGAGAGTTTATATCAATAAAAATCAGTTCAATAAACTTTATGAAAGAAAATTATTTTGTTCATTGTAAGACTTGGGTTCTTCTGTAATGAGCAGAACCCTTCAGGAGAGAAGAAATGTGAAGTTTGTTTTACCAACTGAACTCCGTCCATGCATTACAATTCTCTTTTCACAGTACACAAACTTATTCTGCAGTGAGAACTTTATATTTTTAAGTTGTTTATCTCTGTGTTTCTTTTTGTTTTCTGGCTGTTTAACTAGATATTAATGTTTTAACAGCAGCTTATGAAGCCAGTAGCTGTGTTAAGGTGTCCATGTATAGTATCTGGCTTGTGGAGAGAAGATATTGGAATCTTAAGATTACTGGCTTTAGTATGTAAGTTAGTAGACAGCCACAGATTGTTTTATGTGGATGGAGATCCTGTTAACATACCAGTTTCCTACACACTATTTCATGTAGCACCAATAATGATCATATGACTAAGAGCTTTCTCTGTTACTAAAAATAACTTTTTATCAGTTGTTTATTATTTTTTTTTTGGTGTGGGTGAGTGGGAGGGAGCTTTGTTTGTTAAGTCTGCCTCTTTTTCTCTCCTGCCTATATTTGCCTTTCTTTCTATATCTGATTTTATTTTTCTCTTTCATTATATTCTTCCACTTTCTCTCTCTGTTTGTTATCTTCACATTCTCTCCAACATTTTGCTACTCTACTTTTCCTTGCTCTTGTTTACAACTCCACTTTCTAACATTCTGTCTTCGTTTTTGCTCTACCTATTTCCCCTCCAACACAAACTCTCTATCTTTCTCTCTTCTCTATCTATTTCCCTCTCACACAAACTCTGTATCTTTTTCTCTTTGATTGACTAATAAATCTTTCACTCTTCCCATCTTTTATTATATTTCTCTCTTTCTCCATTTACTCTCATTATTTTTACCCCTCTCTCACCTCTGTCTTTTATTTTCTTATTTTCTTTTTATGCCTCTATATTCTCTGCTCTTTTTTATCTCCGAATCTCTGTCTTGCTCTATTTCTTTCTCTGTTATACTTCTCTTAACAGGCTTTCTTTCTATTTTCTTTCTTCTCCTCTCCCATTCTTTTGAGATATCTCTAAATGTTTAACCATAAATGTCTGTTTATTTTTATTAATTATTCTTTCCATTCTTCGTACTCTTTTTTAAAATTTGATTCTGTCTACCTGTGTTTTCATCTCTGCATCTCAAGCAATATACATTCATCTAATTAAAAGGTGGGTTTCACTGTTTACAATAATTAGCTAAAAAAAAAAGACAAGTAAAAAAGAGAGAGAGAAAAAAAACACTAAGCAACTAAGGGAAATAACTCTGAAAGTTACTATCATCAGTGGAAGTATAGATTTCGTCATTGCTTGTTCACCCCTCTCCCCCGGCCATATAGTATCTTGTTTACTATATAGAAATATTTGTAAAGAATATTTAATCGCCACAGAAAAGGAAGTGTATTGATAATTTCATTATAAAGGCCAATTCCAGAGCTTCACTGGTCGTTGGCACATCCCTTGGGTGATAAAATTGAGAATGTCCTGAAAATATGTAGGACATCATCATCATCGTTTAACGTCCATCTTCCACGCTAGCATGGGTAGAACAGGTTGACCCTTTGGCCAAGAATCAGATCAAAGGACCATGTTTAGCTCACCCGGAGTAGATTTTGGCTTGGTTTCTACAGCTGGATGCCCTTCCTAACGCCAATCACATTTACAGTGTGTGGTGGGTGCTTTTTGTTGTGTCACCTAAACGACCACATTACAGTGTAGACTGGGCACTTTTTGTCATGTCACCGATACGACCACTTTACAGTGGGAACTGGGCACTTTCGTCTTGGAACTAGGGAGGGGGAGGAAGCTTTGGGAAATTGTGTACGTAGGTAATAGGGGAGGGATGGTTACCGCAAAGGGAGGGATATGGGAGAGGAGATGGTTGAGGAAGGTGTTGCCTACTAGGTATAAGACTCAACCCAAGAATAATAGAAGGCAGGTCTTCTGTAATACTGCATTGCACCAGAGGTTGCAGTCCTGTGTCATTGCCTTGGTGAGGTGTAATTGTGCATGGTCAGTTTTTATTACTTCATCCCAAGTCTTCCTAGGCTTGCCCACTCCACAGTTACCATAAACCTTGAGTGCTCTGACCATTTTATACAGCTGTCATCCTTCATATGCATTAGGTATCCATACCAACACAATCTCCTCTCCTGCACGCAACAACTGATTCCCCTTACGCCTAATTTCTCATGCAGTACATTTATACTTAGCTGTTCACGTATATTGCTATTGCACATCCAGCGAAGCATGGAGGCTTCATTTCTTTCATTTTTTTTTCAGGACAATTGTGATAAAAGCTGGTGTACCAGTCAAATAAATAGCCAAGGACCGAGAGCAGCAAAACAAGCAGGATGCAGTGGTTCAGATCCAACAAGCTAGACCTAAAAAGGGCTGCAGAAATACTATGATGGTTTTTTGACAAGGTGAGTAAAGATGCCATAATTAACCTTGTCCACACTGAGGGTGTTTGTTTGACTGGTTGAAATAAAGCTGAGACTCAGAAGCTCCCTGCAGCTTCTTGTCAGCCCCTTTGTCTTGCATCTCTGTGTGATAAATGGATAACTGGCAGGTAGTCAAGCAATGTGATTGAAGAATACACAATCTTTCTATCAATATTATAAACAATTCTTGGTACATGATTTATTTTTCTTCTATATATCACAGATCCTACGGAGATAGGCAACATGTGACTGGAAAAATTGAGGATGTTGATAAATATTTCTAGCATGGAACCTGTGCATATTGTGGCTTCAGTGTGGTTGCCATTTTGAAGTGACTTAGCAAACAACCTTATCTAGGAACAGCACTGCCTTCCCAAATTTGGAAGGGGATTAAAAGGTTGTTCTGAAGAAAAGTTGCTTCATTTTGTATTCAGCCGGGAAGTTGTACCTGATGAGACATTACTTCAATGCAGTAAAAAATTTTGTAACGAAAAGACCTTCAAGTAGAGCAGTGCTTGTTGCCAAGAAACTTCAACACAACATACACATCTGTGTGCTCGGATTACTCAGATGAAGGGTCCATCAGAAAGATTGAAGGTGGCTACACATTCTTTTGGAAAGAGCTTCCACAAGTCCAAATTTGTAAACATTGTGTTGGTCTGGGTATTAGAAATGTGTTCTTCTCAAAACTTTTTGAATCTCCTGTTGGTATTAGCCCTTACCTTATGTTACTCTGTGTTCTGCTGGCAAAGGATGCTACATGATAATCATTAGAGCATGTACACTCACTTTGAACTCCTCAGAAGAAAACAAAAGTAGAGTTCTTTCTATGCTGTTCTGGCTCATGTTGTTTAAAATGTCCTTGCATCAAATAAGTTAGCTCTTCTGGGTGACCTTAGTGCATGCATGTACAAACATTTTCCAGTCTGGAGCCATGTTATTTGGAACCATGGCATAGGCAACATAAATGCTTTCCTTTTGTGCGAAACACTAACTCTTAATAACCAACACTATATTCCAACTTCCAACCAAGCAAAATAATTAAAAAAACATCCTGAAGCACCCAAAGACAGGAAATTGGCATCTCTTGGATTATGTTATTGTCCATCTCCATGATGTTCATGATGACTCTCTCATTAGAGTTATGAGAGATGTAGGGTGCTGGATGGATCACGTCTTGTAGTATGCTCCACCTTCTGTGTCATACCTCTTTCTTGTTATATTTTATATTAGATGTTTGGTCCAATGAGCACTCTACTTTTTTCCTGCATTAAACATCCTGAGTCATCCTGAGATTTGGATCTTGCTCTTATAAATGATATCATGCTAGGGGCACATGAGTAGCTGATCTTAATAGCATGTCTATTGAGTAATTTGCTAAATCTCTGTTAAGTGGGAAATATTTATCTACTAAATCCGGGTATCTTTTACTTAGGTTAGTCCTAACATTTAATAAGAATGGGAGTGTGAACCAGGTTACTTTTCTAGGTCTGTTCCTCGATCTTTTTGGAAGAAAGGCAGGAGGGTTATAGTAGATCTTATCTTTGAAGTTGTTATCTAGGAGAGCTCTATTGAATAAGAGGGTGCCTTATTAATTATATCTTTTTAGGGGACAAGATAAAAGATCCTATGGCTGATATTAGAGACAAGGCTTTTAAAAACTAAGGAGGGGAGTAGCAATGTTTTTATTTGTATATTTAAATCTCTCATTGGGGTTAGGGAATGGATTGTAAGTGCCAGTTGCTAAATAAACAATTACATCTCCCTCTTCTAATGATATATACCTATCTCAGCACTTATGGACTATTATGCTACACACACTCATATGTATATATACATATATATGTGTGTTTGTTTGTATCTTTGTTTTCACTTTATATATTACTTTAATTGCAGTGATGTTTGTTTATGTCTTGCATAAACAAAAGTCTTGCAGCACAAGAAGAAAACAGAAAGCAAAAAAAAACAACACATTATGAAATATGTAATATAACTAGTCAATAATAATAATAATAATCATGATTTCTGATTTAGGCACAGAACCTGCAATCTTGTGGGGAAGGGAAAGCCGATTAAATCGACCCCAGTGCATTACTGGTACTTTATTTTATCAACCCCCGTAAGGATGAAAGGCAAAGCTAACTTCGCTGGGATTTGAACTCAGAACATAACTCTATGCAGCAAAGTATATTGTCCGACACTCCACCGATACTGCCAATCCGCTGCCCTATATAATAATAATAATAATAATGTTTCTACTTTTGGCACAAGGCCAGCAATTTCCACAATGCATTACTGGTACTTTATTTTATCAACCCCGTAAGGATGAAAGGCAAAGTTAACCTCGACGGGATTTGAACTCAGACCATATCCTTCCGAGGTTAACTGTGCCTTAATGATGATAATAATTGTTTCTTCTTTTGGCCAGCAAATACCCAGTGCATTACTGGTACTTTATTTTATCGACCCCGTAAGGATGAAAAGCAAAGTTAACCTCGACGGGATTTGAACTCAGCCCATAAAGAGCCGTATCTCTAATGATGATAATAATAATAGATTAGGGTGGTGGGTTGGCTGTATCGGTAGAACATTGGACAAAATGCTTTGCAGTATTTAGTTATGATTTTTTACATTCTGAGTTCAAAGCCTGCTGAGGTCAACTTTACCTTTCATCCTTCTGAGGTTGATAAAATAGAATACCAGTTAACTACTGGGGATGATATAATTGACTTTCCTATTCTAAAAGTTCCTGGCATATATTAGAAAAAAAAAATCATTGTTAGTGAATACAGTCAAATTCAATAAAACTAAGAGAAGTAAAAAGAAAACGTGACATATTTGATATGTTGAATTCAAGATTAACTATATTTGGTAACAATTTACTTTTGGTTTCTTATCAGGGAAGATCTTATTTCTTGCTAGTCAGAATACTTTAAATTTAGAATTTTGGAGTCTACTTATATATTATTTTCTTTTCTACTTTTAATCATTTTCTTAAACAGGTTGTTGTTGTTGTTGTTTAGCCTGAGGTCAAGTCTGATTGAGTAGCTCTATGATTAAAGGTATTCTAGCTGTGAATGTACTGTAATTTATTCATACAGTGTATTAAAGACTACATCAGTTGAAGTGTCCTGTCTTTTTTGAGGGTGGTTTAGCTGCTATTCCTAGCAGAGCTGAGCAACTCCATTATGTGATTTGTGATCTTTCTTTTTGGTTTTATTTGTGACTTGTCATCTATGCCTCTCTGTTACTTATATAAGAAACCAATATATACACAATTAGTGACAACTTTGTATGGTTTGCTTGATACAATCCTTCCAGCAGGGGAAAAAAAACAAATGTTCAAAGCTGTGCATTGAATAAAAAAAAACATCTTCAAAACTTCTTTAAATTTAATCAGAATGTTTTGTGAAGTGTTCTCACAGTTGTCATATTTATCTTAGCTAATGTTGACACATTCTTCTGTCATTGAATAAATATACATATTTTGAAACATTGGCTTCTATATATATATATACACACACACATATATATATATATATATATTTGCTACTTGCTAGCAGGGAAAGCAGACGTTAAAACGACAATGATATATATATATATATATATATATATATATATATATATATATATATATATATATAAAGACGTCTTTTATATTATTGTTCTGCATTCTCCTGCATTGAACCACCTAGGTACTATGACATAACCTGTGTATTTGCTGGCATTAGCGTACATCTGTGCGCTTATGTTAGTAGATATATTAAATTATCTCTCTATATATATATATATATATTTATTAAAATAACAGATTAAAGTTTAAGCAAAGAATCGCTGCTTTCACCCTTAACGGGATCTTCTGAAACTAACAAAGTCAATCTGTAAACGCAGAAACAACACATCACCCAGTCTGAGAATTGAACTCACAACCTTTCGATTGCAAGGCCAATGCTGTAAGCAGAAATGAAGTCAAGTTTGCATCATAAATAACTCTTGCACTGGAGATATGTGAACAGAAGTGCCTGCAAGGAATTGGACAATTGAAGATTTCAATACTTATATATACATTGTGGGAAAGACAAAAGCTATACTTCAGAGCATTTGCTGGATGTAAAGTCAACAAAACAACTGGGTAGACAACATCCAAAATGATATTGGAATTCCCCTTTTTGCATGTGAATGTTCTCATTGAAGATCAAACTTTTTTGGAAACATTAGATTTGTAAAAAGCAAAGGATGCACAGAAATCCTATATGTAATATCAAGTAATATATACACACACGCATGCACGTACGCACACACATAACCCTTGCTAGTTGAGAAATGGATGTTAGATTATATATATACACACACACACACACCTCTCACACACATACATTGATATATATATGTATATATATATATAGTAATAATAATAAATTTGAAGACTAAAATCCAAAGAGGGCTCGATTAGAATTTTAGTCTACGACTTCTGCTATACCATTTACGTGGTTTTGTCTTTGCGTGCTATTGTTCTCCACGCTCCACATATGACGTATTATCTTCGTTTTTTCGTTCATTGCCAAAGAACGTCTCTATGCACCACCTAAGAGAACATTAGTCTACGACCTCTTTTATACCATAAACGTGGTTCTGTCTTTGCGCGTAATTGTTTTTCACCGCTCCTATTAATGACGTATTATTCGTTTTTTCCCGTTCTTCGCCAGCGAATGTTTCCACGAACCAAAGTATCGTCTTCCTGTCTTCCTCCGGTTGCAACGTTTTTTGAAATATCGAGTTCTGCGTTTACAGATTGACTTTGTTAGTTTCAGAAGATCCCGTTAAGGGTGAAAGCAGCGATTCCTTGCTTAAACTTTAATCTGTTATTTTAATAAATATTTGCTCTACGGTTCTTATATATTTGATATATATTTATCCTTATCGAGCCCTCTTTGGATTTTAGTCTTCAAATTTATTATTATTACTATATATATATATACATATATATATCAATGTATGTGTGTGAGAGGTGTGTGTGTGTGTATATATATAATCTAACATCCATTTCTCAACTAGCAAGGGTTATGTGTGTGTGTGCGTGCGTGCATGCGTGTGTGTATATATTACTTGATATTACATATAGGATTTCTGTGCATCCTTTGCTTTTTACAAATCTAATGTTTCCAAAAAAGTTTGATCTTCAATGAGAACATTCACATGCAAAAAGGGGAATTCCAATATCATTTTGGATGTTGTCTACCCAGTTGTTTTGTTGACTTTACATCCAGCAAATGCTCTGAAGTATAGTTTTTGTCTTTCCCACAATGTATATATATGTATTGAAATGTTCAATTGTCCAATTCCTTGCAGGCACTTCTGTCCACATATCTCCACTGCCAAAGTTATTTATGATGCAAACTTGACTTCATTTCTGCTTACTTGTATATATATATATATATATATATATATATATATATATATATATATATATATATATATATATATATATGGAGGCACATGGCTTAGTGGTATGAGCATTGGCCTTGCAATCGAAAGGTTGTTGTTGTTTCCTTGAGCAAGACACTTTATTTCACATTGCTCCAGTTTACTCAGCTGTAGAAATGAGATGATAGGGACTGGGGTCCATATCATTCCACTGCAAAGTGGTCGTGGAGGTGCCACAGCAAAAAAAGCACCCAGCACTCACTGTAGGTTGGTGTTAGGAAGGGCATCCAGCTGTAGAAATCAAGCCAGAATCAGTTCCCGTCCCACCCTTGCAAGCAGGAAAAAAGCGGACGTAAAATGAAATGATGATGATGATGATGATATATATATATATATATATATATATAGGAACCTTTTCCTATTACCCACTCTACTACCCAAAGTATCGAGTACAGCCATTTCGACAGCTAGATCCGAGCTAAATATTGAGTACTCTGGTGTGTTATGGTCCACCTGGTTTCTTACCACACTTTCTTTGTTATATATATATATGAGGCAGTCAGAACTGGATGGAAAAACTATTAGCCGCTAAAGGGTTCTCCCTAAAAATGAAAGGCAGGCTGTATGATGCTTGAATACGAACAGTAATGTTGCATGGCAGTGAGACCTGGGCATTGTGTGCAGAGGATATACGCAGACTAGAGAGGAACGAAGCTTGCATGCTCCGCTGGATGTGTAATAGTAATATACATGAACGGCAAAGCATAAACGAACTAAGGGAAAAATTAGAAATAAGAGGATCAGATGTTTACTCGAGAGAAGGCTACGATGGTATGGTCACGTGATGCGCATGAAAGACGACAGCTGTATAAAAAAGTGCAGGGCAATAAAAATAGACAGTAGCCACGGAGTAGGCAGACCCAGAAAAACCTGGGATGACTTGATAAATTCCGACCTCACACACTTACACCTCTCCAAGACAATGTCACTGGACCGAGATCTTTGGCGCTACACAGTAATACAGAAGACCCGCCTTACCTAAATACAAAGTAAAACCTACTACAGTCAGTAGGCACCTCTAACAAAATACACTCCGTCCCACTACCCCCACCCCATCTACACCACCCCTTTCGATGTAAAGTTATGTTGGTACCACAACATCCAGGCCGAAACAAATGAGGTCGTGTAGGTGTCACGACAAAAAAACACACAGTTCACGCTGTAATGTGGCCGTGTAGGCAACACGGTAAAAACCTCCTAGTCCCACACTGTAAATGTGGTTGGTGTTAGGAAGGGCATCCAGCTGTAGAAAACCCGCCAGACAGTCCTATGGGAGCAAGACAACCACTCTTGCCTCAAGTGGGAAAACTCTCGTCCAAACCCATGCAAGCGTGGAACATGGACGTTAAACGATGATGATGATGATGATGATGATGAACTAATTAAGCATCTATCTCTTTTGTTTTGTTTTCATTGTTCTACACACACACATATATGTCACTGACTCTGTAACCTGATGGTAGTTGCCTACTACAAAAACTACCAGTCACACCGCTTAATCTCATGTAACCATCTTTCCAAGGACATATTGAGTTCTAACAACATTATCAGCCCCACCCCAAGCGGGTGGAATATGATACATATATATATATATATATATATATATATATATATATATATATATATATATATGGTCGTTTTAATTCCACAATAAAAAACACACTGTCCCCACTGTAACATGGTTGGTCTTAGGAATGGCATCTAACTGTAGGAGCCAAGCCAAAATACAGACCTTGGAAAAATAGACTTTAACCAATGATGATATATATATATATATACCATGTAGGTATCAAGGTAAAAACCTCCCAGTCCACACTAAACGTGGTTGGTGTTAGGAAGCACATCCATCCGTAGAAAACCTACCAGACAGTCTTATACGAGCGAGACATGGTCACCCGACCAATCTTGCCTCAAGTAGGATAATTCCCGTGGAAGATAGACGTTAAAGAATGATGATGATGATGATGATGATGATACAGGGTGTATCAGGTAAATTGTGACAAGTTTCAAATGGGTATATTTCTAATTGTATAGATTTTGTTGGAGTCTAAATTTTAAATATTACAAGCTTGGATAATCACTTGTACTATTTTTTTTATTTCAGATTGAACAAATTATGAATGTTAATAAAGAATTAAACTGTATAAGTGTAATTGCTGAATTATTCTGTGCTGGGGATTTTGTTAGAGCTACAAAGTATGCCAAATCTACTGTTTTTAGACTTCAATTTGAAGAAAAGTCAGGATGTTTAGAGACAGCCTCACAGTCCTCGCACTGACTGGAAATGAACACCTGCAATCTGACCTGGACACAATGCAACAATGGATCACAGACTGGCAACTCAAGCTAGCTGTGGACAAGTGTACCACCATGCATTTTGGGAGTAAAAACCCAACGTCCACATACACCCCCCACAACACTAATATCAAGAAGTCTTCTTGTGAACGTGACCTGGGCATTACAGCCAGCAGCGATTTGCGTTGGATGAAGCACGTCTCTAAAATTGTCAAGAAGGCCGAGTGTGTCTTAGCATCACTCAGCAAGACCTTTGTCAGCCGCTCTCCAGCTATCTATTTAAAGCTGTATATAGCTATGGTGTGGCTACACTTAGAATTTGCATCACCAGTCTGGAACCCCTATCTTGCTCAGAACATTGACCGCCTAGAAACTGTTCAGAGACGTGCAACCAAGCGAATACCCTTCATAGGCATCTACCATACACTGAACGCCTTACTTCCCTGGGCATGAATACATTGAAGCTCCGACATCTGGCAACTGACTTGGTAAACACCCACAAAATTATTAACCATCTTGCCAACAACAACTCTGAGTACCTTTTTGATTTCCATGTGTCTAACACACGTGGGCATGCCAACAAAGTCACAAAACAGCATAGCTCCCATGACTTTCAGAAACATTTTTTCACGCTCAGAGTTGCTGAAGCATGGAACAAACTCCCTGCATCAGTTGTTAGTTGTTGAGACACTGCATCCTTTAAAACCTCCAAGCTTCCTGAGATTCACCAACACTACACCTAATATTCCTCCTCCATACACACGCACACATGTATATCATGACTCATACACTATTTACTTCCCTGACATTTGTACATTATTCTATGTACTATACATGCATCTTTGATGAGTTGTAGTGCACCTGAGCACTGTACACAATAATTTCATTATTATTATTATTATTATTAAAAGATCAATTGAGTCAAACCCATCAAATTCGATGGCAATGTTGGCTCAAGATCAAGGAATCAGTAAAATGACCATTTCCAGCTCTGTGAGGTAAGACCTCCATATGAAATTGTACGTGAGGAGACACTGTAACATTCTAACTATCCGCTCCAAAGCCATTTGATCTAAAAGAAGTCTCAAACCTCTTAGTCATCTGAAACATCGTGGCGGTGATGTCTGCGTCTTCGTGGATGAAAAGAAGTTCGTGGTAGACGAAGTTGCAAACTGTCAAAACTCATGAGTGATAGTGTCTGACTGTTCCCAAGTTCCTTCAGCTATGCATAGCAAGAATCCGGCTTCCATTATGGTCTTTGGAACAGTTGCAAGTGATGGGAAATTGATGCCTCCTCATTTTATTGAAGTGGGTCTTAAAATCAACACAGCAGAGTATCTCAAAACCTTAGAAGTTTTGTTGCCTTGGATTAGGAAACATTATGATGCAAGTTGAGTCATGTTTATACAGGACTCCGTGCCCGCCCATTCTTCAAAAAGAGTGCAAGAATTTTTAAAAAGGAAATGCCCATATTTGTCCCTAAAGATATCTGGCCCTCTAGCTCATCAGATTTGAATCCATGTGATTTTTGGCTATGGAACGCAGTTGAAACAATATACAACACATCTTATTACAACTGTGTGTCATCACTGAAGGCTTCAATCAACCGAGCATTCAATAAAATGAAAAAGGAAGAAATAGTTAAGGCATGCGCATCATTTCGTAAATAGATTGAACTGGTAAAGAAAGCAAATGGGGGCTCACATTAAACTGAAATAAGTGAATAACACTCCACAGTAAATTGGCATAAACATAAAATTTGCAGTGTTTCATTTTTCTGAGTTATAACAATTATAATAAGGATATTTAAATGGTCCCAATTTACCTGTTACACGCTGTATATCATCATCATCATCATCATCATCATCATCAACGTTTAACGTCCGTGTTCCACGCTTGCATGGGTTTGAACGGGGGTAGTCCCACTTGAGGCAAGAGTGATTGTCTTGCTCGCATAGGACTGTCTGGCAGGTTTTCTACAGTTGGATGCCCTTCCTAACACCAACCACATTTACAGTGTGGGTCTGGGAGGTTTTTACCGTGTTGCCTACACGGCCACATTACAGCGTGGACTGTGTGTTTTTTTGTCGTGACACCTACACGATCTCATTTGTTTCGGCCTGGATGGCGCGGCACCAACATAACTTTACATAGAACGGGGTGGTGTGGATGGGGTGGGGGTGGTGGGGGTGGGACGGGGTGTATTTTGTTAGAGATGCCTACTGGCTGGAGTAGGTTTTACTATATATTTAGGTAAGGCGGGTCTTCTCTGTTACTGAGTACCGCCAAAGGTCTCGGTCCAGTGACATTGTCTTGGAGAGGAGTAAGTGTGTGATGTCGGAGTTTATCAGCTCGTCCCAGGTTTTTCTAGGTCTGCCTATTCCGTGACTACCGTCTATCTTTATTGCCCTGCACTTTGTTATACAGCTATCGACTTTCATGCGCATCGCGTGTCCATACCAACGTAGCCTTCTCTCGAGTAAACAACATCTGATATATATATATATATCATCATCATCATCATCATCATTTTACATCCGCTTTTCCCTGCTTGCAAGGGTGGGATGGGAACTGATTCTGGCTTAATTTCTACAGCTGGATGCTTTACAGTGAGTGTTGGGTGCTTTTTTTCCATGGGGCCTACATGTCCACTTTACAGTGAGTGCTGGATGCTTTTTTGCCGTGGCACCTCCACGACCACTTTGCAGTGGAATGATAGGGACCCCAGTCCTATCATCTCATTTCTACAGCTGAGTAAACTGGAGTAATCTGAAATAAAGTGTCTTGCTCAAGGAAACAACACATCACCCGGTCTGAGAATTGAACTCACAACCTTTTGATTGCAAGCCCAATGCTCTAACCACTAAGCCATGTGCCTCCATATATATATATATATATGTGTGTGTGTGTATTTGTTTATGCATATATATATATATATTTAAAAGTTAAACAAGGTTCAATGAATACTTCAAAGAATGAGTTTTACAATAGATTGGAAGCACTCAATATATATATATATATATATATATATATATATATATATATATATATATATATATATATATATATATATATATATATATATATATACAAACATACACACACATATATATATATGTATGGTCCTGTAACCCCTGATAGTCGTACGGGCACCGTATTGTCATACAACATTTCTTGGGCAGAGTCCATCCCTCTCCAGGCTTGAGTACAGCAGATTTCTTCCAGAGAAAAATAGAAAGTGAAAGAGAGGAAATGAGAAAGAAATTTAGAGGAAGAATGGACGCCAGGACTACTAGACTGGTACTTTCTTTTATCGAACTTGAAAGGCTGAAAAAAAAAAGCTGACCTTGGTGGGATTTGAACTCAGAGAGCCGGATTACCATAAAGCATTCTATCCAACATTCTAACGACTCTGCCAATTCGCCGCCTATATATATATACAAACACACAAACATATATATACACATGCACACACGTACATTCACCTTCACATTACACACATATTATAAGTGTACCACCAAGAAAATATAACCCTTATCATAACATTTCTTCAAAATACTAATCCCAAAGCATCACCATTAAAATTTTACTACTATCAATACAAACTCTATTATCTGCTATCACTACTGCCACCATTTATTCATTAATACTATCAAAACATTGCCTCCAAGTATTTCTAGAAAAATCACCCTTACAAAATAACAACCACTACCAAGACCATCACTACCAAAATAACACTACTACCAACAACACATCATAAAATAGCGACAATACTATATATATATGTATATAAAACAAACTGTCACAGCTGACACCACCACTACCATCACAACAACAGCAGCAGCAATAACAACAATCATAACCACTACCACAGCAACTATCATCTAGATCACTGATACCACCACCACCACAACAACAGCAACAACAACAACAACCACCATCAGCAGAGTCATAGACATTTTCAAGTTACTTATTATTGCTGCTGCTGCTGCTGCTGCTGTAGAATCGGTAGAGCATCGGACACCTTGCTTCGCGGCATAGTTACGTCTCTTTGCGTTCTGAGTTCAAATCCTGCCGAGGTTAACTTTGCCTTTCATCCTTGTGGGGGTCGATAAAATAAAGTACCAGTAATGCACTGGGGCCGATTTAATCGACTTCCCCTCCCCCAAAATTGCTGGCCTTGTGCCTATATAAGAAACAATTATTATTATTATTATCTTATATATATATATATATATATATATATATATATATATATATATATATATATATATATATATATATATACGTAGGAGGTGAGTTTTATTGTAGCACAATAAAGCAATGCAAATATCGGATAAGTAGCACTCTACAGTTTGTAGGACTGGAGTCTTAATATAAGATCAAATATAATATAAGATCAAAAGATAAGGAAGAGGAAGAAATAAGAGTAAAGGATGGTGGGGGAGGAGTATAAGAAGGAGGGATGAGAGAGGAGGAGAAATGGGTGATAGAGAGAGAGAGATAGCCTTTACAACTGAGAAAATATTGTCTCACAGAGAGAAATTAAAAAAACCGTTGGAAGATAATAGATAATTTAAAAGATTTTGAAATTAAAAGTTAATGAGGTTTATGCATGAAGAAAAAGGAATTAAGAGCAGTATTAAATTAAGGTTTCTATATTGAAGGGTTTAATAATATGTGCGAAAAAAAGAATTTATTAATATGTATTATTAAAATAAAAATATTAATGATATTAAGGATATAATGTGAAAGAAGGAGAAGAATAAATGAGTTATGAACTTAGAGGAATTAGTTAGGGTTTAAGTTTGTTTTTATGTATTGTAATATGTAAACGTAAATAGTAGGTTTAAAATGAGCACGGAAGGAGAGAAGAAAAAAGAAAGTTTAAGGAAGAAAATATCTAACGTCAAAAAGTATATATGTTTACGAAACATTTTCTAATGGTAATATTATAATATATTAAAAAAGAAATTAGTTAGGGTTTAAGTTTGTTTTTATGTATTGTAATATGTAAAAGTAAAATAGTAGGTTTAAAACGAGCAGAGAAGAAAGAAGAAAATTTTAAGGAAGAAAAAAAATATCTAACGTCAAAAAGTTAATATGTTTACGAAAATCTTCTAATGGTAATATTATAATGTATTTTTTTTAAATATATAGTTTTAATGGCCAATAATATGAGGAAAGATGGAAGAATGGAAATAATAACTCTGTTAATTTCTCTAATCGTATTTGTAATTGCCCTATTAGAACTAAATGTCCTCTTAATAACCATTGTCTTGATAAAAACTTAGTCTATGAATGTAAGGTTATAACTGATACTAATTCTTTTACCTATTTCGGTTCCACTTCCACTTCCTTCAAAGCTAGATTTTGTAATCACAAATCGTCTTTTAAATACCAACTTAAAAGAACTAACACTGCACTTTAAAAGACAAAAATATTAACTATAACATCTCTTGGAGGAAGGTTTGCTCCGCCTTTCCTTACTTAAATTCTTCCCTATCCAGAACATGTAATCTCTGCCTAGCCGAGAAATTTACCATTATATCTAATTTCAATTCTATAATAAATAGACGCACAGATTTATTTTCGCTCTGCTTGCATAAATCCCATAGAACATTCCATAAAGTATACAGCTAATATCTCAGCACCTTATTAGTTTAAAATCCTCTTTTCTCAAAGGTTTATATATCTTTTACAAATATACCCAACTTTCTACCTTATTTCAGTATTATATATTATATAATACAATTTACTAATTCTATGTCATAATCCCCTATCTTTCTTCTTTATCATTTTCTTTTCTTCCTTTTTTTCTTTTATAATTTCTAATCTCTAATCTGTACTTTTTCTTCCCAATTACTTCTCAATTCATATTATTACTCACTACAGCATTATCCATTCTTCCATCTTTCCTCATATTATTGGCCATTAAAACTATATTTTTTTAAATACATTATAATATTACCATTAGAAGATTTTCGTAAACATATTAACTTAGATATTTTTTTTCTTCCTTAAATTTTTCTTCTTTCTTCTCTCCTTCCATGCTCGTTTTAAACCTACTATTTACTTTTACTTTTACATATTACAATACATAAAAACAAACTTAAACCCTAACTAATTTCTTTTTTAATCTATATATATAAAACTGTGGTTGTCTGTCTGTCTATCGATTTTTGGCACACATCTCCTCTTAGAATCTCTCACGGAATTGCACCGAAATTGCTATACTTGTACATTGAGCCCTAGCGAAGACATCGGAAAAAAAAATTTCAAATTGACCCACCCTATGTGACGAAATCGAATATAATGTATCGATTTTTGAGCGTAAGTTATCAGTTATTTCCCTTTGTTCTGTTTACATTGAGCGTCTTACGTAAAAAATTACGCTGGCTTTCTCAGCGTTTAAAATGACATTAACACAATACACGAACAAAATTCATCAGTTCGAACACTAAGCTTCCGTTTTGCTTCATTTCCATTTAAAAGCATTTTAAAACAATATTTTTACTTGAAAACAAGTCTATTTAAAGACTACGTAAAACAAGCAAATATTTCGTCGTTAGGCGTGCAGACAGACAGTCGTGCAGAGAGGTGATATACGCGTGCAGACAGATAGTCGTGCAGAGAGGTGATATATGCGTGCAGACAGACAGTCGTGCAGAGAGGTGATATAGGCGTGCAGACAGACAGTCGTGCAGAGAGGTGATATAGGCGTGCAGACAGGCAGTCGTGCAGAGAGGTGATATAGGCGTGCAGACAGACATAACTGATAATTTGGTTACGCTAATGTTTTTCTCTGCGTTGCAGTGTTTACATTTTCGATCTTTGTTAATAAATAACCAGTGCAGTTTCTATCCCCAGCATCCTCTTTTGTTATAGCATTCGGGTTATCGTTATGTTTTCTTAACTTCATAAGGCATATTGTTGGTTGAGGGAATATTAATCAAAAACACCACATGCAAGTCTGCACAGTAGACACTACAGTTTTTAAGCCAAGAAAGAAACTTAACATTGTAACTTTAACACAGCTACTGAGCGACCCCGAGCAACGCCGGGCTTTACTGCTAGTATATTATAATATTACCATTAGAAAATGTTTCGTAAACATATATACTTTTTGACGTTAGATATTTTCTTCCTTAAACTTTCTTTTTTCTTCTCTCCTTCCGTGCTCATTTTAAACCTACTATTTACGTTTACATATTACAATACATAAAAACAAACTTAAACCCTAACTAATTCCTCTAAGTTCATAACTCATTTATTCTTCTCCTTCTTTCACATTATATCCTTAATATCATTAATATTTTTATTTTAATAATACATATTAATAAATTCTTTTTTTCGCACATATTATTAAACCCTTCAATATAGAAACCTTAATTTAATACTGCTCTTAATTCCTTTTTCTTCATGCATAAACCTCATTAACTTTTAATTTCAAAATCTTTTAAATTATCTATTATCTTCCAACGGTTTTTTAATTTCTCTCTATGAGACAATATTTTCTCAGTTGTAAAGGCTATCTCTCTCTCTCTATCACCCATTTCTCCTCCTCTCTCATCCTTCCTTCTTATACTCCTCCCCCACCATCCTTTACTCTTATTTCTTCCTCTTCCTTACCTTTTCCTAACCCCCCCCCTCACTTTTTCCCAATCTCGTATATCCATCTTAGTTTATTTTTCATATGTTGATTTAAAACTTCACTGCTCACAAGTGTTTTTTAAGCTTAATATCATGTCTCCCTATTTTATCTGATGAGAACGCAGATATCATCCCATGATGATATTTGTTTTTGAAATGCGCATAATAAAATACTTGGAACTCTTTTAACCATCCTTTGATCTTATATTATATATATATATATATGAGAGACGTAAAATAAGAAAATTATAAAATTAACTTACTTACTAAAATATCACTTCCAACTAATTAGTTTCTGAAATGGAATAAATATATTTTCCGAAGAAAACATAGAGAATCATTTCGTCCTCAGGGAAGACTATTCTCATCTAAGTATCCACGCAAAGCGTGGACTCTGGAAACTTATTCAAAAATAATTCAGTGGATAGAAAATAGCAAAGCGTGGACTGAATTCCTAGCCATTGAGAAAATCACTGCCTCTGCGTCCGTGGCAAATTCAAAAAGAATCAATCACGTGACATCGAGGTCAATCAGTGGAAAGTGGTTTGCTAATAAGACAGCGGCCTGCCTGCTACCATAGCAGCAGTCTTGGCCAATATTGCTCGACAAATAATTTGGAGATAATTATAAAGAATTAATATCTAGTAACATATATATACATACAGATATATATATATATAGGCAAAAGATAAACAGAAATAACAAAGCAAACGATACACTACAATGAAGAAATATATTAGTCTTATGCTTGATGTTGTAGGAAAGTCTTTAATATTTCAGACGCTAATCATTCATCAGAAAATAAAATGAAAATTTGAAGAAGAAATGGGAAGATAGAGGAGAGTGAGCAGTGGCAGAAATGAGATAAAATTTCTTTGAGGAAAAGCAGGTCTATTCAGGTCGCCATCTCTTAGAAAACTGTTGAATTCAACATTGGTAGAAGTTCAGTTAGTCATGTTTTGAAAGGTTATGATCAAATAAATATATCTCCTAGCCACTGTTTTAAAACCTCATTTCGTGGGCTAACGTTTTTTTGTTGTAATTTTGTCCTGGGATTCCATGAGAGGCCAGTATTGAAATGGTTGATCCACTATACAGTGGTGGCCATAACTGAACTCTGAAACCTAAGGATGCACATACATGTTAAGTGTATGAAATTTTAGTTATACACTATATATATATATATATATTTATATATATTTATTCTAAATATAATTTTTAAAGAATTCCCTTTTCTTTAAACCCATCAACCAATGACCTCCATCCATCCCAGTCGCCACCCTCTCCTACCACCAGAAAAGATATAAATACCACCATATAACTTGGACAGTCAGCTTCCTGATGATTTCTCCCGTCCTGATGATTTCTCTAGTCCTGTAGAAGCTTTTCTATATTAAATATATATATATATATATATATATATATATATATATATATATATATATTTATATATATATATACAGGGTGCGGACGATATGTGTTCGCAATTTTCAACTGCTAATTTTATGCAAATTTTTTTTACTTCCATTGTCACTCTTGTCTTCATAAAAACAGTGACTATATTTCCATTATTTATTTTCAGAATAATTGATTATGAATAATTTTGAACCTCCAAATTTGTGGAAGAGACACGGAGTTCTTCTTGGAATGCGTGCCGGGAGGACAAATAAGGCCAGAAGATCAACTCCCAGAACAACAGGTGACTCGCTGCCAGAGTCATGCAGACAAAGTTTCCAGCGACAACATTGGTCTTAGGTGTCGTCAGCAGTCAAGGTGACGTCATGCCACCTCACTTCTTCCCTGAGGGCTTCAAGCTGAACACCGATGGCTACATCCGCGTTCTGAGCGAGGTAGTAAAGCCCTGGATCGACCAGGTAACTGCAGGTAGGCCGTACGTGTGGCAGCAAGACTCAGCGCCATGCCATACCAGCCGAAAGACCCAAGCCTGGCTGTCAGAGAACTTCGTCGACCATACTTCACCTGACATCTGGCCTCCCAGCTCGCCTGACTGCAACCCCCTCGACTTCTTTGTATGGGGCGCAGTGGAACGAGACACCAACAGATTTAACTGCAATACGAAAGACGATTTCTGAAGGCCAGGATCACAAGTGCCTTCAGGGGGACAGTGACGAAGGCCTGTAGCCGGTTCCAATGCTGCCTTGAGGCCGTCATCAAAGCCAATGGCAGGTTTATCGAGTGAGATGAAAAGAACAAGTCATGAAGACAAACTAACCCAAGTTTAATGAATAAATCTTAAAAAATAAAACTACTGTGTTACTTTACTTTTTCCTAGAGAGAGAGAGAGAGAGAAAGAGAGATCTAAGCAGCAAGATTAGAAATATTGTTCCTACCCCTCCAATTGGTGAAATATATCATACGACCACAGACACTGTCCTCTAACCTCATAGATAAGCTATTTCCTTTGTACTCTACCCGCCAAATTTTACATTCTTTGTTTTAGGGACTCATGTCGCCAAAGTATCTGTAAGAATAGAGTTTTTGAGGGCCATCCGCTTAGTGTCAATGACAACAGAATTCTCATAGTCTGCTGCTTGTGTCCATCAGTCAGTTCAAGAACAGAACAATATAGTTGCTAACAGATACTCACTCTGGGCCCTTTCAGTCAGTGAACTGAGACAACCATACTCCCATTTGATTCCAACAAAGTTTAGTTCCATGCATCTTTTCATATTACAGCAGTCACACAAAACAAATCACACAAACATAACACAATTATTCTTTGATTCTTTGTTGTTTTTCCTGTGTTGTCAAAATAACTTTGTCGTAAGTTGATAAAAATTATTAACTCCCCAGGCACCTTCGCCCCACCCAAAGTGGTCCCCCTGGAGCCATGACAAAAGTGACCAGCCCACACTATAAAGTGATTGTGTAGATGTCACGATAAAAAGCACCCAGCACACACTGTAAATGTGGTTGACTATAGGAAAGGCATCCAGTCGCAGAAACGAAACCAAAATCAGTTCTGTGTGAGTGAAACACAGTCATCCGACCTGATCTCTCACAAAGGGACAGCCTGTCCTACCCATGCTTGCATGGAAAATGGACATTAAACGATGATGATGAGGATGAATGTAGCAGTGTTTGTTATTGTTCATTGAATATTGCTAATGGCAGCTTCACTTTCAACCTTCAACTTCAACTACTGTCTATGGTAATGAATACAGCCACACATCTTGACTCACTGAGACACACACACAATTACCATAAGTCACAAACCTTCACACAATACTTATATAGGAGAGAACAATTCACGAAATCACTCATCAAGCCAACAATGACTACTACAATTTCTGCCACACTACAATGAACAACTGACCAAACATCACCTTTTGCACACACTTTCATCTAGTCACCACACTAACCAAATCACTAATACAAACTACATTTGGTGACTAAAAACAATCTTCTTAACTGCTGCTACATATATACATAAATTGGAAATTATTATTATTATTATTTTAAGTGGCAGTATGTTACTATAATATACCATCAAATTATCTGTAAAAGTGGTGATAGTAGTTCTTATACTATTGGCACACATGGGGGTGGTGGTTGTGGTAGTAATAGTGGTGGTGGTTTGCATCAGTGCTGATGGCATAGGCAGTTACATAAGGATGTCTTATCTGATCAGAAGGAGCAGATGAGAAATCTATTCTTATCATCTTCATCTCTCAACTCACACTAAAATACTTTTTCATTGGATAAACATTTTCTAACTATCAGCTATGGGGTTGGGCATAATCTAGTTATCTCTACCTTTATATTATTTTCATAAGAACTTTCCCTAATTGCATAGGTTTGATGTGGACTAGATTCTCTAGCTTGATACCACACTGTTTTGAATTCATTTGTCATTGAAGATGATTTCATATTTCATCTTTCTGTGTTTTATATAATAAACTCTACTTATATATGAGTAACTGTGGTGTGTAGGAAGGTATATACAATATGTTTATGAATAATTAACACATATACATCTTGCTATATGTGGTTTAACCCTTTATCATTGACATTACTCTATATATACTATTGTATTTTTGTGGTAAAGGCTTTATCATACATAATTATCTCTCATAATATCGAATCTATGAGATTTTGATGTTATTTATTTTGAAAACAATACTTTAACATCAGTATGAGTGGCCAGTTACGGCCAGTTTGAACAGAAAGAGGTGAGAGAATTCTGGCCAGATACGGTTGGTTTAAATTCTAAAGGGTTAACACCCATAGCAAGACTTGTATATGTATATTATACATAAACATATTGTATATGACTTCATACGCATCACAATTATGAACCATGCTATGTTACTGCTACTGCTACTTATATATTAGTGTCACTTCAATTGAATATACACTTTTCCTTCAATAATAGAATGGTTTTGTACCAAGCCAAACCAATATTTAAAAGGTCTCTCACATAGTAATGAACTGGGTAATTGCTGGCCTTGTGCCTAAAGTAGAAACAATTATTCTTTTATTCTTTTTATTACTTCATTAGAAAACTCTTTGTCTAACCTTAAAATGCATTATATTCCCAGCCTACTACTGTTATTATGATAAGTATCAGTTCTAACATATGTTTATGGTATTACTTCATAAGGAGCCCTCACTAAGAAGTCCTTTATAGGATTCTTTCACATGTTCAAGATATGTTCAGACATCTGAATGGTACAAGCAACTCATATACATAAGTCTTTATCTTTAGGAAGAACTACATAGGACTATTTCTATATTATGCAGTATAAGATTGTGAGGACTGGATCTAGAACTAGTATTAGGACTGTGAACAATTTAGATTATTTGAAAGTGTTCAACAGAATTGATCATTTATTAGCATTTTGTGTTCAAGATTGTGGTGGTTTGAGCCAGGTTTCTTTTGCAGTTGCTTGGCTATTATACTGTACACTAACATCTGTATGATGGTTAGAACTAATAACTCACTGTCAGAGCAATTCAGTATTACATTTTATATTTGGCATGAACACTCTTTCTCAGCACAACTGCTTGAATGTTAATTATACCTCCTTCTTTTAATGTGGTAGTTGTAATTCTCAAAGGTTATTCCACGATTTATCAGTATTTGCTGCCAAATGGAATAATTGATTAAGTTACTTGGTATCAAGTTTGGTTCATATTCTCAAGTGGATAGTAACCACAATAAGATAAAGGGATTCATGAATCTCACATTGATATGAGGCGAGAGAAACTTGATCATTAGCAGATATAGGTGAACATTTACATTGCTTAAATAGTATAACACTTATACAATGTCCCATGTCCAGGAAACATTCATCCAAATTAATTTATTTGACTTTTGACATTTGTAGAAGGGTTGATTAATTATCTTTAGAAGTTTCATCTGTTCCCAGTATTCTATCATTAGTACCTAGTTATTGTTGTTACACAGCAATGCAATGCGACATTCAGAGAGTACCCTTAATGCTCTACCCTCTTTAGTAAAATAGTAGAATCCAAAGAAGCTAGTGATGTTCTCAGTAAAGTAGCAAGTGTTTATGCTGCCAAACTGGACACTGGCATGCTATTGGATATTATGTCAGCAAATATAATAATATAAATAATTTGAATAATGGACTAAATTTTATGTTGTGAGGAAATAGAGGAGTATAATATTTTGGGCAGTACCCTTTACTGGAAAAAGATAAAATCTCAACAGTTGTTGATGGATAAATAAATTGAGATATTTCCTAATTTGGAAATAGTCCTATGTTGTTCATATTAAAATTAGAGCATTGTATATGTGTCTGCTTAAAACAGTTTGCTTGTACTTTGTCCCAAATCTTTTTAACACTTCAGTTGTCCGAACAAATCTTGAAATTGTGAAACAGTAAAAGAAAGGGCATTTTATTGATTGCTTCTTATCAATTAATGTAATAAATTGGAATTAGTGAAAGTGAAGAAAAATGATTTTAACAAGTTATTTAAACTCCTAAAGCTGGTGAAATTCTTGAACTTTCTAGCTGGTTACTTCAATCAAGCTAAGTTTATCAACCATAGAATAGTGAAGAAATAGTGGGCTGGCACAGTGGTACATGATTTGTCAATAACTAGTTGGTAATCTACAGATCTGTAGTTCGAATTAATATGATATATTTTTGTTTAGCCCCAGGCTAGCTTGATTGAGCTCATATATGATCGGACAAAAACATTTTAGCCATGGCCATCCCAGTTTTTTCCTGGCTTAGCATTTCTAGGACTA
Source organism: Eledone cirrhosa (assembly GCA_964016885.1). Classification (NCBI taxonomy): domain Eukaryota; kingdom Metazoa; phylum Mollusca; class Cephalopoda; order Octopoda; family Eledonidae; genus Eledone; species Eledone cirrhosa. The sequence continues at coordinate 50,934,275 of OZ024740.1, forward strand.
CCTTATCCAATATGACCTTTGCTTTTTAAAACAGTAAGCTATACTTTCAGGGATATTTGACTACTATTTCTTTGAGGGTCCTTTGTTGGTTCACAAAGATGATATTTGATGAAGTTAGGGTTTCATCTGAGAGGAAAAGATTTTAGCCAAGTCCTTTGGTGGTGATGATGATGATCATCATCACCATAATTATTTTGTATCTGTTTTCTATGCTGACATGGGTTGGGTCAGTTGTTATGGTCTAATACTAGATGGATCAAGGAACTACATCTTGCTCATATATTTCATTTTTGGCATGGTTTCTACAGCCAGATACCCTTATTAATGCCAGTTAACCACTTTACAGAGTGTACTTGGTGCAGTTTGTCAGGACACTAGCACAATATTGCAATACTACACTGTATACTTTACAATATAATACTGAACAGCAAATAAATATACATGAATTGGAGTTTATGCATAGACACCCTTACATCATATACATGCATATAAAACTACAGCTATAAACATAAGATGATGATGTTAATGATGGTGATGATGATGATGATGATGATGATGACAACGATGATGACAGTGGTGATGTTGTATTAACATGTAAAATATAGCCAGTATTGATGAGTAACCACACCCATAACACAGCTAGGTGTTTACCTGTCTTAGGTTTCATCTGTAGTCTGATAAAACTAAACCCTATTTATAAATAAGCATTGGCTGTTTGGATTTCTTTTGACAGATCTGAAATTGTGTTATACTCAGCAAAACAAAAAATAAAAATGTGTGTGTGTGGTACGTACACACACACATGTATATATATATATATATATATATATATATATCATCATCATCATCATTTAACGTCCATCTTCCACGCTAGCATGGGTTAGACGGGAGTTGTCCCACCTGAGTGACCGTGTCTCACTCATATAGGACTATCTGGCAGGTTTTCTATGACTGGATGCCCTTCCTAACACCAACCACATTTACAGTGTAGAACTGGGAACTTTTTACCGTGTTACCTACACGGCCACATTACAGCGTGGACTGTGTGTTTTATTGTTGTGACACCTACACGATCTCGATCTCATTATCTCATTTATTTGGACTGGATGTTGTGGTACCAACTTTACAGAAAGAGGGTGGTGTTGGTGGGAGTGGGAGGATAGGGTAGGAGTAGTGGATTGGGGTGTATATTTGGTTAAGAGGTGCCTACTGACTGTAGGTTTCGCTTTGTACATAGGCAAGGCAGGTCTTCTGTATTACTGCGTAGTGCCAAAGATCTCGGTCCAGTGACATTGTCTTAGATAGGTGCAAGTGTGTAAGGTCGGAATTTATCAGATCGTCCCAGGTTTTTCTGGGTCTGCCTACTCCGTAACTTCCATCAATTTTGATCGCCCTGCAGTTTTTTATACAGCTGTTGTTTTTCATGCACATCACGTGGCCATACCAACGTAGTCTTCTCTCGAGTAAACAGCATCTGATCCCTCTTATTCCTAATTTCTCACTTAGTTCATTTATGCTTTACCGTTCACGTATATTACTATTACACATCCAACGGAGCATGCACGCTTCGTTCCTTTCCAGTCTGCACAGGTCCTCTGTACATAATGCCCATGTCTCACTGCCATGTAACATTGCTGTTCGTATGCAGGCATCATACAATCTGGTGGCCAACAGCGGTATAAGCTCTCTGAACTTTTTCCATCCCGTTCTGACTCTAGCTACTGTACTTTCAGAACACCATCCACCACTGCTGATTTCATCACCCAGGTAACGGAAAGTGTCCACTATTTCTATAGAACCATCTGTGCAATAGAAGGAGCTAGTATCCTGTGGACACTTGCTACTTATTGCACCTGAGCATCAGCCACATATAAAGTCTACATTGTTAGATAGTTTACCTGTGATCCCACTACATCTTTTATGTACCCATTTTTTGCATTTGGGACATAAAATGGAATTTCTGCCTACTCCTTTCCTACACACTGAGCATGGCCATTTCCCTGAGGGCACCTGTGCCCTATTTTCCTTTCTACAAACTAGAACTTTAGTCTTAGACAAGTTAACGTTAAGGCCTTTTGATTGTAGGCCATGCTTCCATGTTTGGAATTTCTTCTCTAGTTCAGACATTGGTTCAGCTATGAGCGTTAGATGATCTGCGTATAGGAGTTCCCATGGGCAGCCGGTCTTGAACTCCTCTGTTATAGGCTAAAGGGCAATAATAAATGGGAGGGGGCTAAGGACAGAGCCTTGATGAACACCAACTTTTATACTAAATTCTTCACAATATTCATTGTTAATTCTAACCTTACTGACTGTTTCTTTATTCATAGCTTGTATAGCTCTCACAAGCCATTCATCTACACCTTCTCCAGGTCTACAAAAGCTAAGTAGAGGGGTTTACTTTTAGCTAGGTACTTCTCCTGTAGTTATCGTACAAGGAAAAGAGCGTCTGTGGTACTTTTACCTGACACAAACCCAAACTGCATTTCATCTAGATCAATTCGCTCTCTGATTAGTTGCGCTATAACTCTTTCTGTGACCTTAATGACCTGGTCAACTAACTTAATGCCTCTATAGTTTCCCCTATCTAGAGCATCCCCTTTACCCTTGTAGCAGTTAATGATGATGCTGCTGTGCCAGTCTTTTGGTATGATCCCATTCTGTATTACTTGATTAACTATACGGGTGATAATAGTATGTCCCACCGTTCCAGATGCCTTCAACATCTCAGCAACTATCTCCAAAGGCCCAGCTGCCTTGCCTGTCTTCATATCTTTGATTGCCTTACTTATTATACTACCTTTAACTTGCACCACTGGTCCTTCTATTGGATCAATTTGGGGCAGACTATCTTTTTCCCATTTATTCTCCTCATTTAATAGTCTATCAGTGAGGGCACTGTTATCATTACGGACACACTTCTACCTGACAATATCACGGTTTTCCTTGACACATTGTCTAGCAATCCTGAACACCTCATGTTTTTGGTCCTCACGTTGTAGAACATGCTTGAACTTTCTATCCTCTGCTTCCCTTTTTGCAAGGTACACTTGTCTCCTAGCTTCTCTCCTGGCCACTTGATAGTGCTCTCTACTTCCCCCATCCTGCTATACTTTCCAAGCCTGCTTTTTGGCCTTGATTGTTTCCTCCACCTTACTGTTCCACCACCAAGTTACTCTCCTCCTGCCACAGATTTCATCCGTTGCTTTCAGCAGGTTCACTTTCAAGAGTTGCCACTGTTCCTCTATATTGCATGTCTCTAATTGCTCTTCCTTATTGTCAAAGGCATCAAGTAATAAGCTTTTAAATTTGTCACTGGCTATGGGGTCCATCAACTTCCATATTCTTCTCCTCAAGGTAGGCCTCCTCTGTCGTCGAGTAATTCTATTCCTGACTATGAGGTCACTAACTACTAGGCTATCTTGGGAGGTGCATTCTTCATGGGGGATGGATTTAGTGTTTGCAACAGACACTTTGTCCCGTCTTCAGGTAAGGATATAATCTATCTGGCTGGCGTGTTCCCTTGATCTATAGGTGATCAAGTGGTTTTCTCGTTTTTTGAAGTTTGTGTTACAGATAGTTAGGTTATTAGCGTCACAAAATTCCAGGATTCTGAAGCCCTCCTCATTTCTATTTCCAACCCCATAGCCTCCATGGATTCCATTATACCCATCACTATGTTGTCCAATGTGACCGTTTAGATTGCCAGCAATAATTAAGTAGTCGCTGTTGGTTATTTGGAAGGTAGTGTGCATTAGCATCTCATAGAACCTGTCCTTTATAACGTCAGGTAGACCAGATTGGGGTGCATAAGCGGATATTATTGTCACAGTAGTTCTATTTAGAACTAGTCTTATTTTAATTATTCTGTCATTCACTCTATTTACGTCAATTACCTTATCTACCCATTTTTCAGCTAACATAATTCCTACACCACCCAGTCCATTGTCATTTCCCACCCAGAAAAGTTTATAGCATCGATGAATCTAGCAGACCACCTCTCCACCTAGTCTCTTGAATACAACAAACATCAACTTCTTTATGTTCAAGCATCTCTACAACCTCATATATATATATATAGAGATAGATAGATATGTGTGTGTGTATATATATAATAATAATGAAAATATTGTGTACAGTGCGCAGGTGCACTACAACTCATCAAAGGTGCATGTATTCTAGGGCGGGTAAAATTCCCGAGATCCATGGACGCGTTCTCTCCAGCGGGCTCTGTCCCTCATTATTGTTGCCATGTCCTGCATCTCCAACAGACCAGTGTTTGTCCTTAGGGCATCAATATACGTTAACCTTGGTCTTCCTCTGCCAGTGTGTCCATGTAGGGGCTTCCACAGGAGCACTGAGTGCAATGTCAACTCTGGATGTCAGTGAGCATGTCCAGCTAACCTCAGTCTCCTCTGTGTCACTTTTGAGCTGACTTTTGGGAGGCTTCCATACAGCTCTGAGTTTTTCATCCTCAGTGTATACTGATTAATGTTCAGAGCTATCCTCAGCATTCTCATGTAGCACCCATCCACCATCTGGGTGAGTTTCTTGGTCAGTGTCCAAGTCTCAGACCCGTACAGCAGCACAGACTCCACTACAGCAATGAAGAGGCATATTTTCAGGTCTTTACGACGGTCCGACTTCCACACCGATCTCAAGCTGTAGCACGGCGCCCAGGCTTTGCTCTTCCTCTCAACCACATCATCTTCCGTATTCCCAATCTTTGCTCCAAAATACAGGAAGTCCTCAACCAATTCTAGCGGCTTCCCGCCTACATTAGTGATCCCCTCTGGCTTCTCAATATTCTCTACCAGATATTTTGTTTTAGTCTCATTCATTCTCAGCCCCACACTCATCAACACAGTCTCAACCTCCTGCATCAAATCCTCTGCCTCCTTCACTGTATTTGTCACCAAAACTATGTTGTCGGCAAATTCAGCATCCAATATTTTTTCGCCTTAACTCTCCTGCTCTGAGCCGGTGCTACAGTAAAACCAGAGTCCTGGTGTTTCTCCAGTGCAAGGCGCATACAATAGTCCACTATGATGATAAAAAGGTAGGGAGCCAATGTATCTCCCTGGAGCACTCCAGCCAGTATCTCAAAGAACTCTGTCATCCCATCAGGTGTAATGACTTGGGCTTTGGTGTTGGTGTAGAGCAGTGATATCAGGTCCACTATCTTCTTGGGGATTCCATAAGCCTGTAAGATCTTCATCAGGCGGTCCACAGAATCAAAGGCCTTCCTAAAGTCAATGAAAACCATGACCGCAGGAAGGCACTTTGCTCTAGCTCTCTCTAATATCTTCCTCAACATCAGGATGTGACTGGTGGTTGATCTTCCCTCTCTGAAGCCATTCTGTTTGTCCCTGAGCTTCTTCTCCATCTCAGGCTGGATCCTGTTAAGAATCATCCTGTTGAGGGTCTTTGCCACAAGTGACGTCAGTGAGATCCCCCTGTAGTTGTTGGTGTTAGAGAGATCTCCCTTCTTTGGCACTGGGACGATGTTACTGATCCTCCACTGATTCGGGGCAACTCCTTTCTCCAGTGCCTGGTTACAAAACCCCAGGATGATATCAAAATCACACTTCTTCATCACCTCTGATGCCACTCCATCTTCTCCATGAGCCTTGCCCTCCTTGATCCTCTTCTTGACTCTCTGAAGCTCCTCTCTGGTGAAGTGCTCTGTCTCAACATCCAGTTCCTCAAACAGCCGTCTTATCTCCCCAGTGCTCTGGGCTGTGGAGGGTGACTCTCCTAGTAGGGTCCTAAAATGGTCTAGCCATTTCCTCTTCCTATCCTCGGGCCCTGTTCCCTGGATCTGACTCGAACACCTTCTCTTCCTCCCTGTGATCTCGTTGATGATCATCCAGCTCTCCTTACATCCAGATCTGTCAACCGCTCTCTTCACACTTCTGATCTTCTCTATCAGTGCCTCCTCTCTGGTCTCAGTGTAAGTGGTACAGAATTCTTCCCTCATCACCTCCACAGTCTCCATCCTCTCCTCCATAGGATCAGCATAGATTTGGTCCTTGGCAGCTTTCAGGTGTTCTCTGGCTGCACACACTTTTGGGTTTGCTGTGCTGACGTGCTTCCTTTTGTTCTTTCTCCTCGGCACCAGGGTCTCACTTGCTTCCGCCACTACATTGGTGAAGTGCCCGTACCTCCTTGTCACACTCTCCTCAGTCCATCCAATCTCTCTCTCCTCTGTCTCTCCACACAGAGCACTGAACCTGTTCCTCACTTCCACTGTGAACCTCTCCTGTAGCTTATCATCTTCCTTGAAAGCTCCCCCAGTCATAGATTGCTCTCTGGGCTGAGCCTTGCTCATTCTTAAGCTCACCCAGACCTCACTCATAACAAGCCGGTGGTCACTACCCAGTGTACTGAAATAGTTGTATAGTTCTGTGTTCAGAACACTATTCCGACACCTTTTCCTCACCAGAATGAAATCAATCTGGGACTTGGACAGGTGCATATCTGAGATGTGGGTCCACATCTTCCCCGGATTCTTCCTAAACCTTAGGTTGGTCGCTATCAAGTTCGCCTCCAGCAGGGTGTCTCTCAGTAGTCTTCCATTTTGGTTGGTGTTGTTATGGAAGTACCAGCAAGGATCTTCACTGCCCTCCTTACTCAGATGTGCATTGAAGTCCCCCAAAACAAGCAGGTTGTTGTGTGCTTGTGTGGTGTTGACAGCTCTACACACCTCCTCATGGAACTCTTCCGCACTCACATCACTGTCTCCCTCGGTTGGACTATAGGCTGAGATGACTGTCAGTCTTGGGTTTCCATTGAAGGTCACCTTCAACATTCGCGGGGAGACAGGCATTATTTCCCTCACCAATAGACTGGTTTTTGTGCTGAAAACAAAACCCACTCATCCCACTGCAGCATTGGTCATGTTCCTCACTGCCAATGTGGTGATGAGTTGGCTCCTCTTCCCAATCATCACACTCCTCACGGGCTCATCGTGTAGGATCCTGTGTTCTTGGATCACAAGTATCTGTATACCACTTTGCTCGAACAGATGTCCCAACTCCTCTCTCTTCTCCAGCGTCCGAATAGTCCTCACATTCAAAGTGCCCATTTTGATGGCTCTTCTGCAGGACAAAACTGCATTCTTTATATTTGTCTCAGAGACAGCTGATCCATCATCCATGTATAGTACATAGAATAATGTACAAATGTCAGGAAAATGAATAGTGTACGAGTCATGATATACATATGTGCGTGTGTATGGAGGGGGGATATCAGGTGTAGTGTTGGCAAATCTTAGGAAGTATAGAGGTTTAAAGGATGCAGTGTGTTGAAAGTTAACAACTGATGCAGGGAGTTTGTTCCATGCTTTAGCAACTTTGAGCATGAAAAAATGTTTCCGAAAGTCATGGGAGCTGTGCTGTTTTCTGACTTTGTTGGCATGCCCATGTGTGTTAGACATATGGAAACCAAAAAGGTGCTCAGGGTTGTTGTTGGCAAGATGGCTAATGATTTTATGGGTGTTTACCAAGTCAGTTGCCAGATGCCAGAGCTTCAATGTATCCATGCCCAGGGAAGCAAGGCGTTCAGAGTATGGAAGATGCCTGATGAAGAGTATTCACTTGGTTGCACGTCCCTGAACAGTTTCCAGATGGTCAATGTTCTGAGCAAGATAGGGGTTCCAGACTGGTGATGCAAATTCTAAGTGTGGCTGCACCATAGCTATATACAGCTTTAAATAGATAGCTGGAGAGCGGCTGACAAAGGTCTTGCTGAGTGATGCTAAAACACCCTCGGCCTTCTTGACAATTTTAGAGACGTGCTTCGTCAAATGCAAATTGCTGCTGAAAGTAATGCCCAGGTCACGTTCACAAGAAATCTTGTTGATATTAGTGCTGTGGAGGGAGTATATGGTTGCTGGGTTTTTACTCCCAAAATTCATGGTGGTACACTTGTCCACAGCTAGCTTGAGTTGTCAGTCCATGATCCATTGTTGCATTGTGTCCAGGTCAGATTGCAGGCAAGATCGATAGTGTTCTGGATATGTCCTTTTTATCTCAAGGTACAGCTTGATGTCATCTGCATATTTCAGTACTGTGGCATTCTTTAAGTTGGCATCCACGTCATTAATATATGCCACAAACAAAAGGAGGCCAAGAACAGATCCCTGTGGTACACCAGATGACATCTCATATGGTGAGGAATGCTGTCCTAGAACCGTGACTACCTCTCTTCGACTGAGAATAAAGGACTTCAACCAGTTGAAAAGATCATCCTTCACACCCATTGCAGAGGAATGACACTGGCAGTTTTCCACTGTTCTGGAGTAGCACTGTTGTTCAGACAGAATTGAAAGAAGCGTGGTAGCTGGTGCAGAAGGAAGTACCCACCACGTTTGAGAAGCAGGTACGTAACACCATCAAGACGAGGAGAGGCATCATCATCATCATCATCATCGTTTAACGTCCGTGTTCCACGCTTGCATGGGTTTGGATGGGGGTTTTCCCACTTGAGGCAAGAGTGGTTGTCTTGCTCACATAGGACTGTCTGGTGGGTTTTCTACAGCTGGATGCCCTTCCTAACACCAACCACATTTACAGTGTGAACTGGGAGGTTTTTACCGTGTTGCCTACACGGCCACATTACAGCATGGACTGTGTGTTTTTTTGTCGTGACACCTACACGATCTCATTTGTTTCGGCCTGGATGTTGTGGCACCAACATAACTTTACATAGAAAGGGGTGGTGGGGATGGGGTGGCATATTTTGGGGGGGCATATTTTGTTAGAGATGCCTACTGACTGTAGTAGGTTTACTTTGTATTTAGGCAAGGCGGGTCTTCTCTATTACTGAGTACCGCCAAAAATCTCGGTCCAGTGACATTGTCTTGGAGAGGTGTAAATGTGTGAGGTCGGAATTATCAGGTCGTCCCAGGTTTTTCTGGGTCTGCCTACTCCGTGGCTACCGTCTATCTTTATTGCCCTGTACTTTTTTATATGGTTGCGCTTATTATTAAGGTGATGTCGCAGCATTACAGGTATAAATCCCATAGTTGTAATAGAATCCGATGTCAGAGGTGGTGGAGACGGTACACTCTGGTCTTCAACAGTGAAAATGCCTGCATAGCATTCAGCAATGAGCTCTGCGCATTCTTGGGGTCATCAGTAACCTGGCTTGTGTGGGGATTGTGAAGAGGACCAACTGGAGAGTGAGGCCTCTGCTTTGAGTGTACATACTTCCAGAACACCTTACTGTCAGGGCTGGTTGCTATGCGCTGCTCAAATTCAAGCACTGCCTTTTTTGTCATCTGCTTGAGATGGTTGGATGATTTATTTCACTTTTTCCTATTGATATTTGATTCATGCAGTTTGTATTCCCGTTCAGCATTACAGCGTTCTTTCCTGACAAGACGGACTGCTGCAGTCTCCCAAATTGCACTTTCGGGATGTTTTTTTCTGCTTACGTAGCACTGATGCTGCACATGCTGCCCATATTGAGTTCAGGATGTTCTGGAGTACAGTGTTGACATCTCTAGAGTCGCAAAATTCAAGCCAGTAACAGTTCCAGTCTGCTTTATTCCAGTCAAAGTGAACAGTTTGGAGATCGTTGGGGTTTTTGTTACTGCCCATTCAGCTGGAGTAACATGTAATGAACTGTTTTGCTCAAGAACACAACATGCATCCCAGCCCAGGAATCGAACTCACAACATTATGATCATAAGTCCCATACCCTTACCACTAGGCCAGACACCTTCAATTGGTATAGAAGGAATGAATACTCCTGTTATGTTAATCGAAATATTCATCACTCAATGGTTATTTTTATTTGTATATATATATATATATAATAAAATAAAACAAGGACGAATGGTTAATCTTCATTTTGTTCATTGGTTGGTGATACATGTTTCACTATTGATCAGCTCAAGGTTCGATCTGTATCGATCTAGCCCGACTCTGTAATCAATGGCTCGTCAGACCTCTGTGGTAGTAATGACAGAATGAATATACATGGGTGAACCTACAGTAACTCCGCATTCCACTCCCTGGATATATATATATATATATATATATATATATATATATATATATATATATAATAGTAATAAGTATAATCAAAGTTGCCGCTGCAAGTAGCAGATTCACATCCGATTTTTGAAGACTGTCACAAAGCACTCGATGATAGAGTAATTAACAAATTTCTCCTCAGAGTGAACACAAGAAGTTAGGTAATAGTGACCCCATGAATAATGCGACCAGAGGCATGTTGTCACATTAATACTACAGCAATGAAAAATACAAACAGGTTAAAGACGAACCTGGACCTGATCGATAGATATTAATCAATAAATATCTTCGATAGGTTTCTGAGAATCTGGAAGTTACACTCCAAGTTGCATGATGTATATGCAAGTCAGCAATGTATCCTAAGATATATATATGTATACCATTTAAGTTGTGTGGTTTACCAATTGGTAGAACTGGTTATTCCAGTTCGTAAACCATGATGTAATAAGAAAAGCTCTCTATGTTATGCAATTCATCCATCGTAGATGTTGAATCCCATGGCTGGTGCAGGAACAGAGTTAAATATTTATTCAAAACAATAGAAGGCCGGACTGGAAATATCCCTTTAAAGTTTTAATGTTGCAAAAAACACTATACATATTTCTATGGCCAAGTTACATCATCTGATTTTGATGCAAGACCTTGGAAACATTGTCCGGTGTGGATTGTATAATTAGTTAATCAATAAAAGGAATTACTGCAAACATAAACAGGGAATATACTTGATCCAGAGATGGCTCATGAAATTCAGTGTTATTGTAGAGGCAAACCATTTTGGTTGTTTTAAATAAATAAATAAAGCAGTGAGCCTTGTTACGCTGGAGTTTCACCTGAACGATACTCACAACATCATCATGTCTTGCCTGATGATTCTGCAAGTATTGGTCAGTAAAAAGTCTTCCTGGTTTGCACCATACAACCATATCAATAATATATTAATGTAGTGATTGTGTATGTTGTTAGACTTGTATGTTAACTAATGCTTTATCTAATATCAAATCATTAATAATTACAGAGTAAGATTTTACAGATTGAAAATCTAAAATAGCAAAAATAATATTCTCTAGTATTTATTGTAGCTTTTTACAAATGTTACTAAGTTCTAGCTTTTTATAAATTTTACCTCTCCTTCTGAGTTTTATCACATTAAGTAACAGGGTGATGGACTAATGAAGTTGTAACAGGTGTAATGAAATTATCTGAATCTAGCCAACAAGATAGTTATGTAAAAAGTATCCAAAGCAACAAAAACCACGTTTGTATACTAGAGATTACATTTCCTAATGTATCCTTTTACACTTATAATGGAAGGGTGTGGTTTCAGGAAGATTTGGCTACTCCTTTTAGAAGATTAATTGATCAATTAGAAGTTCCCTCTTCAGCTCATAATGATGGTAGTTGTTATTGTTGTAGTCTAGTTCTAGGTCAACCCTGATCAAGCAGACCTATCATAAAACATCTTCCAGTTATAACATTTTGCTTTTTCAGACATACCTTATCTCAAACTGCATTATACGGCAAGTTTTTCCATTTTAAAAGAAAGGGTACTTGGGTATGATTTGAGCAAGTTTTAGCTGCTATTTCTAGTAGGTCAAGTGTTTAAATAAAGGCATCTTCTATGAGGAAAGGTTGTTGACTGTTACTATCGTTTATTCTAGCTCTATATTTTTTTAACAGACCTATGATCAAAGTCTTTCCAGCTTTGACCATCCTGTCTTATTTTAAACACAAAGAACTCAGGATCACATTATGCATAGCCTTTCCTAAGACATTAGGGTGTGATTTGAGAGAGATGTGGCTGCTATTTCTAACAAGTTGATCGACCATGTAAAGGCTTTCTTTCTGTTGTTTAGCTCTATGTTAGCTTTGATTGAACAAACCTAATCAAATATAATCCAGTCATGTCTACCCCATCTTTTTCCTGTATGCAGGAAACCCAGATAGGGCTGGATTTAATGGGGGCAAAAAGGGCAATTTCCCTGGGCCCCCTGCAGCGGGGTGTCCTACCAGTGACGGCCGTAGCTTTTTAGTTTTAGGATGGTTAAAATGTTTGAATTTAATACCTGTATGTATAACTTTTCAATTCCAATTACTTGCACCAAGCTAACTTTGATATGTAAAATTGGGGAGTTTGCTGTGTATGAGGGGCTCCCCAAACCTGAAGTGCCCCGGGTCCCCCAAGGTCTAAATCCAACCCTGAACCCAGGACCATATTACACATGTCCTTTTCCAAGATGGGTTGAGGGAAATTTTGCTGTTATTTCTAATAGACTGAGTGACTATGTAGAGGCTTCCTGCTAAATGTTCTGATTGGCTTAATAAGTTTTTATGTTGGCACAATGAGCAAGGTAAAGTTTGTTTGTGTCATTGGTGGGATTTTTGAGGACAGGTGATTAGAAATGCCTTGAAATAAAACAATACATATCAAGTTTCATAATTTCCGTTGATATTTATTTATGATATACATACGTTCAACATTTATTCATAACACATATCATGTTCACTCTCTTTCTCTCTCCCTCGCTTGCTTCCTCTTTTGCTTGCTCTTTCTCTCTAATTCTCTTTCTCCATTTCTCATCCTCTCTTTCTTTTCCCATGGTCACATTCTTACTATCTGCATTTCTGTTGCAGTTTTATGTACACATCTACTTATCTAAGCATATATCAATTGTTAGATATTATTCGTTTTGTTTTCTTAATTTTGGTATGCTTTATATGCATGTTCCTGCTGATAAAATTGTTTGTCTCAGAGAGAAAAATATCCAATGTTATTTATAAAAATGTCGTAATTTTTTTCAACTAAACACATAAACATAAACAAAACCGACATTTGTTGTCAGTTGATGCTGTTTGTCTTTTGTGTAGATGGCAAATTGGCAGAGTTTCGAGAGCATTGGACAAAATCTTGTTCTGGCTCTCTGGCTCTCTGAGTTCATATCCTGCAGAGATTAACTCATATCCTGCAGAGATCAACTCATATCCTGCAGAGATCAACTCATATCCTGCAGAGATCAACTCATATCCTGCAGAGATCAACTCATATCCTGCAGAGATCAACTCATATCCTGCAGAGATCAACTCATATCCTGCAGAGATCAACTCATATCCTGCAGAGATCAACTCATATCCTGCAGAGATCAACTCATATCCTGCAGAGATCAACTCATATCCTGCAGAGATCAACTCATATCCTGCAGAGATCAACTCATATCCTGCAGAGATCAACTCATATCCTGCAGAGATCAACTCATATCCTGCAGAGATCAACTCATATCCTGCAGAGATCAACTCATATCCTGCAGAGATCAACTCATATCCTGCAGAGATCAACTCATATCCTGCAGAGATCAACTCATATCCTGCAGAGATCAACTCATATCCTGCAGAGATCAACTCATATCCTGCAGAGATCAACTCATATCCTGCAGAGATCAACTCATATCCTGCAGAGATCAACTCATATCCTGCAGAGATCAACTCTGCCTTCCATCTTTTCAGGGTTGATTAAATAAAGTACCAGTCCAGGACAGTGAATTGGTGAAATTGTTAATGTGTTAGACAACATGCCTCATTGCATTTATTCAGGCTTTTTATGAGGCCCAGTTTTGTCGACCTCCTTGTGGTGGGCTTTGGAAACTGATCTCTGACCTCAATCAGGTGAACAACAATAATGAGACCTACTCATATGCAAGGAAGAGGAGGAGGAGGAAGCAGCTCTTTGTGTTCTTTGTTCAAATCCCGCTATGGTCTACTTGGATAATAGAGTTAATCTACTGCATGGCTTAACACAATTATCTGGCCCTTGGGTGTCTTCAGCAGAGTCCCCTCTATTGCAAGAATTTTGGCCAAGTCTCTAGTTTGAGGATACCACCTTCCCTCTCACCAGTCTCAGAGGCCTTGAAAGGCTTCATGTCTACCCCTTCTCCCTCCTGACTAAACAGTAAAACAAATATGGAGTGGATTTATTGCTCCTGGATTGCATGGCGATAGCTTTTGTGATGGAATGTATGTAATTCTCACTAGACTTATATTTTTTTTCCCTTCAAGTAACCATATACAACCTTTTCAGTGAACTGGTCTATTTTTTTGTTTCTCTTGTTTCATTAGTTAGGACTCTTTCCAGTGTTCTTTGGAGAGATATCAGTGTATGTTTCTCCTTAAGTTCATTCTCGTCTCATCTCCTCTGTCCCATAGTCTGGTGGACCGTTGGGACACCACAGATGACCTGGCAACCAGCTCCTTCCATTCCTCTCACCTCTCAACCTTCCTCATGGTTGCACCCAGCCTCTTGCCTGTTCATTCCAGGATGTTGTCCTTCCATCTCTTTCTCTGTCTGCCTGTCTTCCTTCCTGCTTGTACTGTTCCCTGCAGGACAGTCTTGGCAAGCCCTGACGATCTTGTCACATGCCTGTACCATCTCAATTAGCATTGTTTTTACAACAGGTCTTCATAGGGACCGATGGCTTGCCAAATTCTGTTTTGCACCTCCTCATTGGGGATGCGGTCTCTGTAGGTGATGCTAAGGAGCTTTCTGAAGCATCTCAACTCCATAGGCTGTATTCTTCTCTCCAGATCTGCTGTTATTGTCCAAGACTCACAGGTATACAAGAATATGGACATGATCAGAAAGCACATCAGTCTGATCTTTGAGCTGAGGGCTATATTTTTTTCATTCCAGATGGTCTTAAGTTTTGTTATTCCAGATGATCTTATGTTTCTATTTTTGTGTTCACAGCAAGATAGTTGCTTATTGCTTCAATGTTACAATTCATATTTCATATGATGTTAATACAGATTTATTGTTACCTTCCTTAAGTAGAAAATATGCCCAGTCTACACCCCCATTCATATTGATATTGTTGGTGCTACAATAGCCTGGGAAGAACAAAATTTAAGGAACCCAGTATATATCTTATACATATTTTGGCAGGGTCATCATCATCATCATCATCATTATCATCATAATTTAACTTCTGTTTTCCTTTCAAGCAAGAGTTGGATAGGTTGTCACAAACCGAATCAGTATTCTAGTGGCATTACTGACCTCCCAGACAAGCCAGGAATTGGGGGTAGGCCTGAATCTTGTTTACAGATGTTCACACGCATTACTAAGTGCATTCTATCATGGCACCAGCACTAGGAAAGTTGTCATGTCTTTGATACAGAACATTTTCTACAGTTGGATGCCCCTCCTATCATCAACCACTTTATAGAATGTACTAGGTGTGTTTATCATGTAGATAACCAGTTCTATGGTGGTTATCATGTCATTTATACAACTGAAGAATCCTTCCAACCTTTTGTTTTTGTTTTTAATAAGATTTCTATAGCTGCATCCCTTCCTGTTACCAACCACTTTACAGAGTGTACTAAATGCATTAATTGTGTAGATCACTTACACTAGAGTCCTCTTGACCCTTTTGACAGGGTTTCTAGCATTGGATTCCCTGCCAATCATTTTACAGGGTGTACTGGGTGCATTTTTTGTGGTACCAGCACCAGCGATGTTTTGTCACTGACTCAACTCAAGAGACTTTCCTTCTGTATGAGGCAGGGGTGAATTTAACAAGAATAATAAGTCTGGTGAAGTTGTTGGATTTTATAGTATAGTGAGTATGAGCGAAGGGAGTGACCTCCGGTAGTATTGGAGGTACTGCAGTAAAAACAGCTACTCAGAGCAGGGATTATGTTAGGATTTTAGTTTAGAAGTGGTGGTGATCCACCAGTGGTGGTAAAGAGATGAGCATGGATAGAATTTGGGGTTAGGATTTAAGGTATTTGGAGGTGAGCCTAGAAGGAGTAGGAGAGGGGATGTTCAGTGATGGTGAGAGTAGCTACTAAAGAGTCATAGTGAAAGGGGGCACATGAAAAAGTCACATTTTATGCTAGTAGGTGAGCTTACACCAGTACAGTATGTCACCAATCCTCATAGTCTTTTGTCATCTCTGGTGTAATGTTCAGCTTTTTACAGTCAGTCCTCACTCATTCCATGTCTTCTTGAGCCTGTCTCTTCTACAAGTATCAACCATTGAAATTTCTCTACACTTCTTTATACAACTGTCATTTTCCATATCCATCACATGTCCATACCAATGCAGTCTTCTTTCTTGCACACCACATCTAATCCTTCTTATTCAAAGTTTTCCTCTTAGCTTTCTTATGCTATATTGTTCATACACTGACATTACACACCAATTGGAGCATATTTGCTTCAATTTTTCCTACCCTTTACATGTCTTCTACAGTCAAAGCCTATCTCTCACAGCCATGTAGCATTGCACTTCACATGCAGGCATCATATAGCCTACTCTTCACACTGACAAAGAAGCCCTTTTTTGTCAGCAGAAGCACTAGTTCTCTGAACTTCTTCCAGTCTATTCTTACCATCTTCCAAGCTTTCAGAGTACCCACCCACCATTGTTAATTAGATCACCTAGGTAATAAAAGCTATCAAAAACTTTCAAAGAGCTTCTCTAGTAGCTGTGAGAATTTATTTCATGTGTGCTTTTAGTGCATCTGCCACATATAAAGTTTATCTTCTCTGTTAACCTGCTTGCAACCCTAATATATCTCTTGTGTGTCCATAGATTACACTGCGTGCACTGTATGGAGTTTCTGCTGACCCCTTTTTGTGATACCAAGTAAAGCCACTTACCTGGTATCAACTTCATGCCCACTTTCCTACATATTAAGACTTTGTCTTTACTAAGTTTACTATCAATTCTAGATATTTCTTTTATGATGTAAAAAAAAGACAGAAAAGAAATCAAACTTTTTCTATTTTTCTTTTTTACTGCTTTGACAGGGGAAGAAAGGTAACTTTAAATATCTTCAGGACACCCACGACTGGAGGATAAGAATAAGTTCTCCTTAAAAAGAAATACAATATATATCAATTTTGATATATGTACTTTATTTATTTTTGGTTGTCATTGCATCTGTATCATTCAATATATTTTATTATATTGAAACTCTGTATTTAAAGTAGTGAAGAAGGTCTCCTTGCCTCAAATTCTAATTCCTCTGTTACATGTATATTATATTTATGAGTATTCATATAACCTATGCAATGATCTTATACATTCAACATTGTTTGCTAAAATACTCAAAAGCTGATATCTACTATATAAATGGCAATTTCTGTCTGTCTGTGTATCTGTGTATCTGTGTATCTGTGTATCTGTATATAACCTGTTGGCGCCTACACCAGTGATCCAATACTGATGAAACTTTGACACATGTTAAACTAATATTCAGAAACAGGACTCACTAATTGGATTTCAATAAAAATCAATAATGGAACCCCTGATGACATCTTTACAATGGAGGAGGAAAGAGAAGATGTTTCAGAGTGAGAGGGGGAAGAGGAGATACTACTACTGTATGTTAAACCCTCCCTCCCACTAACCCCCTTCCTCCTCCCACAACTCAGTCCTCCAAAACGAGGCAACAACTTATTAGAAATATACATAAAGAAATTTCAAACAAAGCAGACGACAATCTAATTTTGGTTGATGACTGAACAGATGTCTCTGTATATATATATATATATATATATATATTAAAATATAAAGAAAAATAGAGAAAAATACTGCAGGTAGCACATGGTAACATGTAATAAAATAAGTCCCTCATCAGTGATTTGCCGAAGATCATAGATATTTCATTGCATTAAAAATCATATATCTCACTTCGGTGCAATAATAACCAAAATAAGTTATTAGGACAATTAAAACGCGTAAAGCGAGTGAGACAGGAGAACAAATTTATTACTATATATATATATCACATCCATTGATATGGATTCTGAACACGTGCACACGCTTAGGTCACATTAAGGTCAACTGCACGAACGGTGATAAGTTACAACAAATTATGATGATTAATGACCTGAAAGTTGGCTTACCATGAGATTAGTCCGAAGAATAAAACCCAAATCGTATGTTGACGAATATTCGTACTCCCAGCATGGTAATTGTAACATGCCGTCTTTGATTTTATTTTGTCGATATTTTGAGGTGTCGGATCGTGAGAAGATTAACACGAATTAAGAAGATGTAACTTCTCCCCCATTATTGACACTTTGCAACAGTGAACGTTACAAGGCCCTCTTTAGGGCCAACACTTCTGATTGTTTATCCAACTTATTATTGTGTGTTTTCTCAGTTTATGTCTACTATAGGGGGGAAATGGGATGGTTTTATTGAATTGCTTCGGTCATTCGAAGGGCTTTACAAACTTTGATATACAGGGTGCTTGAACAGTACCTGTATGTGTTCACTTGGTTATAATTTCTTCAATAATTGCGATGACTTCCTCAATTGTTTTGTGTTTGTTCTTGACTGCTAAAACAGTAAGTTTGCTATTCTAATACATAAGTTTGTTGAATAAGTTCGATACTCTTCGAGCTCAAACTTCCCCAGCTTATTCACTCTGAATGAAGAAAGCTGGATAGTTCAACACAAAGCTGGATAGTTCCACACAAAAAATTGATCTGCCATAAACACACCTAGCAAAGGTTGCTATTGAAAATCCAGTATGGGCACCCAGGGTCGCTAGCATTTTCAGGCGCACTCTGAGAACTGCGATTAACCCCACTTTTCCCGGGTATTACTGGATACTGCAGCTAGTTTCACATATGGCCTGGGCCAACTAGCTGCTTTGTGGGCTTACATTTTATTTATTTGATATTATATTAATTTTATTGAGATTATGAATATACCTAGAGACATACACCATACACACTCTGCTGAAAATCATGTGATAAGGCAGTTCTTTCTTTTTTCATTCCCTCTTCTGTTTATCTCCCCTCCGAGATCTTGCATTAACCCTTTAGCATTTAAGCTGGTTATATCCAGCCAGAATTCTCTGATATCTTTCTGTTCAAACCGGCTGTAACTGGCCACTCATACTTATGTTAAGGTATTGTTCTCAAAATAAATAATATCAAAATTTCATAGCTTCGATATTATGTGAGATAATTATGTGAGGTAATGCCTTTACCATGAAAATATAATAGTATATATATAATATATATATAGAGAGAGTAATATAAATGCTAAAGAGTTAAACATTTCTTCCTTCCCCAGTATTACCTCCCCAAAAGTATAAATCTCTGGAACTGATGCAATGTTCATTTTGAGAGGTTCAATCTAACAACAATATTAATCTTGTGCTAGTCTAAGAGAGTCTAAAATAGTAGAATTATAGACACCCTCTTTCTCTACTCATCGCCCCTTCCACATTCTCCTCTTTTCAATAAAGTGTAAACAATGGTTTCTAATTTCGGAACAAAGCTAAAGTTTGAAGTCAATTAAATCAACCCCAGTACTTGACAGTTATTTTATTTTATCAGCCACTGGAGGATTATAACGGAATACTCCTATATTTTACTAGAGAAGATTCGAAACCGAATCTGAGCTTTCCCGCCTCTGGGACACTCAATCGTTGAAGTTCTCGCCTTTGTCCTGTAAACGATGATGGATGACATTCCATTTGACCTGTGACCCCAACCTCTTGGAAGATGCTAACCTCAGGTCAGATCATATATCCATCCTTCTAACTTTAGCACTTATTATAAATACAAGGACTAAGGGAAAAAAGGGAGCGGAATCGAAGCAACGGTCAAGAAGATAACTATGTGGAGTCAGTAGACCTTTCACCTTATCTTTCTCTTGGCCCTCACTGGCTTACCTTCTCAGCCAGACAGCCAGTCATGCCTGCCTGACAGATTGATCATTACTACTATGAGAATAAGATAAACTAAGAATAGACACACACACACGCATAGTAAGTTCATATTGTTATATTATACTCTCATCCTATTCTTCCTGCCATATTGTATCTGCAAGACACAACACAACTTATACTATATCATCTTCTCTGATACATATATTTACGTAGCTCGTAGCAGCTACCAATTTATTTTACGGATATATTTGTCATAAATTCTATCATTCGATATTCAAATCAAATCGAATATTGTTATTATAAAATAAACATTGTTAACAACTCAATCATGGCATTATTCTTTTCATCAAAACCATCATACCAACAACTCAACCTATCCGTTACAGGATGAAAGGCAAATTGACCTAGGCAGGATTTGAACTAAGAATGTAAAGAGTTATGACTGTGTGGTGTAAAGCATTTTATTCAATACTCTAGTGATACTGCCAACCCACTGCCCTTATAAGTTGTAAATAATAAAACAAAACAGAATAAATATTGATGGGAGAAGAAAACAAAACGTTTTGGTGGGCATGTTTTGTTGTAGAGCAGCATTTGTGATAGTTATACTTTGTATTAGGTTTTTATGTAATACCATAGGGGCTTCATTGCAACTTGTTTTTCCCTTTTGTCTTTCTCTTAAGTGGAGAGAGGGAGAGAGATAGGGGAGAGGGGATGAGAGAGAGGGGAGGGGAGAAGGAGAGACTAGAGAATGGTGCAGATTACAAAAGAAATAGAGACAAAGAAAGTCAAAGAAAGACAAGGAGGCACTAAAAAGTAACAAAAATAAAAAGAATTTAGAAATACATACAGTAGAAATTATATAGAAAAATGAGAGGAAAGATTGGGAAAGAAAAGAACAAGAAAACAAAGATTAGAAATCTGAAGATACAAGAAAGAGAGAAAAAGAAAAACAAAAGTATAGAACAGATCAAGACAAACAAAAATAAAAAGATGGAGAACAAAATAACAGAGAAAGAGAGGGGGAGATGGGGAGGAAAAGAGAAAGATGATATGCCATAGGGAGAATGTTAGCTATTGAACCAATGTTCATTTTATATGTACGGATGAACATAATCCCATTGCTCCATAGCTGGGTCTTGCAGCACACACCCTTCTCTAGATGTATAAATATGTAAAGAATCTATCATGTACTTATCTCAAATGTAATATGTAAATCCCATCATATTTACAGGCAGTTGTGTTTACATGTTCACATTCATTTCTAGAGAAGTTAACACAGTTCTTGACATGATGGTAATATTCTACACACACACATATATATATATATACCAATACATTAATGGAGCCATAGACTCTCGCCGTTCCCTGTAAATAATTGTCTCTACTTTAGGCACAAGGTCAGCAATTACCCAGTGCATTACTGGTACTTTATTTTATCGACCCCGTAAGGATGAAAGGCAAAGTCAACCTCGGCGGGATTTGAACTCAGATCATAAAGGGATGTAACTATGCTGAAAAGCATAGCGTCCGACATAATGTGCTCAAAGAAGAGGAAATCCTGAGCTCTTTAAAATACAATATGTTGAAAAGGTAACACACTAGAGAGAGATACAGTGCGCTATCAATAAAACAGGGAAAAACCACCAGTGTATGGAATCTATAACCTATGAAAGGCAGAGTATAGACACGATAATTAAAAATATAAATTAAAGCGTAAATAAATACCTCTATAACTATATAACGAGAGTCTATGGCTCCGTTAATGTATCGTGATATTTCGCTCCTTATAATAGTCTTTCCTCTCTCTCTGTTTGGTTGAGCACACTTCTCTGAGTGGTTTTGGGCTGCCCTTTCTAGCAGCTCGTCCCTCAGAGGCTACTGGTTCACTGCCCTTAAACACGCTGTGACTTCTCTCTCCCACGTGTAGCTGGACGGTCGCTTTAAAAATTCTCTTAGTGTTGTCTGAAATGTATAGCCTTACACACACTGATGAACCGGGGTTATTTCATTTCTGTCAACAACTTACTGGCGAAACAGATCACTTTGGATTTGTACGTGTGTTATATAGTTATAGAGGTATTTATTTACTCTTTAATTTATATTTTTAATTATCATGTCTATAGTCTGCCTTTCATAGGTTATAGATTCCATACACTGGTGGTTTTTTCCTGTCTTATTGATAGCGCACTGTATCTCTCTCTAGTGTATTACCTTTTCAACATATTGTATTTTATATATATATATATAATTCAAGAAATAAGAGTAACATGGTTGACTGTACAATAGGGCTTTATTCACAGTGCTACACCCTTATTGCACAGACAACCATGTTACTCTTATTTCTTGAATTATTATTACTCCAAGTACTTCAAATATAGATACCTTTTATTTAATGAAATATATACAAAGGAGATTAATCATTTTAAAAGGTATCTATATTTGAAGTTCTAGTTAAACTTTAATTAGTTACCTACCTAGCTGTGTGTGCTTACACACTTTACAAATTATTCCCTGTGATTGTTTCAAATGTTTATTTTATATATATATATATGTCAATCAATTTCTAGTTGATATAAAATGCTTGGATCTATTCATTTGAATCTTTGAGCATATTCTACAGTGGATATGGTGCATGTCTCTCAGACATGACACCCTTAATTTAATTTTGGATATATATATATATATATAATTTACGTATAGCATGGAGCATATTTGCATAAACACACATGCACCGTGTTGTATTACGACAGTATTGTGTTAACTCAATGTACGAGAACAGAGCCGTTATATGTAAAAGAAACCAAAGAACGCTTACATACTCAAACAGTTTTTATTTGCTTACAATGTTTCATCCATACCGTTGGGTAGGAATCCTCAGAGCTTAATAAACACAGTGTTGAATATAAGCGCCATAGAGCCTAGTCACATGAACAATCGGAATGCAAAAAAAGGGTAAAGATAGGGAGATCGGAGATGGCGGACAAGGAGGGGGTACATGCTGGGGTTGTAAAGCACCACAGCTAAATGCCAGGGCACAAGCGGATTCTACAAGATGCAGATATAATTGATGGCACACAAAAGCATATATATATATATATATATATATATATATATAAATTAGATAGTAACATGTACTTGTGCCGTATTTGACTAAATAGAATTAGTCTGTTAGTTGGGATTTTAAAATTACTACCTAATTTTCAAATTCGCTAGCCGTTTGTACACAGAGCCTGATTTGTGTCTCCCTATTTATATACATATATATATACCTGCTATGGTTATATAGCTTCTAATTGAATGGAAGGTAGTACATGGGTGGCGTGTTGGTGTAATGGTAACACATTGTTCCGGAAAACCAAAGATGTGGGTTCATGTCCCATGTACGTCAATACTCATTATAACATAGGTTAGAAGGGTTGTCTCATTAGAGGCAAGTTGGGTCAGGTGACTTTGTTTTGCTTATATAAACTGTTTCTGGCTAGGTTTCTATGGCTGGATGCCCTTCCTGATGCCAACCACATTTGTAGTGTGTAACTCCTACACAACCATTTTACAGTATGGACTGGATGCTTTTTTGTTGTGACACCCACACGACCACTTTACAGTGTGAACTAGGTGCTTTTTGTCGTGACACTTGCACAACCACTTTACAGTGTGAGCCGGATATTTTTCTGTTGTGAGACCAACACAACTTTACAAATTTTGTATATCTAAAGTTATCTAAAGATATCTAAAGATATACAGTGTGTTTAATAAATAAACATTTTGAAAATCCAGCTATAAATATTGAAAGGCTGACAGCCAGCGCTATCTAGTGGACTCCAGCAGAAGCAGTGAGGGATAACTATCTATGCACATTTGAAGCTAATGGCTCTCATCTGGACAGTGCTTCCCTGCTACTCTCTGCTGGAAGTTGAAAACAGGTGAGAATATATAGTATTTTCGCCTGTGTAGATGGGATGATTAGCCACATTTGCATACAAAGTTGTATAAGTTGGCTCAACTTAAAAGTAGAATTAAAATTTAGCTTCTACATAGCTGTATGTGAATTTTGTATATCTAAAGATATATGGCATGTTTAAAAAATAAACGTTTTGAAAGCCCAGCTATGTTGAAGCTAAATTTAGAAAGATATATATGAGTGTGTGTGTGTGTGTGTGTGCATGCATGTATGTATATAATGTTGATAGATACTTCTCAATATTAGTATCAATGAGGCACCATTTTCATGCAAATTCTATAAGAGTTCCCAATAAAATTAATATAACATCAAATCACATTAAACTCATAGATAAAATATTATGAAACCTGCCAAAAATATTGATGAAATGGTAATTGAAAATAAACCTAGTATGTATATTGGATACATAAAACTATGTCTCTAGCTGCCACATAATTTTAAACATATACACTCAAGTAATGTCTTCATGAGCCAAGCAAAGAAGAGAACATCTAATTAAAAATTACATTTTAGACAGCAAAGATTAGAACATATTGTTGAAATGTTGCTACTAAAATTGAAGGAAAGAGTTCAATAAGGATTTAAATATGAATTGGAACAATAACAGTTATGAAATGAAATGGGAAATGTTAGAGCTGAGTCAGTGTATGCATAAATGGCATCAGACAATGTAATTTAAGCAGAGTGGAGAATATTGTATAGAATTAAAGGTTCATTAAAGTATTGACATGCCAGATCAGAGCTTTTAGCAGATGTCACGACTTTTGTAAGTTTCTATTGAAATTTTGAAATCCCATTTCCTACTTCCAAAAGGGTAATTTAAATGACTATATGTGTGTATATTGGTGTTGTCTGCTGGTCCTTATAACAAATAACTATTTTAATGAAACTTTAATTAAAGTTGCAACTAGTCAAGGAGAAAAAATATATCATATATTTCATTCTGCTTTGTATTCTTTCTTCTTGACTACAGCATGATCTGGTAGCACGCTGTTCTTTGTTGTTGTTGTTGTTTTTTACAGTATCCACATTACATATTTTCAATACATTTGCGGGCCACATATGGTTGTTTGGCTGACTATCTACTGGTCATAGGTTTTCCCACTTAGAGCTGATATGAAGCTACACAAAAACAACTTGGACTGAAAATCTTTAATTCCAAACCCTTTGTCAAATATCCATCTTTTTCTTATCTTATCTACTACAACAATAAAGACATCTGCACTTTAAAACATACCATCTGTGCAACAACATCTATTCAAATATTACTGTTACACCAGTTTATCTATTTTCAATGCTTCTCATTCGTGTTTTTACGCCATCTTTTTAACCTTTTAATTCTCCAGAAGAAAAAGTGTTTTAACAATTCTCACATTTGTTTTTTATCTTAGCCATTGCTTCTTGGAATCATCATCTCAAGTAAAACTACACTGTTTATTTCCTGCATTTACTTACAGCTGTTAAATAATATATCTGCTATCTATTGCAAATCAAGAATCATCCTACATATTGGTGTTTCTATGTAAGCTTCTAAAGAGAAAATGAAAGGGGGGTGGGGTGGTAAGAATGTGGCATGGGAGTGGGGGCTGCCTGCTAACAGAAATTTTGCCATTTCAGATTGCATGTGACCTGATGATTAAATCTGGTTGGATGCTTTACTGTTGTTTATAACTTAGTAAAAAAAAAAAAGGATTAGGTGCCTATGTCTACTGAGATCACTGCAGTTGATGTATAAATTGAACAAGGTCAAGGTCAAGATCTGCATGAAAATACGAGAAGGGAGTTTCAGAGTTTGGGAATTAAGGTTAAGTGTAGAGTCTCTGAGGTGAGACCAGGGCTGGATTAACCATTAAACAAAATAACTACATGCTCAAGGCATCAAAGAAAGGGGCACCATATTATTCAAATTAAATATATTTGCCATGCCTTCCCAAACATTATTTGCAGGCTTTATATATAGGAAGGCACCATGTTTTCAGTGCATAGGGCTCTGGGTGAGACACAGTAAGAGTAGAGGGAGCAAAAGAGATGGGTGTGCAAAGTGAAGATCATGCAGCTAGTTAGTTTAGAGGAGCAGATGATGTTGTAGTAGAAGTAGAGAGAAGAAGGAAACAGCATGTATTGCTAAGCAAGTGGCTGTGGCATAATTGTGAGTGAATCTTGACTAATCTGTCAGAAGGACTCCTTTTGAATATGGTCTATCACATGTGTGTGTATAGATGTATATATGATCAATACACCAATATGAATTGTACTTAAACTTTGTAGAAGGTCAGCAACTGATAAAGGTTGAGATATTTTCTGATCCTAAAGGAGAAGCCTAGTTTTTATTATACTGCTTTCGCAATGTTATATTTGTGAGGTTGATATAAGTGATCTTTAGAAAGAGAGATATTTTATGTTGCATTTGTAGAAATAGTATATGGTTCTGATACACAATCTTTTTCAGAAGGTGGTCCACAAATTTCATGAGGAAAACTTAAATATGTTTATGTATAATAAACATATATAAATTTCACTATGAGTGTTTTAAGCTGTGATCATGTCACATCTATCTATCTCAGTAGCTGTGCGAGAATGTCAGACACCAGTGATTTAGGATTTCTAATATATATATATACTAGACTAAAGTTCTAGTATGTAGGAAGGAAAATAGGGCACAGGTCCCCTCTGGGAAATGGCCATGCTCAGTGTGTAGGAAAAGAGTAGGCAGAAATTCCATTTTATGTCCCAAATGCAAAGTATGGGTGCATAAAAGATGTAGTGGGATCACAGGTAAGCTATCTAAGAACGTAGATTTTATATGAGGCTGGTGCTCAGGTGCAATAAGTAGCAAATGCCCACAGGATACTAGCTTCTTCTATTGCCCAGATGGTTCTATAGAAATAGTGGACACCTTCTGTTACCTGGGTGACAAAATCAGCAGTGGTGGAGGGTGCTCTGAAAGTACAGTAGCTAGAGTCAGAATGGGATGGAAAAGGTCCAGAGAGCTTATACCACTATTGGCCACTAAAGGTTTCTCTCTAAAAATGAAAGGCAGACTGTATGATGCCTGCATACGAACAGCAATGTTACATGGCAGTGAGACTTGGGCATTGTGTGCAGTGGATCTGCACAGACTGGAAAGGAACGAAGCTTGCATGCTCCGCTGGATGTGTAATAGTAATATACGTGAACGGTAAAGCATAAATGAACTAAGTGAGAAATTAGGAATAAGAGGGATCACATGCTGTTTACTCGAAAGAAGACTACGTTGGTATGGTCACGTGATGCGCATGAAAGACGACAGCTGTATAAAAAAGTACAGGGCGATCAAAATTGATGGAAGTTACGGAGTAGGCAGACCCAGAAAAACCTGGGACGATTTGATAAATTCCGACCTTACACACTTACACCTGTCTAAAACAATGTCACTGGACTGAGATCTTTGGTGCTACACAGTAATACAAAAGACCCACCTTGCCTACGTACAAAGCAAAACCTACAATCAGTAGGCACCTCTTAATCAAATATACACCTCCATCCCACTACCCCTCCTCCACCCCCACCGCCATCAACACCACCCCTTTCTCTGTAAAGTTATGTTGGTACCACAACATCCAGTCCTAAATAAATGAGGTCGTGTAGGTGTCACGACAAAAAACACAGTCGACGCTGTAATGTGGCCATGTAGGTAACACGATAAAAACCTCCCAGACCACACTGTAAACGTGGTTGGTGTTAGGAGGGGCATCCTTCAAAGTGGTCATGGAGGTGCCATGGCAAAAAAGCACCCAGCACTCACTGTAAATGAGGTTGGTGTTAGGAAGGGCATCCAGCTGTAGAAATCAAGCCAGAATCAGTTCCCGTCCCACCCTTGCAAGCAGGGAAAAGTGGACGTAAAAAAAAATGATGATGATGATGATACATATATATACATATATATATCATCATCATCATCATCATCATCGTTTAACGTCCATGTTCCATGCTTGCATGGGTTTGGACGGGAGTTTTCCTACTTGAGGCAAGAGTGGTTGTCTTGCTCGCATAGGACTGTCTGGCGGGTTTTCTACAGCTGGATACCCTTCCTAACACCAACCACATTTACAGTGTGGGACCAACCACATTTACAATATATATATATATATATACACACACACACATATATATATATATATATATATATATATACACCTCTCTAAGTCAATGTCACTGAACTGAGATCTTTGGTGCTACACAGTAATACTAGAAACCGAATGATACGCTTAATTACATAAGTAAGCATTCTAACCATCCTGCCAGCATAACCAAGAATCTGGTAAGAAACGTTTCTTTGAGGCTTTCCCGTCTATCTACTAACGAGCATATTTTCAACGACCATTCCACATATTACAATGAAGCTTTTGCTCGGAGTCGATTTGTCGATAACGTAGTATATACAGAGTACGAGAATAGACCTAGAAGAAATAGATCCCGACGCAGTATATGGTATAACCCACCATATAATATGGAGGTGGCCACACCATTAGCTAAGATCTTTCTCTCCCTTATTATCAAGCATTTTCCCCCTACACATAAATATAGTAAAATTTTTAATAGAAATACTATTAAAATTTCTTACTCTATGACTCCTAACCTTGCACATAACATCACAGCTTCAAATTTAGCTAAACTACCTAGCCGTAGGAACACGTGCAGCCCTGTAGTTAGTACTAACTGTAATTGTAGGAATCGGGTTGACTGCCCCCTATCCGGGAAATGTCTCTCTAGTAACATTGTCTACAAATGTAAGGTTGAAACACCCACGTCCCGTAGGGCCTACATAGGGTTAACCGCCAATAGATTCAAGCAGCGTCTTTACATGCACACCCATTCTTTTCGTTACCCTTTAAGAAGGAATATGACGTCACTTTCAGCAACCACACCCAATATAAGTTACTGGGAGATCCTAGCTAGGGCTAGATCGTATAACGGAAATAAAAGACCATGTGACCTCTGCGCCGCTGAAGCCCTGGAAATACTCTACATCAAAGACCACATCTTAAACAAAAAATCTGAGGCAATTTCGGCTTGTAAACATAAATTGCACAAAACTTTCCTGTATTACAGCCCCACATTATACCCTAACGGATAGTACGAACTATACGCGGATATTTTAGGTCTTGATGTGGTAGCTAAGCATATGTTATGTTTATACCATTACTTATTTGTATAGGTAAGTATATATTACCTGTATGTTTTGTGAAGGCACGTATACTTTCTCGTACGTATATTTGATTGTATATGTTATGGCGTATATATTATATATTCTGGTACATATGCTTTTGATTATGTGTATACATGAGTTTTGCGTTTGTGTGCGCTTGTTATATACGTATTTATTTATTTATATATGTTTATTTAATTATATGTATACACGCACACATATATATATATATTTTTTTAAATATATATTTTTATGTGTACTTGGTGTATACATTCGTATGCATGCAGGTACAGGCGTTGCGTGGGTTCTGTAAGTGCGTGCAGGTTTTTTTGTTTTTTTTCTTTTGTGTACGTGCATGTATTTGTATACCTATGGCGAGTGTTTTCGCGTATGCTTGTGTATGTACGTTTATGGATGCGTGTATTTATTTATTTATTTCAATTACCTCTGTATTTTATTTACTTTATTCTTAACTCTGAAGTCAAGAATCATTCAGTTTCCTAGTTAGAATTCTTGTCTACGACTTCAGTTATACCATTTACGTGGTTTTGTCTTTGCCTGCAATTGTTCTCCCCACTCCACATATGACGTATTTTCTTCGTTTTTTCCGTTCATTGCCAGAGAACGTCTCTATGAACCACCTAATAGAATATTAGTCTACGACTTCTTTTATACCATAAATGTGGTTTTGTCTTTGCGTGTAATTGTTTTTCACCGCTCCAAATAATGACGTATTATATTCAAACCAAAGTATCGTCTTCCTGTCTTCCTCCGGTTGCAACGTTTTTTGAAATATTGACTTCTGCGTTCACAGATTGACTTAGTTAGTTTCAGAAGATCCCATTAAGGATGAAAACAGTGATTCTTTGCTTAAACTTTAATCTGTTATTTTAATAAATATTTGCTCTACGGTTCTTATATATTTGATATATATTTATCCTTATCGAGCCCTCTTTGGATTTTAGTCTTCAAATTTATTATTATTAATATATATATATATATAATAGCATAGTAGTAAGTGCTACAAGAGCAAAACAGATGCTATAGAAAGAAGCAATTACAGAAACATCAAACTAATGGACCAAATTATGCAAGTAAGAGAAAGAATTATAGTACAGCTAATTAGGAAGAAACTTAGCTTAGATGAGTTGCAGTTTGAGATTGTTCCAGGATATGAACCATTGATGCGTTCTTCCTACAGAAGTTCTGCAGGAAAAAACAACCCACTATACTAGCATTTATTGACTTGGAGAAGTTCTTTGATTGGCTAGTTTGCTTTCCAGTTTTATAATCAATAAGAATACTAGGTTTAGAAGAATGACATGTAAGAGCTGTGAAAGCCATGTAGAAAAAAATTATTTGAAAATAAAATCATATGCTACATCATTATTGTGTTACTTCCATTTTCCATGATGGCATGGGTTGGGTGAGTTGTCGTGGTCTGAAATTAGACAGGATGCCCTTCCTAACACCAACCACTTTACAGAGAGGGTGCATTTTATTGTGATACCAGCACTGTCACATACAGAATGTACTGTGCGCATTTTATCATAGTACCGGCACTACCACTTTGTAAAGTGGTACTGAATTGGGTGCATTTTATCATAGCACTATCACTGGAGCAAATATTGTGCCCTCGACAGAACAGAGAGACAGATAGACAGATAGATAGAGAAAGGGAAAGATAGAGACAGAGAGAGTGATAGTAATAAAGAAGAAGGAGGAGAGTATGACAGAAGTGACACTGCAGGGAGAAGAAATAGTAACTTTATATAAGTTGGTGAAAAAGGGATAAAAAGTAAGAGAGAAAGAGAGGGAAAGAAAGCAAGTGAAAACAAGTGTTAAGTAGTTGAAATAGCTTTGAAGAGTGGGAGAATGATGACTGATAGCTGAAAGGGAGTTTCTGGTTGTTACTGGAAAATTTAACTTTTCTATTATTATTCCTTTTTTTCTGAATAATACAACCTAATGATCAAAATAGTTATGCAGTTCTAGATTTGAAAGTCATATTATACTATGGCCTATGTATAAATTATGACCTAACAAGACCTGACAATACTCTTATATATGGGTCCCTGCTTGATGACATCAGTTAAATAAGGTTTGGGTTTTTATAATAAAACAGATAGAACAGAAATAGTTATGTTACTATTAACATATGTCTATAAGTAGACTTAAATAGTCGGGGGAAAACAATATTAGTCATTGACAAATAGTACTTTATTTCAACAAGGGAACTAACTCAAGACATGTTTTGGTCTTTTTATGACCTCATCAGCAAAGCATATTCGCAGAACAACTTCCATGTTGAAATTATTTCTCATATAATATTAATAGCTTTATTAAATTTTAGACTAAATGCTATGCTGGAAATAGTAGCTAAATTTATTCCATCGAATTTTGCTGCTCCTTGACAAATTTGTGAACTTGTTTATAGGTAATAAATTTATTTAAAAAAAACAAAATTGTCATCAGCACAGAAAAAAAAGAAAAAGCAAATATACAATAAGAGAGTAAAGGCACAGTTAAAATTGTCACACTGTCAATAGAATTTATGTAAATCCTTCAATGAAAAAAAAAAGATTAAATTAATGATTTTAAAAAGAAAAGGAATCCCACCCGGAATATAGAATTACTAGGAAGAGATAGGGCAGGATTAATATTTCCCACAAAGTTGGAAATTATTATTGTTGTCAATTTGACTAACATATATACGAGGGTGGCCTGAAAAGTTCATAGGTTGACTATGAAAGAGTGATACTAAAACTGTGAAACGTACATTAATTTCAACTCTTCTTATCAATAACTGCATTGTTTCTTTCCAAGGACTATGCTGAAAAATAAACCTCATTTGGTCATTCCATGAGAGTATCTTAGTCAGCCTATGAACTTTTCAGCCGACCTCGTAAGATGATTATTGACAGTATCAGTAAAAGATCGGACGCCATGCTTTGCAGCAAAGAGTTACGGCCCTTTATGATCTGAGTTCAAATCCAGCCGAGGTTAACTTTGCCTTTCATCCTTACGGGGTCGATAAAATAAAGTACCAGTAATATACTGAGTAATTGCTGGCCTTGTGCCAAAAATAGAAACAATTATGAATTATTGGTTGTAACATATATTTCCGCCGTTGTTATAACATTTCTTAATAAAGAAAACGGCGGGAATCTATGTTACAAGCCAATATATTGGTTTTTCAGAAATAAGTTAACCGGGGTGAAGGGAATAGGAGATTACATTAATCAAGGTAGATAACTCCCAAACCGGTGTCGTTGGAAAATAACCAAAATATCTGTATTTTACTCTGAAAACTGCTGTAAAATGTTCTTAACAAGTTTTCTAAGAATGCAAGGAAGAGAGATTAAAGGATCGGGAGACAGTGGATATTTTAAAGGAACGAAAATGTTTCGTGTCCGGAAAATTTTTGTTTTTGGAACTTTATTATATACAGTAGTAATGACACTTGTATTCGTGAAAATGGACACTTACAAGAAACTCTATAGCAAAATTGATGAGGCGGATAATTATTTTAAAACCCAACAGACTAAAAGGTATGAGGAAATATTAGAGAAAAGAATTATACGTCAAGAGAAGTTTTCAAAGATGTTGTCAGAAAACGAAGTATGAACTCTTTTATAGAGTTTAAACTGAAGAGTATTCGGTTGGGTTGTGTGATACGAGTAAGACCTTATTAGATAAACGCGTGTTCTCTTAAAAAAAAACGAAAAGAAAAACACACGAACAATCATTTTAGTATTTTGTTTTCACTTATATATTTATTAGATTGAATTCAACTGAAATTCCACCAAAAAAACTTAGCATTTACATTATCCATTGAAATTGTGAATGGAAATAATGTAAATTTATTTACATACTGTTAAGACTTGACCCTTTTCTGTTGTGCATGTATATATATATATATATATATATAAAAGAGTGATTTGATGGAAATAACGCCAGAAAGTGGCTTACTATATTTTCAAATTTCGAATCAGAATGTCATCTACTTATACCAACTATAATATGTCTCATAACCTTGTGTTGAAATAATTTTACAGTTCGCTCTGAATGGTGCTAGCTTGATAAAGATAGTTTCTGAAAAGGGAAAGCGGACTTCTATAAATTGAATTGCAAATGATTTTTATTTTATAAAAAGAAAAAGAAATGAACACAAAGTAATCATTGTTTCGTTATTGATGTTTTTTTTTTATGTCAGCAAGGGCCACTAACTCGTGAGTAGTGAGCAACATTTTACTGTCTTTTTCCCCTTATGTAAACACTTGTTTAACCCCAAGACAATCCCGACCCAACAGACTTATAATAGTGGGGTATGATTTGAAGATGTTGCTACTATTTCTAGAATGTTCAGCAACCATTTAGAGGTTCCGTTGTTAATTCGTTTTAAATACTTAAAATGTGATGCAGGCCCGCGGCTTAGTCTTTGGATGTTCGGTTCACAATCGTAAGGTCATGAGCTCAGCCAGTTGTGTCCTTAAATTAAACACTTTATTCCACGTTAAGGATACATTTGTCTGTTAATTTCACACCCAAGCTGTTTCGTTGATCAAACAGCAGGAATAATCGTCATTGGAACCAATTTTCGGGAATTTGGAAACTAACGGCCAGGGTTTCTGTAAGACTATCACAGACAATCTTGAACTTTTTTTTGCTAAATTAAACAGAAAAATGGAAACTTTATATTATAAATAAAATCATCTTTTCAATAATTGTTAATTTATTTACGAATGCTGCGGTTAGGACGAGAGCCACAGATTCTGCAGACGAGCGGAGTAAGACCCTCAAGTACTGCGATCTGTCGGCCAGCTACATTTTTCAGCCTGTGGCTTTCGATACGTTTGGGGAAGTCGGGCCGCTGACTGCGAGGTTCCTCTCTTCACTGGCGGCTCGCCTAATAGAGGTAACTGGCGAATCTCGCGAGGGCGCTTGGTTCCAGCGTATTAGCCTCGCCATCACCCGAGGCAACGCTGCTAGTGTGCTAGCTTGCCTCAGAAATCATTAGAGAAGTTGCCCGGTACTCCTTGCGAGGCTGCTGTCTTTGATCTGGTGTTGGCTCGGTTGTTCACCCCTTCCTTTACATTACATTTTCTTTAATATTGCAACATTAAAAGAATATACCCTTTTCGAATGTGTAAAATGTTTCTTTGTACAGGTGTTTTCTCTTTTCTAAGTCAAACCATAAGGTAAATCGGGGTATATATATATATTACAAGCAGGGAAAAGCGGACGTAAAATGAAATGATGATGATGATGATGATATATACACACATACACATATATATGTATGTGTGTGTATTTATATTAGGAAAACTAAAACAAGGCAGTTATATGTTTATATTCAAAATAAATTGGTATTTTTTTTATTTGTGACATTGAGGTCGGGTAAGCTTACTGTCATTGTTATACAATGAATTTAAAAAATGAAAAGTGGTAAGGCCGCTGGACCGCCAGGGATAGTCACTGAAATGTTAAAGGCATCAGGCTAAGTAGGAACTAAACTAGTTACACGTATAATCAATCAGGTTATATATGGCGAAGTCATACCCAAAGACTTGTTGATTGTTACAAAGGTATAGGGGATGCTCTGGAGAAGAGCAATTATAGGGGCATAAAACTGATGGATCGGGTTATGAAAGTGACAGAAAGAGTGCTAGCACAACTAGAAAAGAATAAGCCATTATATTTAGCTTTTGGTGGCCTAGGGAATGCCTTTGATTGATCACTGGTGGTCCCTAAGGAAATTAGATGTAGAGGAATGGCTTGTGAGGACAGTAAGCTATGTACAGAGGAGCTGTTAGTAAAGTAAGAGTAGGAATAGAGTTTAGTGAGGAATTCCAGATACAAGTTCATCAGGGTTCAGTCCTCAACCCACTTTTATTCATTATAGTTCTCCAAGTCATAACAGAAGAGTTTAAAATTGGCTGCCCATGGGAACTTCTCTATGCTGACGATCTGGTACTTATAGCAGAATCAGTAGAGGAGCTAGAGAATAAATTCCGGCTGTGGAAACAGCAGTTGGAATCAAGCGGACTGAGAGTGAACCTAGCTAAGACTAAAGCATTGATAAGTAGGAAAGGGGACAAGACTGATTCCAAAGAGAAGACTGCGTTGGTATGGTCATGTGATGCACATGGAGGATGACCGCTGGGTAAAGAAATCCCAGTAGAGAAAGACCACAAAAACATGGGTGGAGGTAGTGAGAGCTGATCTCAGATTGCTGAAGCTCACAGGAGATGTGAAAGACCGTGACAAATGGAGAGATGCTGTGCTGAAGAGAACCTGTCCCACTCTTGCAAGCAGGGAAAAGCGGACTTAAAATGATGATGATGATGGATGTTGTTAGAATACATATAGTGAAGGCGCATGGCTTAGTGGTTAGAGCATTGGGCTTGCAATCGAAAGGTTGAGTTCAATTCTTGGACCGGGTGATGTGTTGTTTCCTTGAGCAAGACACTTTATTTCACATTGCTCCAGTTTGCTCAGCTGTAGAAATGAGATGATAGGACTGGGGTCCCTATCATTCCACTGCAAAGTGGTCGTGGAGGTGCCA
Source organism: Eledone cirrhosa (assembly GCA_964016885.1). Taxonomy (NCBI): domain Eukaryota; kingdom Metazoa; phylum Mollusca; class Cephalopoda; order Octopoda; family Eledonidae; genus Eledone; species Eledone cirrhosa. The sequence goes on from OZ024740.1 coordinate 50,969,728, forward strand.
TGGCAAAAAAAGCACCCAGCCCACACTGTAAAGTGGACGTGTAGGCACCACGGGAAAAAAAGCACCCAGCACTCACTGTAAATGAGGTTGGTGTTAGGAAGAGCATCCAGAAATATGTTAGGAATCAAGCCAGAATCAGTTCCCGTATGAGCAAGACAATGTCAGCCAACCGGACACTGCCCACAACAGGACATCCCATCTAACCCATGCTAGCATGTAAGAACAGATGTGAAAGGGTGATGATGATGATATCTAATCCATGCAAGCATGGAAAAATGGATGTAAAACAGCGATGATGAAGATATTTTCTATGTCAAATATCTACCAGGAAATTGGGATAATTATTCAGTTTACTTCAGTTAGTGATATACTGCACTTTACATCAGAAAATAGTAATTTCACTTATGAAATTTTACACTAACTTTGCAAGTTTTAAATTTTTCGGTGTTCTCAAACAGAAGAGGAAAAACGTTTCCATGAGGATAAATAATAACACATTTTTTAATAATTGCATACACATACACTATGTTTCAAACAGTTTGATCAATGGTTTTGTTACACAAATCTTTAAAACAAGCATTTGTACACTTAGTAGACTAAAGTTGAACTAGGAACTTTTATTTCTAAATAGGATAGCAAGGCTGGGAAGAACATAGAAGATGTTTCTTAAGTAAAGCAATATTTTAGTAAATTAAATATTTGAGAACCAGTTACACTTTTGTGTTTTAAGCTATGATAATATGTATCACTCACATCCAAACTTGCTAGATGCTTCTGTGTCATACCAGAATTTTACTCAATTCTTTCTCTTCAGAGCTGAAATGCATTATTTTAAAATTCCAGATAATATACCTTGTTAGCTACCTTCAATAGTACTGTTACTGTTAAGAGCATGTTAGATTGGAAAAATAGGTTGAGCAACAGACAAAATGTCATGCAGCATTTAGTTACGTCACTTTATATTCTAAGTTAATATCCATTAAAATCAAATGGTTCAGTTAAATCTTGTAAATATAGTGGGACATGCAGTAGCGATGTCTGTAACTCTTTGCAAATTGGTTCTGAGATAAAATTTAAAAAATGGATAGTCCTTTAAAATGAATGCAGAAATAAATTGTAAAAGAAAAAAAAATATTGTGTAGTCTGTCACAGCTGTGGAGGCGTGTGGCCTAGTAGTAAGGGATTTATGCCAGTAGGCATCTCTAACAAACTACACCCCGTCCCGCCACCACCCCCACCCCATCCACACCACCCCGTTCTGTGTAAAGTTATGTTGGTGCCGCGCCATCCAGGCCGAAACAAATGAGATCGTGTAGGTGTCACGACAAAAAAACACACAGTCCACGCTGTAATGTGGCCGTGTAGGCAACACGGTAAAAACCTCCCAGACCCACACTGTAAATGTGGTTGGTGTTAGGAAGGGCATCCAACTGTAGAAAACCTGCCAGACAGTCCTATGCGAGCAAGACAATCACTCTTGCCTCAAGTGGGACTACCCCCGTCCAAACCCATGCAAGCGTGGAACACGGACGTTAAACGTTGATGATGATGATGATGATGATGATGATGCTGTGAGTTCGATTCCTGGGCTGATTTGCGTGTTGTGTTCTTCAGCAAAACAATTTCACATTGCATCAGTATACTCAGCTGAAAATGAGTACCAGCAATAGCTGGCGGTTTAACCCTGCAATGGACTGGCGTCCTGTCCAGGGAGGAGTCTTGTACTCTCAATCGCTTCACGCCGAGTTAAGCACCAGCCTAATGAGCTTTCTGGCTTAACACGCCGAGTTAAGCACCAGCCTAATGAGCTTTCTGGCTTACACACTGGGTTAAGCACCAGCCTAATGAGCTTTCTGGCTTAACACGCCGGGTTAAGCACCAGCCTAATGAGCTTTCTGGCTTAACACGCCGGGTTAAGCACCAGCCTAATGAGCTTTCTGGCTTAACGCGCCAGGTTAAACACCAGCCTAATGAGCTTTCTGGCTTAACACGCCAGGTTAAACACCAGCCTAATGAGCTTTCTGGCTTAACACGCCGAGTTAAGCACCAGCCTAATGAGCTTTCTGGCTTAACACGCCGAGTTAAGCACCAGCCTAATGAGCTTTCTGGCTTACACGCTGGGTTAAGCACCAGCCTAATGAGCCGTCTGGCTTAACACGCCAGGTTAAACACCAGCCTAATGAGCTTTCTGGCTTAACGCGCCAAGTTAAACACCAGCCTAATGAGCTTTCTGGCTTAACACGCCAGGTTAAACACCAGCCTAATGAGCTTTCTGGCTTAACACGCCAGGTTAAACACCAGCCTAATGAGCTTTCTGGCTTAACACGCCAGGTTAAACACCAGCCTAATGAGCTTTCTGGCTTAACACGCCAGGTTAAGCACCAGCCTAATGAGCTTTCTGGCTTAACACGCCGAGTTAAGCACCAGCCTAATGAGCTTTCTGGCTTACACGCTGGGTTAAGCACCAGCCTAATGAGCCGTCTGGCTTAACACGCCAGGTTAAACACCAGCCTAATGAGCTTTCTGGCTTAACACGCCAGGTTAAGCACCAGCCTAATGAGCCGTCTGGCTTAACACGCCAGGTTAAACACCAGCCTAATGAGCTTTCTGGCTTAACACGCCAGGTTAAACACCAGCCTAATGAGCTTTCTGGCTTAACACGCCAGGTTAAACACCAGCCTAATGAGCTTTCTGGCTTAACACGCCAGGTTAAGCACCAGCCTAATGAGCTTTCTGGCTTAACATGCCAGGTTAAGCACCAGCCTAATGAGCTTTCTGGCTTAACACGCCAGGTTAAACACCAGCCTAATGAGCTTTCTGGCTTAACACGCCAGGTTAAACACCAGCCTAATGAGCTTTCTGGCTTAACACGCCAGGTTAAACACCAGCCTAATGAGCTTTCTGGCTTAACACGCCAGGTTAAACGCCAGCCTAATGAGCTTTCTGGCTTAACACGCCAGGTTAAACACCAGCCTAATGAGCTTTCTGGCTTAACACGCCAGGTTAAGCACCAGCCTAATGAGCTTTCTGGCTTAACACGCCAGGTTAAGCACCAGCCTAATGAGCTTTCTGGCTTAACACGCCAGGTTAAACACCAGCCTAGTGAGCTTTCTGGCTTAACACGCCGGGTTAAGCACCAGCCTAATGAGCTTTCTGGCTTAACACGCCGGGTTAAGCACCAGCCTAATGAGCTTTCTGGCTTAACACGCCGGGTTAAGCATCAGCCTAATGAGCTTTCTGGCTTAACACGCCAGGTTAAACACCAGCCTAATGAGCTTTCTGGCTTAACACGCCGGGTTAAGCACCAGCCTAATGAGCTTTCTGGCTTAACACGCCGGGTTAAGCACCAGCCTAATGAGCTTTCTGGCTTAACACGCCGGGTTAAGCACCAGCCTAATGAGCTTTCTGGCTTAACACGCCGAGTTAAGCACCAGCCTAATGAGCTTTCTGGCTTAACACGCCAGGTTAAACACCAGCCTAATGAGCCGTCTGGCTTAACACGCCAGGTTAAACACCAGCCTAATGAGCTTTCTGGCTTAACACGCCAGGTTAAACACCAGCCTAATGAGCTTTCTGGCTTAACACGCCAGGTTAAACACCAGCCTAATGAGCCGTCTGGCTTAACACGCCAGGTTAAACACCAGCCTAATGAGCCGTCTGGCTTAACACGCCAGGTTAAGCACCAGCCTAATGAGCTTTCTGGCTTAACACGCCGGGTTAAGCACCAGCCTAATGAGCTTTCTGGCTTAACACGCCGGGTTAAGCACCAGCCTAATGAGCTTTCTGGCTTAAGACGCCGGGTTAAGCACCAGCCTAATGAGCTTTCTGGCTTACACGCTGGGTTAAGCACCAGCCTAATGAGCTTTCTGGCTTAACACGCCGGGTTAAGCACCAGCCTAATGAGCTTTCTGGCTTAACACGCCAGGTTAAGCACCAGCCTAATGAGCTTTCTGGCTTAACACGCCAGGTTAAACACCAGCCTAATGAGCTTTCTGGCTTAACACGCCAGGTTAAACACCAGCCTAATGAGCTTTCTGGCTTAACACGCCGGGTTAAACACCAGCCTAATGAGCTTTCTGGCTTAACACGCCAGGTTAAACACCAGCCTAATGAGCTTTCTGGCTTAACACGCCAGGTTAAACACCAGCCTAATGAGCCGTCTGGCTTAACACGCCAGGTTAAACACCAGCCTAATGAGCCGTCTGGCTTAACACGCCAGGTTAAGCACCAGCCTAATGAGCTTTCTGGCTTAACACGCCAGGTTAAACACCAGCCTAATGAGCTTTCTGGCTTAACACGCCAGGTTAAACAGCAGTTTAATGAGCCTTCTGGCTTAACACGCCAGGTTAAACACCAGCCTAATGAGCCTTCTGGCTTAAGACAGATTGTCCCAGCTGTAGAGAGAATTATATAGGTTGGAATTTCGTTGTGTAAACAAGTCAGAGAACGCAAACAACAAATACAAAAATCAGAACTAAGGAAAATCTCACTATACGTATATTAAGGGCGATCAAAATTGATGGAGTTACGGAGTAGATAGACCCAGAAAAACCTGGGATGACATAATAAAATCCAACCTTGCACATCTAGACTTCTTTAAGACATGTCACTGGATCGAGACCTTTGGCACTACGCAGCAATAGAGAAGACCCGCCTTCCTTACGTACAAAGTTAAACGTAGTCAGTTGGCACCTCTTAACCAAATATACACCCCTACCCCATTCCCCCACTCCCACCACCTTTTCTCTGTAAAGTTATGTTGGTACCACAGAACATCCAGTCCAAACTAAAGAGGTTGTGTAGGTGTCACGACAAAAATGCACCCAGTCCATGCTGTAAAGTGGTTGTGTAGGAAACACGGTAAAAGGCTCCCAGTTCACACTGTACTTGTGGTTGGTGTTAGAAAACCTGCCAGACAGTCCTATACAAGCGAGACAAAGTGCCCGATCAATCTTGCCACAAGTGGTTCAATTCCCGTCTAGCCCATGCTAGCGTAAACGATGATGATGACGATGATAAGAAATTTGCAGGAACAGTAAATTCAAAATATTCTCTTTTTACAAATGTTCAAGGAATTATTGAAAGTACCAACTAAAAATGGAGAAATATTTTATAAAGAAATTTATTCCAGGTGCAGAAATTTACCTAAGGAACCTAAGGTTTAACTATTCTTTTTATAGCAACTAAATTTATATCTTAATAAGTATTTTTAAAGACAAAAACAATAGATTCAATTGACAAATACTTTTATATCTTTAATTCAAGTGATAAACAGTGTTTCAAGAAGTAGAAAGATGTAGGAAGATGGGCTGACATAGTGAAAGTAGATCCCAGGATGTTGAACCTCATACAGAAGATGACAAAGGAAAGAAACAAGCAGATGGTCAGAAGTTGTTTCACTTATGCAAACATGGAAAAACCGACCTACAAGTTCTGATGATATATATGTTGATTTAAAAAAAATTATTTTGTGGTGCATACATACACACACACACACACACACACATATATATACACATACATGAGTGTGTATGTGTGCACACAGCAGGGTTGTGTAGTTAAGAAGCTTGTATTAGAACCGTATGATTCTGGTTTCACTCCTACAGAATGACACCTTGTTCAAAATGTTTTCTACCGTAGCTTTGGGTTGAACACAGACACACGTGTATGTGTGTACAACTTTAAACATTTTGTGGTATTTGTTTCGAAAGGAACGTAACTAAATACGTGTATCTAGTTATTCAATTGAGATCAATAAAATGAGTTACAGTATTGATTAAGTATTATGGTCGATATAATTATTTAAGACCCTTGATAGTGGTTCCACAATTCATATTGATAGAATAAACCACTATATATTTATACACAAACATATCCTCGCTTTTACTTATACGTATGCAGGGGTAGGAACTCTATTTGTTGAGAGTTAACTCCCTTAGAAAGACTATTATGAAATATGAATTCTTTATTGGGATAGTAAAACTTATATTCTGTTATTTAATTGTGTCGTGTTCATTATGTTATCTGGAAATAAGGGTACACTTTATTTCTGAAATATTAAAAATAGAAAGAAAGTCCACCCTCGAGACAATAGAGATGATAGAAGCTGTGAATTTTAATTCAACAGTTCAATTTAAATTACAAAGTGGTTTGTGTTGCTTACTGCAGTGATGTGAACTTCCTCTCGTATTACCTATTTCTTTGTGGATTCTACAACTAAGTGTTAACAGCTGCCATGTCATGGTTACTGTATGGTGAACACTAGATAAGTTAACCCATTTTGTTGATGATGCAATACAAACAGTAGCCTTCCTGTCAGAATTCCCTACTAAAATGCTATACCAGCCAACCAGCCAACCAACCAACCAGCCAGCCAGCCTATCAGTTAACTGGTAAAATAAAATATTTATTTCACATGGCTGTATAGTTAGGTTTGTTTTGCAAAGATGTGGTCCCACATTTAATCCACTTTGCAACCATTTGGGCCAAGTGTATTCTATAAACTTGAGTTAACCAAAGCTTTAGCTTTATGTGTTGGAGCACTGAACAAAAACATCTTGGGGTACTTAGTTCTGTGTACATCAAAACGACTTTTGTCGTTACAAGACCAATAAAATAAATACTAAAAAAGTACTGGAGTCGATATAATTGAGTAAAACTCATGAGGGTTGTGCCCAGCTTGGTTGCAGTCTTAAGATTGAAACTATTTAAATAATATATGAAATATATTTTACATATATATATATTTAATATATACTGAAATAACATAAAGTAGAGAAGACACCCTTGGCTCTGTCAAATACCAGACAATCTCTGTAGTGTTGGTGTCACAATAAAGTGCATCTAATACACTCTGTAAAGTGGATGGTGATCAATGTAGACAGTACAGGGCAGTGTGGACACTCCAGCCTGGCTAGTGCCACAATAAACTCATTCAGTACACTCTGTGAAGTATTAGTGTTGATGCCATGATAAAATACATTCACTACACTCTGTAAGATGGTTGGCATTATGAAAAGAAAACGCTTAAATTGTTTGTCTTTGAGAACTTTGGTACTGTGCTGCAATTATCAAATGTTAAATAGAGATACTTACATTCATTCACGTTTTGTATAATACAAGGCTGCAATAGCTCTCTGACATTGTCTATGTCAAGCTTTAATGACCACATTCTACTATGTAGCCTTTAGTGATGATGAATGTGATATCACATTCATTATCAAAAACTATAATCAAATATGCTGCCCATCATCATCATCATCATCATCGTTTAACGTCCACTTTCCACGCTAGCATGGGTTAAACGGGTTGTCCCATTTGAGGCAAGTTAGGTCAGGAGACTGTGTCCTGCTCATACAGAACTGTTTCTGGCTAGATTTCTACAGCTGGATGCCCTTCCTAACACCAACGACATTTACAGTGAGTGCTGGCTGCTTTTTGTTGTGACTCCTACATGACCACTTTACATTATAGTTCATGACCAAGGGAAATAAATTCAGTCAATTAACAGGTCTATGTTAATTTCTGCTTTGTTGTTAGTCCATTACTAGTATGCAATGTTGATTAGGTAACAGCTAATAGAAAATGCATGATGTAACATTCAGGTTTTCCCCCAAAGTATGTTAAAAAAAAAATAATACAACATGCAATTAAAAACAGTTTGGGTTTTTATGAGCTTAGGTTTTCTCCAACACTTTGAATATTCTAAAGTAATAAATATTTCCATCACTACCATTGTTGATTTTTCTAATGAGAAATGTGTGTTGAATCCTTAACTGGGAAATAAGATTAATCAATCAAGCTTAGAATATTTTATGCTTATAGATTACTATAAGCAGATATGTAGTTCTAAAGTTCTGAGTGTTGGATATGAAGAAGACAATGGTTAGGTGTACTGAAGGAAAGTAGTTGCAGTGAGTGTGTTTATGTTGGTAATGACTTAAATTTAGCAGTTTCTGAAGGAAAGTGTACATTGTAGTAATTTAGATGAGAAAAGGAAAGAAGAGCTTGATACTAAAACAATCTGGTTCTCTATCAAGTGTTTCACCATTACTATCTACAATACAACCAGGAGTTACAGGACTGGAAGAGATACTTCCTTTCCATATACCTTCCAGGTATATGGAAAACCAGCAGAGAAGTTATATATTTTATTTGTTTTTTTTATTACATCATGTATTTTGTGAACAATAGCCCCATTTGTTATAGGTTTCCAACAAGCCAATCACTGATTCACTGTATTTACGAAAGTGAGAGTGAAGTGAAAACAATGAGATAGATGTGAAAGGTTCTTCTTGAGTAGATCCATACATATTGAACTGTTAAAGTAAATTCCAGACATTAACTTAACTCACTCGATAACAAGATACATTATTTATAAAAGATATATTATAAAAGGGCGGTGGATTGGCAGTATCAGTAGAGCGTCAGACACCATGCTTTGCGGCGTAGAGTTATGGCCCTTTAGGGTCTGCGTTCAAATCCCACCAAGGTTAGCTACTATCTGACAACTACTTCAACAAATGAATTTCACAAACTATTCAAGAACACAATATCTCAGAGTGTAACAAAATAGGTCTTCACAACTTAGGCAGAATAAATGCATGTTACTTTTATTTGAACATATTGGTTTTCTATCTGGCATATACATCTTACATCAAGGTACATGGGTGAAAAATATACATATATGTAAATTTGTTTATGTTGGTAATGACTTAAATTTAGCAGTTTCTGAAGGAAAGTGTACATTGTAGTAATTTAGATGAGAAAAGGAAAGAAGAGCTTGATACTAAGACAATCTGGTTCTCTATCAAGTGTTTCACCATTACTATCTACAATACAACCAGCATCAGTTCCACTTTCAAAATTATAGAATACAGGATGAAATTTCTGCTTTTAAGAAAAGATCAACAATATGTAGAGAAAGCAAATTAATATTGACGCTTTGATCACCTTAATGTCTGTATTTTTGTACAGTCATAAGTTACCATATAGTTTTCACAAAATTCAGTCTTAACATGCATATTAACACACAAACCTCCCAGAATCCATCTAAATCTTAAATCTAATACCAAAATATTTTGCCAGACAGACAAACCACATAACGCCTAATTTCCTACCACATATATTACCATTTACATTTCATAACACCCAATCGAAGAAATACAATATTACAGAACAGACTCAACAATCATCTATCCAGACATATACTAACTTTCAAATCATCACAACATCTCCAATCATAATATCATCCTGAATTCCAAACACTCCGGTTTCAAACATATAATACTAAAACAAATACAAACACATATGACAAGGGCATATTCTAACTGTATCAAACACATATCTTTGATATTGATAGACATACACAAATGTGCACAAACAACACATACTATGCACACAGATACATGCATAGTTCACACAGACAAATACATTATACTAAAAAAGATGCCAAAATACACATGTATATATGCATTACTTATACATAGAACAGCAGTTGCTTACACAGAACACATACAAAAACATATTCATATAGGCAGAAATAATTATTTTGATATTGTTTGAATATTTTTTCTGTTTAAAATTATCATGTGTGAAATTAAATAAATAAACAAGAAAAAGGGTAATGTAATATAGAGAAATTCCATGGTAAATGGTGTTTATTGAGTCTGGAGTCCTTACATCAAAACAAACTCATTTACAAATTGTGATGTAGCTAACACAAATTCCTTAAATTTCTTAGATCATGCCGATTTTATTTAACATTTATTATTAGATGTGCAAATGACCTATATTAGCTCAACATCTAGCTTTGGGGGACTACCATTCACTGGTCATAGACTGTAAATAAACAGCACCATGAGGGACAACAACTCGAATCCTGCCTTTTATGGCATTGAGTATTATAACCAGAAATGTTATGAAGAAGATGAAATTACCAATACTAATTCTTATTTCAGACAAACCATATTGATAATGGTAATAGTAGTTGAAGTTGTTTATCTCCAGGTCAGCTCTTATCAAGCAGACCTATGATCAAAGGCATTCCAGTCATGGCTATATCCCATTTTATATATTAAATACCAGCCTTATTGAATAGATCTTTCTCTCATTTAAGATTGTAGGTATGATTGGAAAGAATTTGGTTGCTATTCTTAGGAATTCGAACAACCATATAGAGAAAGCCCCTTTGTAGTCTCAGACCAAATTCATTCACTGCTGGCAGTGCCAAAAGCATTGTGTATTGCTATGTGTTCTGTTGGTGTGCAGTGTTGATCACAAAGTCTTTCATAGTCAAAATAGTAAATAAGAAGAAAGCGGTGTTGGAAAAAGAATGAGATAACTAATGACAATTCCAGCAACCCAACATTATCTCCATCTTTATGTGGAACCAGATAGAGGACTCAGCTCTTATGAAAAGAACAGTTCAAATGAAAATATTCAACAACACCAATTTAGTTCTCTTTATACTCCATTCCAAAGACAGCGAATTGGCAGAGTCATTAGAACATTGTATAGACTGCTTTGTGGCATTCATTTAGCTCAACTTTTCCTTTCATCCTTTCGAGATCGATACAAAAAGTACCAGTCTAGTACTGGGGTCAATTCTTCCTCTATACCTCTTTCTCACTTCCTCTCTCTCACTATCTATCCATCATCATCATCATCATCATCTTCGTTTAACGTCCATCTTCCAGACTAGCATGGGTCTGGAAGAAATCTGCTGTATTCAGACCTGGAGAGGGATGGACTCTGCCAGGTTTAAAAATGCTCTAGAAATGCTGTATGACAAAAAAATGCACCTATGGCTCCTTTAGGAGTTACAGGACTGGAAGAGATACTTCCTTCCAGATTAATAGGGTATATGGAAAACTAGCAGAGAAGTTATATATTTTATTTGTTTTTTTTTATTACATCATGTATTTTGTGAACAATAGCCCCATTCGTTATAGGTTTCCAACAAGCCAATCACTGATTCACTGTATTTACGAAAGTGAGAGTGAAGTGAAAACAATGAGATAGATGTGAAAGGTTCTTCTTGAGTAGATCCATACATATTGAACTGTTAAAGTAAATTCCAGACATTAACTTAACTCACTCGATAACAAGATACATTATTTATAAAAGATATATTATAAAAGGGCGGTGGATTGGCAGTATCAGTAGAGCATCAGACACCATGCTTTGCGGCGTAGAGTTATGGCCCTTTAGGGTCTGCGTTCAAATCCCACCAAGGTTAGCTACTATCTGACAACTACTTCAACAAATGAATTTCACAAACTATTCAAGAACACAATATCTCAGAGTGTAACAAAATAGGTCTTCACAACTTAGGCAGAATAAATGCATGTTACTTTTATTTGAACATATTGGTTTTCTATCTGGCATATACATCTTACATCAAGGTACATGGGTGAAAAATATACATATATGTAAATTTGTTTATTCAAAGCTGAGGTTATCCTACACCTACTCAAAGTTTTGCATTTCAACTTTTTGTGACTAAAAAAGCAGAAATGTGATATCTAAATGAATCTAGAAACTGTAAATATTAAATACATTTTCTTTCTTTTGTAGAGAGACACATAGCTACATCTATAGATATCTAAGGTATAATTGACTGCTGCTTGTGATTAATTTAAGGACCTGGGGTGCTGGATTGCATTTTCTTTATTTGAAATATTCCCAGTAATAAATATTATCATAAATAAAGCAGTTTGAGCTCAGTGCATCTCAGAGATCTGTGAAAGGGATTAAGGTTTTATTATTTGAACACAAAGCCACAAATTTGTAGGGAAGGAGTAGAGTGCCAGGATATGTCAGATGCTTATTTTATTCATTCTGGATAAATAAATAATAAAGCTGACCACAGCAAGATAGGATTTGAACTCAGAGCCTAGAGAGATGAAACTAAATAGTATGAGATGGTATTTAGTCCAGTGTTCTACAGTTTCTGACATGTCCATAGTCTAGTAAAAGAAAATAACCAAAAGCAATCTTTATTTATGTTTATTAATCATTTCTGAGATAATAAAACATCAAACTAAATTCCAGTATATAGTTGCTGTTCTCATTTCTGAGTTCAAATTGACTTCTTCCTCTCAAAATTGATAAAATAATTGTTTCTACTTTTGGCACAAGGACAGCAATTACCCAGTACATTACTGGTACTTTATTTTATCGATCCCGTAAGGATAAAAGGCAAAGTTAACCTTGGTGGGATTTGAACTCAGACCGTAAAGGGCCATAACTCTTTACTGAAAAGCATGGTGTCTGACCCTCTACTGATACTGCCAATCCACCAATGCTACAGACCTGCAGAAATGAGCTTTTAAAGTTTATACTTTAAATTCAGAACAGTGAAATATCAAAAATGGTTGAGCAATCAACTCAATGCTTTTCAATATTTAGTTCTTTCTCTATATGTTCTTAGTTCAAATTCTATGCTGCCACCATGGGCTGTTTTTAATGAGTGATATCTACTTCCAGATAGACCATTTGAGAGTTATGTTTCTTCCCTACACATGCAGCACAGTACTAATGCCAAGATACAAACTACTGACTTTTTGAGCAATCAGTTGATTATAATAATAATAATGAAATTATTGTGTACAGTGCTCAGGTACACTACAACTCATCAAAGGTGCAAATATAGTACATAGAATAATATACAAATGTCAGTAAAAGTGAATAGTGTATGAATCATGATATACATGTGTGCATATGTATGGAGGAGGAATATTAGGTGTAGTGTTGGCGAATCTCAGGAAGCATGGAGGTTTTAAAGGATGCAGTGTCTTGACAGCTAACAACGGATGCAGGGATTTTGTTCCATGCTTCAGTAACTCAGAGCGTGAAAAAATGTTTCTGAAAGTCATGGGAGCTGTGCTGTTTTCTGACTTTGTAGGCATGCCCACGTGTGTTAGACACATGGAAATCAAAAAGGTAATCAGGGTTGTTGTTGGCAAGATGGTTAATAATTTTGTGGGTGTTTACTAAGTCAGTTGCCAGACGTCGGAGCTTCAATGTATCCATGCCCAGGGAAGCAAGGCATTCAGAGTATGGTAGATGCCTATGAAGGGTATTCGCTTGGTTGCACGTCTCTGAACAGTTTCCAGGTGGTCAATGTTCTGAGCAAGATAGGGGTTTCAGACTGGTGAGGCAAATTCTAAGTGTGGCCACACCATAGCTATATACAGCCTTAAACAGATAGCTGGAGAGTGGCTGACAAAGGTCTGCTCAGTGATGCTAAGACACACTCGGCCTTCTTGGCAATTTTAGAGACGTGCTTCGGCCAACGCAAATCGCTGCTGACAGTAATGCCCAGGTCACGTTCACAGGAAGACTTCTTGATATTAATGTTGTGGGGGGAATATGTGGACGCTGGGTTTTTACTCCCAAAATGCATGGTGGTACACTTGTCCACAGCCAACTTGAGTTGCCAGTCCGTGATCCATTGTTGCATTGTGTCCAGGTCAGATTGCAGGAAAGATCTATAGTTTTCAGGATCTGTCCTTTTTATCTCAAGGTACAGCTTGATGTCATCTGCATATTTCAGTACTGTGCCATTCTTTAAGTTGGCATCTATGTCATTAATATATGCCACAAACAAAGGGGGCCAAGAACAGATCCCTGTGGTACACCAGATGACATCTCATATGGTGAGGAATGCTGCCCTCGAACCGTGACTACCTCTCTTCAACTGAGAATGAAGGACTTCAACCAGTTAAAAGGATCATCCTTCACACCCATTGCAGAGAGTTTTGCCATAAGTCTTTTGTGTGGTACAGAATTGAAAGCTTTCACAAAGTCAGAATTGAAAGCTTTCACAAAGGTAAACAACATCCATCCATGAGCCACCATCAGTGATCCGGGTGATGTCTTTGAGAAACTCAATAAGTTGATCACAGCAGCTGGAGTTAGGGATAAATACAAATTGTGAGGGCCGGATAAGACTGTGAGAGTTCCAGAAGTTCCAAAGCGTTTCTCTGACACAGGATTCCATCAGTTTGGTAATGCAGCTAGTGAGACTGACTGGACGATAGTTCACAGGTGATGTGCGGTCACCCTTTTTGAACAGAGGAATGACACTGGCAGTTTTCCACCGTTCTGGAGTAGCACTGTTGTTCAGACAGAATTGGAAGAAGCGTGATAGCTGGTGCAGAAGGAAGTACCCACCACGTTTGAGAAGCAGGTACATAACACTATCAAGACCAGGAGAGGCATGGTTGCGCTTATTATTAAGGTGATGTCGCAGCATTGCAGGTGTAAATTCCATAGTTGTAATAGAATCCGATGTCAGAGGTGGTGGAGACGGTACACTCTGGTCTTCAATAGTGAAAATGCCTGCATAGCATTCAGCAATGAGGTCTGCGCATTCTTGGGGGTCATCAGTAATCTGGCTTGTGTGGGAATTGCGAAGAGGACCAACTGGAGAGTGAGGCCTCTGCTTTGAGTGTACATACTTCCAGAACACCTTACTATCAGGGCTGGCTGCTATGCGCTGCTAAAATTGAAGCACTGCCTTTTTTATCACCTGTTTGAGATAGTTGGGTGATTTATTTCGCTTCTTCCTATTGATATCTGATTTATGCAGTTTGTACTCACGTTCAGCATTACAACATTCTTTTCTGGCAAGACGGACTGCTGCAGTCTCCCAAATTGCACTTTTGGGATGTTTTTTCTGCTTATGTGGCACTGATGCTGCACATGCTGTCCATATCGAGCTGAGGATGTTCTGGAGTACAATGTTGACATCTCCAGAGTCGTAGAACTCAAGCCAGTTTGGACGTTGCAACTCGGTGCAGTAACAGTTCCAGTCTGCTTTATTCCAGTCAAAGTGAGCAGTTTGGAGATGGTTGTGGTTTTTGTTACTGCCCATGAGGGATAGATTGGCAATGATCATAGCATTACCAGAGTAACCTAAAGGTTCCTCAGTAGTAACACTAATAACCGTTTCAGGAGTAGTGGTGAAGAGTAGGTCCAAAGTGTCGTCACCTCTTGTTGGGGAGGTGACTACTTGGGACCAGTTAGAGTCCAGCACTAGCTCAAGGAAGTCATCTGCACTTGGCGGCCAACAAAAGGTTTCCCAGTCAATCTCAGGGTTATTGAAGTCCCCTGCAATAAAAACATAAGTGGCAGCAACTCTGGCAGCAACTCTGAGGATATCACAAAGTTGAGTGTCCTGATGGTAATTTGGGGGATGGTAAACGACTCCAAGTAGCAGTGTTGACATGGTCATACGTATATCGCAGAAAAATACTTCCTACTGCAATTACCTAGTGTCTTATTGATTCAGATAGATCTGGCCCGCCCTTTGAATCATACTTGTGTATAAATAGAATTCAATGACACCTAACAAACTAGTATGTCAACTAAACAAGTTATACTGAATTATTTTCAATGAATCAATATTTGTCATAAATATCAATTAACTGCTGTGAACTGGTTTTTCAACTTTTTACTATTACATACTATTACATAGAAAACAAAAATGCAGTAATAGTTATTTAAACTAATAAATCTTGAATTTACATACATACATACATATCATACATACATACGTACATACATACATACATACGTACATATCATACATACATACGTATGTACATACATACATACATACATACATACATACATATATACATACATATCATACATACGTACGTACATACATACATACATACATACATACGTACATACATACATACGTACATACATACATACATACATGGTGGCTGCCAACTCGTTTTCGAGTACGGCCACTACTTTATATCCATGTAGCAGAACCCTTACCGATGCGCTGAACGAGTGTGACTTTTTAGTCCAGCCAGCGACTTGAAAATTCTGGTACAAACACTACACTTGTGACAATTATTGACACATAGTGCTGGGCCCATGGTACCATGTGATGACAAGTGCAGAGAGATCTCCAGATATAAAGCAATGCCTGTGCCGTGAAGCTTTTATAGTGAGCAAAGGCACTGCACAAAGCCAGTCCCACTCTCTTAACCAAGATGATATTTACCAAAAAGAAGAACAAGTCAACATCATTGGATACTATTAGGGTTGCAGGTGTTATATCAGAGTTTTCCTTCTCCTAGAATTCTGCCTTGACAAAGGCTAAGGGGTCATCTCTCGCGGTGATTTTGGATGGCCATTGACTCTTAAGAGCTCCTTTGCCCTTTGACAGGTTTTGTTTTTAGTCCTGCAGGATATCCAAAGTCACCCTCCTCACCAACTAACATCGAAGATATCACCCATGTCATCAGCAGCTGTCCAAAGATGTCATCGCGGTACTATCTACCTATGAGGCATGATGTAGTGGCCAAAACATTGTACAATACAGTTCGTAAAAAAGACAGCCCCGATAATAAACACATTAAAAGCTACAACAATGTGGAAGACATCCATGTACATAATATGAAAGAGTACTGGTGGAATGTTCCAGTAAAAACCCCAATAAAATGCAGGCATAACAGACCAGATATTATGATATGGGACAGGGAGAAGAAAACATGCACAGTAGTGGAAATTAGCTGCCCAGCAGATGCCAATATAATATCAAAGATTAGTGAAAAGGAGAATATTTATGCAGAACTGATGAGAAATCTGCAGATACTCCACCCTGATTACACCTTCAGATTTATGCCTGTGATTATTGGGGTACTGGGATATGTTAATAACTGCCTCAATACAAATCTTGAGAAGCTAGGCTTCACAGGAACAGAAAGAACACAACTAGTTAGGAAATTACAAGTACAATCCATTAATGGAACAGTAAAAATATGTAAAACATTCCAAAAATGTTGCATCTAATAACTGCATATACACATGTACAGATACAAAGCATATACACATGCACACATACAACTCAAAACATCCACATCTACACATACAATAATATCCATATCTACACATGCATGCATACATACATATCTACCTAGTTGATGTTGTGTAAATTCCAATGAGAGAGTCTATGTTAGAAACCGACTCTCTTTCTATTGGTAAAACTTTGTGAAATTATAAAACCAGAAGAACATACATACATACATACATACATACATACATACATACATACATACATACATACATACATGGTGGCTGCCAACTCGTTTTCGAGTACGGCCACTATTTACCAAAAAGAAGAACAAGTCAACATCATTGGATACCATCAGGGTTGCAGGTGTTTTCCTTCTCCTTGAATTCTGCCTTGACAAAGGCTAAGGGGTCATCTCTCCCGGTGATTTTGGATGGCCATTGACTCTTAAGAGCTCCTTTGCCCTTTGACAGGTTTTGTTTTTAGTCCTGCAGGATGTCCAAAGTCATCCTCCTCACCAAGAAACCTTGGTGGGGTTGCCAGTTTAGTCGCCAACGACCCGACCATTTGACAGGTTGTACATATATATATATATATATACATACATACATATATATATATATATATATATATATATATATATATATATATATATATATATATATATATATATATATATATACATACATACATATATATATATATATATACATACATATATATATATACATACATATATATATATATATATATATATACATACATATATATCATCATCATCATCATTGTTTAACGTCCATATTTCACGCTTGCATGGGTTTGGACGGGAGTTTTCCCACTTGAGGCAAGAGTGGTTGTCTTGCTCCCATAGGACTGTCTGGTGGGTTTTCTATGGCTGGATGCCCTTCCTAACACCAACCACATTTACAGTGGAACTGGGAGGTTTTTACCGTGTTACCTACACGGCCACATTACAGCGTGGACTGTGTGTTTTTTTGTCATGACACCTACACGACTTCATTTGTTTCGGGCTGGATGTTGTGGTACCAACATAACTTTACATTGAAAGGGGTGGTGTGGATGGGGTGGGGTAGTGGGACGGGGGTGTATTTTGTTAGAGGTGCCTACTGACTGTAGTAGGTTTCACTTTGTACTTAGGTAAGGCGGGTCTTCTCTATTACTGTGTAGCGCCAAAGATCTCAGTCCAGTGACATTGTCTTGGAGAGGTGTAAGTGTGTGAGGTTGGAATTTATCAAGTCGTCCCAGGTTTTTCTGGGTCTGCCTACTCCGTGGCTACCGTCTATTTTTATTGCCCTGCACTTTTTTATACAGCTGTCGTCTTTCATGCGCATCACGTGACCGTACCAACGTAGCCTTCTCTCGAGTAAACAACATCTGATCCCTCTTATTTCTAATTTTTCCCTTAGTTCGTTTATGCTTTGCCGTTCACGTATATTACTATTACACATCCAGCGTAGCATGCAAGCTTCGTTCCTCTCCAGTCTGCGTATATCCTCTGCACACAATGCCCAGGTCTCACTGCCATGCAACATTGCTGTTCGTATGCAGGCATCATACAGCCTGCCTTTCATTTTTAGGGAGAACCCATCCAGTTCTGACTCTAGCTACTGTATTTCAGAGCACCCTCCCCCACTGCTGATTTTGTCACCCAGGTAATGAAAGCTGTCCACTATTTCTATAGATCTGTGCAATGGAATGAGCTAGTATTCTGTGGGCACTTGCTGCTACTTATTGCACCAGAGCACCGGCCACATATATATATATACATACATATATATATATATACATACATATATATATATATATACATATATACATATATATATATACATACATATATATATACATACATATATATATACATACATATATATATACATACATATAAAAATATATATACATACATATATATACATATATATACATACATTTCATTTCATTTTACGTCCACTTTTCCCTGCTTGCAAGGGTGGGACGGGAACTGATTCTGGCTTGATTTCTACAGCTGGATGCCCTTCCTAACACCAACCTCATTTACAGTGAGTGCTGGGTGCTTTTTTTTCCATGGCACCTCCACGACCACTTTGCAGTGGAATGATAGGGACACCATCCCTATCATCTCATTTCTACAGCTGAGTAAACTGGAGCAATGTGAAATAAAGTGTCTTGCTCAAGGAAACAACACATCACCCGGTCTGAGAATTGAACTCACAACCTTTCGATTGCAAGGCCAATGCTCTTACCACTAAGCCATGTGCCTCCATACATACATACATATATATATATATATATATATATATGCCCCGCGCTATAAAAGACAGATTCTACGAGACACTGATGCTCGCTACCTCCCAAATAACCGACAGTGACTATATAGTTATTGCAGGCGACCTAAATGGTCACGTTGGACAACATTGTGACGGCTATGACGGAATCAATGGAGGCTATGGGTTCGGTACTAAAAATGAGGAAGGCTCCAGAATCCTGGAATTCTGCGACGCAAATAACTTAACTATCTGTAACACTAACTTCAAAAAACGAGACAATCACTTGATCACCTATAGATCGGGGGAACACACAAGCCAGGTAGATTATATCCTTACCAGAAGACGTGACAGAGTGTCTGTTGTTAACACTAAATCCCACCCCCATGAAGAATTCACCTCCCAACATAGACTGATAATTAGCGACCTCATAGTCAGGACGAGACGTACTAGACAGCGAAAGAGGACTATCCTCAGGAGAAAAATATGGAAGCTAAAGGACCCCATAGCCAGAAATAAATTTCAAAGCAAATTACTTGACGCTTTCGACAGTAAGGAAGAGCAATTAGAGTCGTATAATATAGAGGAACAGTGGGAATTCCTGAGAGCAAACCTGCTGACGGCGGCAGACGAAGTCTGTGGCTGGAGCAGGCCTGTAGGTAGGAGGAGAGTAACATGGTGGTGGAACAGTAAGGTGGAGGAGTCAATTAAGGCCAAAAAGCAGGCTTGGAAAGTATGGCGGGATGGGGGAAGTAGAAAAGACTATCAAGTGGCCAGGAGGGAAGCTAGGAGACAAGTGTACTTCGCAAGAAGGGAAGCAGAGGAAAGAAAGTTCAAGCATGTTCTACAACATGAGGACCAAAAACGTGAGGTGTTCAGGATTGCCAGGCAATGTGTCAAGGAAAACCGTGATATTGTCGGGGAGAAGTGTGTACTTAACGATGATGGCATACTTGCCATCACCGACGCTGATAAGAAGGTAGCTTGGAAGTGTCACTACGAAAGGCTTCTAAATGAGGAGAACAAATGGGAGAAAGACAGTCTCCCCCAGATCGATCCAATAGAGGGACCAGCAGTGTTAGTTGAAGGTAGTATAATAAGTAAGGCAATCAAAGATATGAAGACGGGTAAGGCGGCTGGGCCATCGGAAATAGTTGCTGAGATGCTGAAGGCATCTGGTTCGGTGGGACACACCATGGTCACCCGGATAGTTAACCAAGTCGTACAGAATGGGGTTGTTCCGAAGGAATGGCGTAGCAGCATCATCGTTAACTGCTATAAGGGAAAAGGAGATGCCCTAAATAGGAGTAACTATAGAGGCATTAAATTAATCGACCAGGTCATGAAGGTCACGGAAAAAGTAATAGCGCAACTAATCAGAGAGAGAATTGATCTAGATGAAATGCAGTTCGGGTTTGTGTCAGGCAAAAGTACCACAGACGCTCTTTTCATTGTACGACAACTACAGGAGAAGTACCTAGCTAAAAGTAAACCCCTATACTTAGCTTTTGTCGACTTGGAGAAAGCCTTCGACAGAGTCCTCCGTTCCATTATCTGGTGGTCTCTTAGAAAACTAGGTGTTGACGAATGGCTTGTGAGAGCTATACAAGCCATGTATAAAGAAACAGTCAGTAAGGTTAGAATTAACAACGAATATAGTGAAGAGTTTAGTGTAAAAGTTGGTGTCCATCAGGGCTCTGTACTTAGCCCCCTACTATTTATTATTGCCCTTCAGGCTATAACAGAGGAGTTCAAGACCGGCTGCCCATGGGAACTCCTATACGCAGATGATCTAACGCTCATAGCTGAATCAATGACCGAACTAGAGAAGAAATTCCAAACGTGGAAGCACGGCCTAGAATCAAAAGGCCTTAAAATTAACCTGGCTAAGACTAAAGTTCTAGTTTGTAGGAAAGAAAATAAGGCGGCGGTCCCATCGGGGAAATGGCCATGCTCAGTGTGTAGGAAAGGCGTAGGTAGAAACTCCATTTTATGTCCCAAATGCAAAGTATGGGTGCATAAAAGATGTAGTGGGATCACAGGTAAGCTAACTAAGAACATAGATTTTACATGTGGCCGGTGCTCTGGTGCAATAAGTAGCAGCAAGTGCCCACAAAATACTAGCTCCTTCAACTGCGCAGAGGGTTCTATAGAAATAGTGGACAGCTTCCGTTATCTGGGTGACAAAATCAGCAGTGGGGGAGGGTGCTCTGAAAGTACAGTAGCTAGAGTCAGAACTGGATGGAAAAAGTTCAGAGAGCTTATACCACTATTAGCCGCTAGAGGGTTCTCCCTAAAAATGAAAGGCAGGTTATACGATGCCTGCATACGAACAGCAATGCTGCATGGCAGTGAGACCTGGGCATTGTGTGCAGAGGATATACGCAGACTAGAGAGGAACGAAGCTTGCATGCTCCGCTGGATGTGCAATAGTAATATACGTGAACGGCAAAGCATAAACGAACTAAGGAAAAAATTAGAAATAAGAGGGATCAGATGTTGTTTACTCGAGAGAAGGCTACGTTGGTACGGTCACGTGATGCGCATGAAAGACGACAGCTGTATAACAAAGTGCAGGGCAATAAAGATAGACGGTAGCCACGGAGTAGGCAGACCCAGAAAAACATGGGACGAGCTGATAAATTCCGACCTCACACGCTTACACCTCTCCAAGACAATGTCACTGGACCGAGACCTTTGGCGGTACTCAGTAATAGAGAAGACCCGCCTTACCTAAATACAAAGTAAAAACCTACTACAGTCAGTAGGCACCTCTATCAAAACACACCCCCGTCCCACCACCTCCACCCCACCCACACCGCCCCTTTCAATGTAAAGTTATGTTGGTCCCACAACATCCAGGCCGAAACAAATGAGATCGTGTAGGTGTCACGACAAAAAACACACAGTCCACGCTGTAAATGTGGCCGTGTAGGCAACACGGTAAAAACCTCCCAGCCCCACACTGTAAATGTGGTTGGTGTTAGGAAGGGCATCCAACTGTAGAAAACCCGCCAGACAGTCCTATGCGAGCAAGACAACCACTCTTGCCTCAAGTGGGAAAACCCCCGTCCAAACCCATGCAAGCGTGGAACACGGACGCTAAACCTGATGATGATGATGATGATGATGATGATGATATATATATATATACATACGTATATATATATATATATATATATATATATATATATATATACATACATATATAGATATATATATATACATACATACATATATATATATACATACATACATATATATATATATATACATACATATGGCTTAGTGGTTAGAGCATTGGCCTTGCAATCGAAAGGTTGTGAGTTCAATTCTCAGACCAGGTGATGTGTTGTTTCCTTGAGCAAGACACTTTATTTCACATTGCTCCAGTTTACTCAGCTGTAGAAATGAGATGATAGGGACTGTGGTCCATATCATTCCACTGCAAAGTGGTCGTGGAGGTGCCACGGCAAAAAAGCACCCAGCACTCACTGTAAATGAGGTTGGTGTTAGGAAGGGCATCCAGCTGTGGAAATCAAGCCAGCATCAGTTCCCGTCTCACCCTTGCAAGTAGGGAAAAAGCGGACGTAAAATGAAATGATGATGATATATATATATATATATATACATACTTACATACATATATATATATATACATACATATATATATATATATACATACATATATATGTATATATACATACATACATACATCATCATCATCATCATCATCATCGTTTAACGTCCGTGTTCCATGCTTGCATATGTATGTATGTATATATATATATATATACATATATATACATACATACATATATATATACATACATATATATATACATACATACATATATATATATATACATACATATATATATACATACATATATATATACATATATATATACATACATACATATATATATATATATATATATACATACATACATATATATATACATACATACATACATACATATATATATACATATAGATAGATATACATACATACATATATACATACATACATACATACATACATATATATATATATATATATATATATATATATGTAGCTTGGGAGTGTCACTATGAAAGGCTACTAAATGAGGAGAATAAATGGGAGAAAGACAGTCTCCCCCACATCGACCCAATAGAGGTTAGTCGAGGGGAGTATAATAAGTAAGGCAATCAAGGATATGAAGACGGGTAAGGCGGCTGGGCCTTCGGAAATAGTTGCTGAGATGGCACGGTGGGACACACCATGGTCACCTGCATAGTTAACCAAGTCGTACAGAATGGGGTTGTTCCGAAGGACTGGCATAGCAGCACCATCGTTAACTGTTATAAGGGTAAAGGAGATGCCCTAGATAGGAGTAACTATAGAGGCATTAAATTAATCGACCAGGTCATGAAGGTCACGGAAAAAGTAATAGCGCAACTAATCAGAGAGAGAATTGACCTAGATGAAAGGCAGTTCGGGTTTGTGTCAGGCAAAAGTACCACAGACGCTCTTTTCATTGTACGACAACTACAGGAGAAGTACCTAGCTAAAGGTAAACCCCTCTACTTAGCTTTTTTGTCGACTTGGAGAAAGCCTTCGACAGAGTCCCCCGCTCCATTATCTAGTGGGCTCTTAGAAAACTAGGGGTTGACGAATTGTGAGAGCTATACAAGCCATGTATAAAGAAACAGTCAGCAAGGTTAGAATTAACAACGAATATAGTGAAGAGTTTAGCGTAAAAGTTGGCGTCCATCAGGGCTCTGTTCTCAGCCCCCTACTATTTATTATTGCCCTTCAGGCTATAACAGAGGAGTTCAAGACCGGCTGCCCATGGGAACTCCTATACGCAGACGACCTAACACTCATAGCTGAATCAATGGCCGAGCTAGAGAAGAAATTCCAAACATGGAAGCACGGCCTAGAATCAAAAGGACTTAAAATTAACCTGGCTAAGACTAAAGTTCTAGTTTGTAGGAAAGAAAATAAGGCGGCGGTCCCTTCTGGGAAATGGCCATGCTCAGTGTGTAGGAAAGGCGTAGGTAGAAACTCCATTTTATGTCCCAAATGCAAAGTATGGGTGCATAAAAGATGTAGTGGGATCACAGGTAAGCTAACTAAGAACATAGATTTTACATGTGGCCGGTGCTCTGGTGCAATAAGTAGCAGCAAGTGCCCACAAAATACTAGCTCTTTCAATTGCGCAGAGGGTTCTATAGAAATAGTGGACAGCTTCCGTTACCTGGGCGACAAAATCAGCAGTGGGGGAGGGTGCTCTGAAAGTACAGTAGCTAGAGTCAGAACTGGTTGGAAAAAGTTCAGAGAGCTTATACCACTATTAGCTGCTAAAGGGTTCTCCCTAAAAATGAAAGGCAGGTTGTATGATGCCTGCATATGAACAGCAATGTTGCATGGCAGTGAGACCTGGGCATTGTGTGCAGAGGATATACGCAGACTAGAGAGGAACGAAGCTTGCATGCTCCGCTGGATGTGTAACAGTAATATACGTGAACGGCAAAGCATAACCGAACTAAGGAAAAAATTGGAAATAAGAGGGATCAGATGTTGTTTACTCGAGAGAAGGCTACGTTGGTATGGACACGTGATGCGCATGAAAGTCGATAGCTGTATAACAAAGTGCAGGGCAATAAAGATAGACGGTAGCCACGGAATAGGCAGACCTAGAAAAACCTGGGACGAGCTGATAAACTCCGACCTCACACACTTACACCTCTCCAAGACAATGTCACTGGACCGAGACCTTTGGCGGTACTCAGTAACAGAGAAGACCCGCCTTACCTAAATACATAGTAAAACCTACTACAGCCAGTAGGCATCTCTAACAAAATACACCCCGTCCCACCACCCACACCCCATCCACACAGCCCCCTTCTATGTAAAGTTATGTTGGTGCCACACCATCCAGGCCGAAACAAATGAGATCGTGTAGGTGTCACGACAAAAAAACACACAGTCCACGCTGTAATGTGGCCGTGTAGGCAACACGGTAAAAACCTCCCAGACCCACACTGTAAATGTGGTTGGTGTTAGGAAGGGCATCCAACTGTAGAAAACCTGCCAGACAGTCCTATGCGAGCAAGACAATCACTCTTGCCTCAAGTGGGAATACTCCCGTCCAAACCCATGCAAGCGTGGAACATGGACGTTAAACGATGATGATGATGATGATGATATATATATATACATATAGGAACAAGTAAGACCCCGACGGCTTGAGCTCAGCCGTCGGGGTCTTACTTGTTCCTATTACCCACTCTACTATCCTAAGTATTGAGTACTTTGGTGCGTTATGGTCCACCTGGTTCCTTACCACATTTCCTTCGTTATATATACATATAGATAGATATACATACATACATATATACATACATACACACATACATATATATATATATATTATATATATACATATAGATAGATATACATACATACATATATACATACATACATACATATATATATATATATATATATATATACATATAGATAGATATACATACATACATATATACATACATTATGGCTGCCCCCTCGTTATCGAGTATGGCCATTGCACGAGGAGAAAAAAAAATATTAATAAATAAATAGAAAATAAAATAAAATAAAAAAAAGAAATATATATATATATATATATATATACACACATACATATACATATATACACACACATATATATATACATACACACATATACATTAATAACAATAATAATAATAATAATAACAACAATAATAATAACGACAGCAACAACAATAATAATATACATATACATATATACACACACACACACACAGATACATAAACATTTCTATACACACACACGATAGCAACTAACAGCGCTGCGATCGAATGTGGCTTTTTAGCCCAGCCAATGATCTAAAATGTCTTGCACAGAGTCGGCAACCAAAACATTTACTGGGAATAGTCAGCTGTGGTTGGAGTTTGTGTACTTTTGCATGTCGCTTGAGCCCTCCTGCTGATTTACATTCTCTACCACATGCTTGGCAAGCATGATGAGTAGCATCTCCAACAGCAGCCTGGTAGTCAACCACTGGTCTTACTTTATGACTGCGAAGATGACTTTCGAGTCCAGCTTTGCTTAGGCAGAGTCTCGCACATACACTGCATGTCAGCACCATAGGAGGACCCTCGCCGTCTGGAAGTGCAACAGCAATGCCCTTCCTCACATCCCGCTTTACTGTCTCGTATGCGATTCGAGATGCCTCAAAGGCAACTTTTCCCTCATATACAGTCTTTCTCCATTTATTACGATCAGCAGCAATATTTTCCCATGTATCAGCAGAGATGTTAGCATCTTTCAAAGAGGCTTTCAAGGAATCCTTATACCTCTTTTTTGGTTTATGTGGCGGTCGTTTTCCTTTAACCAACTCTCCATAAAAGAGTTGTTTTGGTGTTCTAGAATCCTTCATCCTGGCAAGGTGACCACTCCAACGGAGTCGTTGCTTAAGCACAAGAGCTTCTATACTGTCACACATAGAGCTTTCCAGAATCTCGACATCACTGATGTGGTCCCTCCAGTGAATGCCATGGATCCGTCTGAGACACATCTGATGGAAACGCTCCAATTGCTTAAGGTGGTGTCGACATGTGACCCAGGTCTCGCAGGCATAAAGAAGACAAGAGAGCACACATGCCTTGTACACCTTTACCTTTGTCCCCCTGCATATGTCTCGCCGACCCCAGAGTCGCCTTTCTAGCTTTCCGAAAGCATCACTTGCTTTCCTAATCCTAAGTGAGATTTCACTGTCAAGGTTGCTGTATCGATTGACAGTGCTTCCCAGGTAGACAAACTGATCAACCACTCCAAGTCGTTTACCATACACATAGATATTTGGTTCAGTGTACTGCTTACCAGGGGCAGGTTGGTACATGACGACGGTTTTCTTGAGACTGACAGTCAATCCTAGAGCAGTGCAAGCATCAGAAAATGCATTCAAAATGTGCTGCATATCACTCTCTGTGTGCGCTACAAGATCGCAATCATCTGCATACAAGAGGTCTCTTATTATTGATGTAAATACTTTTGTCTTTGCAGCAAAGCGCCTGATGTTAAATATGCTGCCTGAGGTTCGATATCGGATGTAAACACCATGCTCGCAATTCCTGAATGCAATACAGAAAACCATTGCAAGGTATATGGCAAACAGGGTCGGTGCTGGAATATCCTCCTGTTTCACTCCATTTTTTACTGAGATAGGCTCCGACATGTTACCTCTGACATTAACCCAAGCCCTCATGTTGTCATGGAAAGACCTAACTAAAGCAAGGAACTTATCAGGGCAACCAAGTTTCTGGAGAACCTTCCATAATGCATCTCTGTTAACAGTATCGAAAGCTTTTGTCAGATCGACAAAAACCTGATACAGATCCAAACCTTGTTCCATGCACTTCTCCTGGAGCTGTCTAGCTGAGAAGATCATATCAGTAGTGCCGCGTCCAGCACGAAAACCAGATTGACTTTCAGGAAGAACACAATCTGCAATGTGTGTCAGCAGACGGTCCAGAAGCACCCTACATAAAACTTTCCCTACGACAGAAAGCAATGATATACCTCTATAGTTCCCACAATCGTTCCTGTTACCCTTTCCCTTGTACAAGACCACCATTACTGCATCTCTCCAGTCCTCAGGTACGGATTCATTAGCCCATATCCTGCCAAACAAAGAGTGAAGATGTTGCAGGAGTCTCTCACCACCATATTGTAGGAGCTCAGCATGTATGCCATCCATACCTGGAGATCTTCCACTGTTCAGCTTTGAGATAGCCAGTGCAACCTCCACAAGCGTCGGAGGTTCTGCGAGAGCTACTTTCACAGGACTTTCTGGAATGAGATTGAGGAAATCTTCACTGACGACAGATGGCTGATTCAAAAGCTCCTGAAAGTGCTCTCGCCACCTTCGTAGAATTCCTTGTGAGTCACGAAGAAGTTCTTTGCCATCCCTGCTGCGAAGCGGTGTCACCAGAGAAGAAGATGGTCCATAAACCTCACGCAAGAGACTGTACAACAGCTTTGTGTTATTGGAATCTGACGCACATACATACATACATACATACATACATATGTTTATGTATATGTATATTTCTCATCACCATTTTACATGTATTTTCTATGCTTGGGTGGGTTACATATGTCATATTCTGAGGCTAGATAGGTCATAGGGCTGTGTTTTGTTGTTATGTTATGTTCTTGCATGGCTTCTTATGTACAAAGACATAAACATATGATATACATTAGGTATAGGCTTTGTCATAATGTGTCTGGTCTACAAAGACATATATATATGATATGCATTTGGTATAGGACAAGAGATATATCATAATGTGGCTGGTCTAAAAAGACATAGATATATGATATAATTAGGTATAGGACTTGTCCCAATGTGATTGGTGTACAAAGATATAAGCATATGATATACATAAGTATAGGATGAGAGATATGTCATAATGTGACTGGTGTACAGACATAAACATATATACATTAGGTATAGGACAATAGACCTGTCATAACAGACACACTAGAAGATGTCGTGAAATTAAAGGAAAATCTAGAAAACAACTCCATACTCAAATGAAACATCTATAACAATACAAATAAAATGCCTAACAACACAATAACTACATTTCTAGGTATAAACATTCAAATAGAAGACAACACAGCCATCTCATTCATTTACATAATCATTTCTAGGGTGGTATTTGGCCTAATTGTCACCTAGCTTAACACCACCACTACGACCTTGGGTGCCTTTGGAAGACTCCATTCTGTTGAAAGCATTCAAGCCAGGTCTCTGGTTTGAGGATACCTTCCTTCTTCACCGCACTAGTTTTGCTGGTCTCTGAAAATGGCTATGACACTGTCTTTGTTCGTCCTTTTAATGTCTGCTTTCCTTGTTAGCAAGAGTTCTTCTTGATTAAACGATAAGAAAAAATATGTATCTATTTCACAACTTCGTCTAGCACATGTGCAGCATTGAGTGATGTGTGCAAGCAGCTGATGCCATTTACACTTAAAAGTCACAATCTTTTCTCATATTTATGTCAACTTGCTTTCTTCTAACATTCCCCACTAATAGCATTAGATTGACCATTCTGTTGCAATGTAATCACTACCAGTGGTTTCCAGTTGCAAAGTCATTCCCTTCCATTTATATTTTAAAAAAGAAAGAAATAACAAACTCTTTATTATTTTTCTCAATGGCTAGAAGGAATAAAATCTTTATAAACAATGTTTATATATACATGTACATACTATACTTACACACACACGTACATTGTTAAATGAGTGTGTGTGTGTGCATATATATATATATATATAAATATATATAGATATAGACATATGTGGTTGGTGTTAGGAAGGGCATCCAACTGTAGAAAACCCGCCAGACAGTCCTATGCGAGCAAGACAACCACTCTTGCCTCAAGTGGGAAAACCCCCGTCCAAACCCATGCAAGCGTGGAACACGGACACTAAACCTGATGATGATGATGATGATGATATATATATATATATATATATATCAGATCAGAGCAAACATCACGGACGCTCTATCTCAAAATTATTTTTGAAAAGCATTAGAAATGCGCAACCGGTAAAACTTAAAACCAAAACTGAATACTAACCAATACAATTACTAATTCTCACTTATTCCTAATTAAACTATTTTTCACTGTGAACAATTTGTCAGCATTTTCTATTCCGTTTACCAATATATATATATATATATATATATATATATATATATATATATATATATATATATATATATATATATATATATATATGCACACACATACAAACACACTAGTCCATCTTAATTTATGTTGCCTAGCCAAGCTAAGTTACTTCACCCAGTAAGCCAGCTCAGACCAGCCAGGCCTGCCCTGTTCAATATTGCCAACCTGACTAGGACAGGCCATTTTAGTCAGCTAAGCCATCAACTCAGCTCTGGTAGGCCAGTCAGTTTTGCTTGAACAACTCTTCTCAAATAGCCTGGTTAACTCTACTCAACTAACACAGCCAGACCTGATCAACTAAGCTCAGTCAGACAAGCCCCACTCAACCAGATTGATCTCAGTCAAGCCAGTTCAGTTCAACCATCTGACGAGGTCACATTAGCTCAACCAGCTCAGCTCGACGAATTATGTCTGACTAGCTTAACCCTTACCTTAACACTATCCTTGCCCCTAATTCTAACCCTAACTTTCAACCTATACCTAAACCTAACCCTATCCTGAACTTAACTATAAGCTCTAAACCTAACCCTTAACCATAAACATAATTCTAACTTAACCTTACCTCTTTAACATTCTAGCCAGGTCATTTCAGCTTAAGCAGTCAGCAAATTTCAGTCAGCTCGGATAGCTAACCCATTCCAGAAAACTTAGTCTAGTTAGCCAGGCCAGGTTAACTCGGCTCAGCCTACCTTGCTAGGTCGGCTTATATTGGATAGCCCAATCAGGCCACGTCATCTCAATAGGCCAGGTAAGCTCATATCAGACACCCTGGGCAAGGTCATAAACAAATGGGCATGGGACAATATATTTGTCATAATGTGACTAGTGTACAAATTTATAAACATATGATATACTGCCAGCTCAGCTCAGTCAGTCTGACCTAGTCCAGCTCATCTAGGTTAGTTTATCTTGGATAACCCAGCCAGGACAACTCATTTCAGACTACCTGGCCAGATCAAAGAAACCAAGTCAGTTCAGTCAGACCAGGCTAATTTAGTCAGCCAAGGCCAGGTTAACTTCGGTAAGTCATGCCAGCTCAGTTCAGCTAAACTGAACTGGCTAAGAATTCAGCATAGCTGAATACATTCAACCAACAGATCCAAGTTAGCTTAAGCTTTTGCCCAGACAAGCTCAGGCCACCTAGCCAGCCACAGCTTGTTATCCAATTGTAGATATGAATGGAAGGAATGCAGCAGGACAATCAGAGATAGCCTCTGATATTTGGCGAAGTAGAATTGAAGCTAGTCACAGCTAGAAATTAAGTACTACAGGAAGGTATCATATACAGTGACTTGTGCTGCAGTATCATCCTCAACTGAAATCAGAGAAATGCAGATGCTCTATGAAGAAGATACTATAGAAGTATCAAGCAGATGAATCAAGTTTATAATGAGAATTAGATTAGATGAGATGAGAGGTATTTCTTTTGCTGTGAGTGGTCCCTACAATGCATACAGCTAATCCAAGGAGAGAAAGAGAAGGGGAGAGAGAGAGAGAATAAGGGAATAAGAGAGAGAGAGAGGGGGGCAGAGGGTTGAGAGAGGAAATAACTGGCCTTTCTTTGACTTAAAAGGCTAAGGGAGATTTGAGTTCAGTACAGAGAGCTGGAACAAATATTTTGAGGTATTATATCCAATACACTAACAACTCTTCCAAATCGCCTTACACACACACACACACGCAGACACACACATGCTCATGTTCCGTGCAAAATCTGGCAGTTTATATAAACCTGTCTGTTCACTCTTAGTATTAAGTGTCATTCACCTAGTTTATGATTTCAAACATTAGACAAGCTTAACTTACAAGCTTTAGGAAATTATATTATGTTTTATATTTTTTTTTATGGTGTACAATTCTGTCATTGTGGATTGGGGACAAAACAAAATGATATTAATATTCAAATTAATAAAAGTGACATGTTGGCAGAAAGAGACAAGCGTTAATTAAGTGCTTTAGAGGATTTTTTTTTATAGTTTCTTCTCTCACTTTCTTTCTATTTCTCTTTGTCATTCCTTCTCCCTCCCCCTCTTGTTCTCTTTCTCCCCTCCCCCTCTCTTTATTCTGAATACAAATTCTTCTGGGATTGATTTTACATTTTTGCGTTATTTTATTTTTTTGGTGTTTAGTTGTTATTTTCTAGACAGTATTGTTGGTTAGAGGCGTTCAATGAGTAGTCACTCCTGACAGTATATTTTATATGACAAGAGCAAAACATGTCTATAATAGATAATACTGGTCAACACACTTTTTGTTGACTTAGGTTTTGTTGTTGTTTTTAGCTAATTTTGAGGTGCTGATTTCAAATATAGCATCCATTTCCCCCTAACACATCAGGTTTTCATCTTTGTCTTTTACTTGGCTATCCCATAAACACAGATATTTTGTATCCCTCCTTGTTGGCCAAGTGAAAACTTGCCGTAATAGAAAAAATGTATTGTCATTTTTAAACTCAACAGCCTCAAATTACTCGAGAACAGGTCTCAAACTTTGGTCAGCAGAAAAAAAAGCAAAACTTTGTTGACCAATGTGATATCTTTTGTAGCTATGACTGGGGCCAATATGGACCAGCCTATGATAGAAAAAATGGATTGCCATTTTAAAACTCAGCGGTCTCAAATTAATTAAGAACAGGTCTCAAACTTTGGTCAGCAGAAAAATTATAATTATGCACTACTTTGGCATTGAATACTTTTTGAAATCTTATTTGTAAATTCAAATCTCTCTACATATATATGTATATATAGAGTCTTGCTACTCTGGAATTTCTCCTGTGTACTTAATAGAGTCAACTACTTTTGAGGTAAACAAGAGAAATAGGAAATTAATAAGACTGAAGCTTGGCCATAATAAAAAAAATATTAATCTCTACTAAGGTATTGATTAATCATTTTTACAACTTTCATTACTCTGTGTGTGTAGGGGCATAGACAAATATATTTCAGAAGAAATTTTACTATACAGGAAAGCTATTTTATCTAAATTTCTTTGTAAATTAGATTTTAAGCCTGACTACTAAATAATTTTTTTACGAAACTCAAGATCATTTTTCCTTTTCATTTTATCTTTTACAATGGTCTATTTTTCAAACAATTTTCATAGGTTCAACCCTGCAACTGATACACTGGAGTTATTTACAG
>OZ024740.1:51005254-51110254 GCA_964016885.1 Eledone cirrhosa
ACAGAGAAAAAGAAATGAAAAGAAAAACAAGATTATGCAGAATATTTTATTTTGCTTTACAAAACCACATATGTTCATCTTAAAAAATACAGAATCTCAGAGGGGTGGGGGGGGGGGGGATAAAAAACAAAAAAAAACACTGATTTCTGAAGCCAAATGCACTGTTCAATAATCATGAGTAAGGTATGTATTTGTGTGCACATATATATATGTGCATGTATATATGCATATGTATGTATTTGTCTATATGCTTTAAAGAATTTTGCCACTGGTCTACAATGTTTATTTATTTAGAGGATAAAGTCCTCAGTTTCATCCGCTGTCAGAGAAGAGAACGGTACCCCAATACATATTGAAAAAAAAAAAAAATTAAATAAATGAAAAAAAGGTGAAAAATATATCAACAACAACAAAAAAAAGAACATGATGATTGAAAGAAGAAGGGAAAATTAAAAGGAAAATAAATAAATGAAGAGGATAAAATAAATTTTAGAATGTCTATATAAGGTGAGAAATTAAGGAAGCAATTCTTGTTTCTAGTAAAAGAAAACCTGTCAAATGAAGCTGTACTTTGCAACATATGGCAAACAATTAAAAACAAATCTTAATCTGTTCACAAACAACAATAATCAATACTTCCAGTTTGTAGCTCGTGTATATTTAGCATTAAGCAACTGAGAAAGAAATCTCCATCTTAATAAGTGTCCAATCTATCAGATGTAACTGTTTTGAAAGGTTCTGTTTTATCAAAGTGGACTGAATGAAACAAGTAAAATTAACTGATTGCCATTAAATCTAATTTATGTTCTTTGGTTATCTTATGTAATATCATCGTCGTCATCATCATCATCATCATTACTATTGATGTGTTGCTAAAATCAGGATTTTTTACTTGCTTATTCTACATTCTTCATACCAATGACTGTTACCGTCCAGGCCTTCCTTTAACTATGGTCAAACTTCATAGAATAAAAATATGAGTTCTTTCTATTTGGAATACAAAGAAGATATTCTGAGTAAGATATATTAGATGTGTCAGTTAAAAGCCAAAATGTTTTCTTTTATTGGCAAATTCATTTTATTCCATCTCATGATTTGCAATTGTTCCATCTATATTCTATTGAAACAAAGGCTGCATCTGACAGACTTTCAGAACTTGAACTCATACACAGGACAAGCATTAAGAATGGTTTTCTGAAGGGAGTCAGGAAGAAACCATATTTAAATAAGGTACTCAATACATTAGTAGAGAAGATATATATTTATTTCATATAGAAAATACTTCTACAGGACTAGAACTGTTTCAAGCATATGAAATTATAAGTCATATATATATGTGTGTGTGTGTGTATAAATTCCTCCTGCATTAAACCCCCACCAAATGTACTCCAATAAGGCACTGCTCATAATAAAAATAATGTCATTTTAGTACAGATCTTCGTGATTTGTATTCTTAATGTATAATTAATAAATAGTAAAAGAGTATGCTCATATATATATATATAATAACTATGGAGAAAAAGGGCCAGTTATTGTTAGGTTATGGAAGGGAATGTCTGGGTAGGGTGTGAGTGTGTATGTATGTGACAAAACAGATAAGAAAGGTGTGTCCCAAGTTTAATGGGCCACGCCTCAGCCAGGAAGTTATAAAACAAAGAATTAATGTTGTATATCTACATGAGCAATCAAACACACATACACATTCTCAAACAGACTGACATACACATTCATACATATATTTACATACACTACACAAACACACACCAGACATTTAGCTATCTGAAAAAAAAAAAAAAAAAAAAAAAAAAACACCCCAAGCCACTCACCGAAAAAAAAAAAAGTAATTGTGATAAAAACAGTCCATAAAAAATAATTCCCAGCAATAGAGGGAGTTCAATTAAGGGCAAATCTGTAAAATTCAAAGCATTGGTAAGTAAAAGGAAAAACAGAAATTAAGCAAGTAGGGCAGACATAAGTAATAGCTTTTTTCAGTTGCACTGATGTGTATACAGACGATGTGTATTTTAATGTAACAGTGATCATAACTGGTTTATTTCTTTACAAACATACATCAGAGTCGGTAGAGTATAAACAGAAACAATCAACTGGTATTCTTCCTTTAACAAGAGGTGAAGAATATAAAATGTTCTTTTTTTGTGTTTACCTGTATAAAAATAAAAGAAGAGAAAAGAAAAGTATTAATTAATGACTAAAAGCAAAGGTCGATTTCTCTATTAAAGAAATATATTTGTGTGTATGAGTGTGTCTGTACATATACATGTTGATGATGGTTGTGGTAATGGTGATAGTGGTGGTGTTGGTGATGGTTGTGGTAATGGTGATAGTGGTGGTGTTGGTGATGGTTGTGGTAATGGTGATAGTGGTGGTGTTGGTGGTGGTTGTGGTAATGGTGATAGTGGTGGTGTTGGTGATGGTTGTGGTAATGGTGGTAGTGGTGGTGTTGGTGATGGTTGTGGTAATGATAGTGGTGGTGTTGGTGGTGGTTGTGGTAATGGTGATAGTGGTGGTGTTGGTGGTGGTTGTGGTAATGGTGGTAGTGGTGGTGTTGGTGGTGGTTGTGGTAATGGTGATAGTGGTGGTGTTGATGGTGGTTGTGGTAATGGTGATAGTGGTGGTGTTGGTGATGGTTGTGGTAATGATAGTGGTGGTGTTGGTGGTGGTTGTGGTAATGGTGATAGTGGTGGTGTTGGTGGTGGTTGTGGTAATGGTGATAGTGGTGGTGTTGGTGGTGGTTGTGGTAATGGTGATAGTGGTGGTGTTGGTGGTGGTTGTGGTAATGGTGATAGTGGTGGTGTTGGTGGTGGTTGTGGTAATGGTGATAGTGGTGGTGTTGGTGGTGGTTGTGGTAATGGTGGTAGTGGTGGTGTTGGTGGTGGTTGTGGTAATGGTGATAGTGGTGGTGTTGGTGGTGGTTGTGGTAATGGTGATAGTGGTGGTGTTGGTGGTGGTTGTGGTAATGGTGATAGTGGTGGTGTTGGTGGTGGTTGTGGTAATGGTGATAGTGGTGGTGTTGGTGGTGGTTGTGGTAATGGTGATAGTGGTGGTGTTGGTGATGGTTGTGGTAATGGTGATGGTGGTGGTGTTGGTGTTGGTGGTGGTTGTGGTGATAGTGGTGGTGTTGGTGATGGTTGTGGTAATGGTGATAGTGGTGGTGTTGGTGGTGGTTGTGGTAATGGTGATAGTGGTGGTGTTGGTGGTGGTTGTGGTAATGGTGATAGTGGTGGTGTTGGTGGTGGTTGTGGTAATGGTGATAGTGGTGGTGTTGATGGTGGTTGTGGTAATGGTGATAGTGGTGGTGTTGGTGGTGGTTGTGGTAATGGTGATAGTGGTGGTGTTGGTGATGGTTGTGGTAATGATAGTGGTGGTGTTGGTGGTGGTTGTGGTAATGGTGATAGTGGTGGTGTTGGTGGTGGTTGTGGTAATGGTGATAGTGGTGGTGTTGGTGGTGGTTGTGGTAATGGTGATAGTGGTGGTGTTGGTGGTCGTTGTGGTAATGGTGATGGTGGTGGTGTTGGTGGTGGTTGTGGTAATGGTGATAGTGGTGGTGTTGGTGGTGGTTGTGGTAATGGTGATAGTGGTGGTGTTGGTGGTGGTTGTGGTAATGGTGATGGTGGTGTTGGTGGTGGTTGTGGTAATGGTGATAGTGGTGGTGTTGATGATGGTTGTGGTAATGGTGATAGTGGTGGTGTTGGTGATGGTTGTGGTAATGGTGATAGTGGTGGTGTTGGTGGTGGTTGTGGTGATAGTGGTGGTGTTGGTGGTGGTTGTGGTAATGGTGATAGTGGTGGTGTTAGTGGTGGTTGTGGTAATGGTGATAGTGGTGGTGTTGGTGGTGGTTGTGGTAATGGTGATAGTGGTGGTGTTGGTGGTGGTTGTGGTAATGGTGATAGTGGTGGTGTTGGTGGTGGTTGTGGTAATGGTGATAGTGGTGGTGTTGGTGATGGTTGTGGTAATGGTGATAGTGGTGGTGTTGGTGGTGGTTGTGGTGATAGTGGTGGTGTTGGTGGTGGTTGTGGTAATGGTGATAGTGGTGGTGTTGGTGGTGGTTGTGGTAATGGTGATAGTGGTGGTGTTGGTGGTGGTTGTGGTAATGGTGATAGTGGTGGTATTGGTGGTGGTTGTGGTAATGGTGATAGTGGTGGTGTTGGTGGTGGTTGTGGTAATGGTGATAGTGGTGGTGTTGGTGGTGGTTGTGGTAATGGTGATAGTGGTGGTGTTGGTGGTGGTTGTGGTAATGGTGATAGTGGTGGTGTTGGTGGTGGTTGTGGTAATGGTGATAGTGGTGGTGTTGGTGGTGGTTGTGGTAATGGTGATAGTGGTGGTGTTGGTGGTGGTTGTGGTAATGGTGATAGTGGTGGTGTTGGTGGTGGTTGTGGTAATGGTGATAGTGGTGGTGTTGGTGGTGGTTGTGGTAATGGTGATAGTGGTGGTGTTGGTGGTGGTTGTGGTAATGATAGTGGTGGTGTTGGTGGTGGTTGTGGTAATGGTGATAGTGGTGGTGTTAGTGGTGGTTGTGGTAATGGTGATAGTGGTGGTGTTGGTGGTGGTTGTGGTAATGGTGATAGTGGTGGTGTTGGTGGTGGTTGTGGTAATGGTGATAGTGGTGGTGTTGATGGTGGTTGTGGTAATGGTGATAGTGGTGGTGTTGGTGGTGGTTGTGGTGATAGTGGTGGTGTTGGTGGTGGTTGTGGTAATGGTGATAGTGGTGGTGTTGGTGGTGGTTGTGGTAATGGTGATAGTGGTGGTGTTGGTGGTGGTTGTGGTAATGGTGATAGTGGTGGTGTTGGTGGTGGTTGTGGTAATGGTGATAGTGGTGGTGTTGGTGGTAGTTGTGGTGATAGTGGTGTTGTTGGTGGTGGTTGTGGTAATGGTGATAGTGGTGGTGTTGGTGCTGGTTGTGGTAATGGTGATAGCGGTGGTGTTGGTGGTAGTTGTGGTGATAGTGGTGGTGTTGGTGGTGGTTGTGGTAATGGTGATAGTGGTGGTGTTGGTGGTAGTTGTGGTGATAGTGGTGGTGTAGGTGGTGGTTGTGGTAATGGTGATAGTGGTGGTGTTGGTGGTAGTTGTGGTGATAGTGGTGGTGTTGGTGGTGGTTGTGGTAATGGTGATAGTGGTGGTGTTGATGGTGGTTGTGGTAATGGTGATAGTGGTGGTGTTGGTGATGGTTGTGGTAATGATAGTGGTGGTGTTGGTGGTGGTTGTGGTAATGGTGATAGTGGTGGTGTTGGTGGTGGTTGTGGTAATGGTGATAGTGGTGGTGTTGGTGGTGGTTGTGGTAATGGTGATAGTGGTGGTGTTGGTGGTGGTTGTGGTAATGGTGATGGTGGTGTTGGTGGTGGTTGTGGTAATGGTGATAGTGGT
The DNA here is from genome assembly GCA_964016885.1 of Eledone cirrhosa. Lineage (NCBI taxonomy): Eukaryota > Metazoa > Mollusca > Cephalopoda > Octopoda > Eledonidae > Eledone > Eledone cirrhosa. The sequence goes on from OZ024740.1 coordinate 51,010,637, forward strand.
GGTGTTGGTGATGGTTGTGGTAATGATAGTGGTGGTGTTGGTGGTGGTTGTGGTAATGGTGATAGTGGTGGTGTTGGTGGTGGTTGTGGTAATGGTGATAGTGGTGGTGTTGGTGGTGGTTGTGGTAATGGTGATAGTGGTGGTGTTGGTGGTGGTTGTGGTAATGGTGATGGTGGTGTTGGTGGTGGTTGTGGTAATGGTGATAGTGGTGGTGTTGGTGGTGGTTGTGGTAATGGTGATAGTGGTGGTGTTGGTGGTAGTTGTGGTGATAGTGGTGGTGTAGGTGGTGGTTGTGGTAATGGTGATAGTGGTGGTGTTGGTGGTAGTTGTGGTGATAGTGGTGGTGTTGGTGGTGGTTGTGGTAATGGTGATAGTGGTGGTGTTGATGGTGGTTGTGGTAATGGTGATAGTGGTGGTGTTGGTGATGGTTGTGGTAATGATAGTGGTGGTGTTGGTGGTGGTTGTGGTAATGGTGATAGTGGTGGTGTTGGTGGTGGTTGTGGTAATGGTGATAGTGGTGGTGTTGGTGGTGGTTGTGGTAATGGTGATAGTGGTGGTGTTGGTGGTGGTTGTGGTAATGGTGATAGTGGTGGTGTTGGTGGTGGTTGTGGTAATGATAGTGGTGGTGTTGGTGGTGGTTGTGGTAATGGTGATAGTGGTGGTGTTAGTGGTGGTTGTGGTAATGGTGATAGTGGTGGTTGTGGTAATGGTGATAGTGGTGGTGTTGGTGGTGGTTGTGGTAATGGTGATAGTGGTGGTGTTGATGGTGGTTGTGGTAATGGTGATAGTGGTGGTGTTGGTGGTGGTTGTGGTGATAGTGGTGGTGTTGGTGGTGGTTGTGGTAATGGTGATAGTGGTGGTGTTGGTGGTGGTTGTGGTAATGGTGATAGTGGTGGTGTTGGTGGTGGTTGTGGTAATGGTGATAGTGGTGGTGTTGGTGGTGGTTGTGGTAATGGTGATAGTGGTGGTGTTGGTGGTAGTTGTGGTGATAGTGGTGTTGTTGGTGGTGGTTGTGGTAATGGTGATAGTGGTGGTGTTGGTGCTGGTTGTGGTAATGGTGATAGCGGTGGTGTTGGTGGTAGTTGTGGTGATAGTGGTGGTGTTGGTGGTGGTTGTGGTAATGGTGATAGTGGTGGTGTTGGTGGTAGTTGTGGTGATAGTGGTGGTGTAGGTGGTGGTTGTGGTAATGGTGATAGTGGTGGTGTTGGTGGTAGTTGTGGTGATAGTGGTGGTGTTGGTGGTGGTTGTGGTAATGGTGATAGTGGTGGTGTTGATGGTGGTTGTGGTAATGGTGATAGTGGTGGTGTTGGTGATGGTTGTGGTAATGATAGTGGTGGTGTTGGTGGTGGTTGTGGTAATGGTGATAGTGGTGGTGTTGGTGGTGGTTGTGGTAATGGTGATAGTGGTGGTGTTGGTGGTGGTTGTGGTAATGGTGATAGTGGTGGTGTTGGTGGTGGTTGTGGTAATGGTGATGGTGGTGTTGGTGGTGGTTGTGGTAATGGTGATAGTGGTGGTGTTGGTGATGGTTGTGGTAATGATAGTGGTGGTGTTGGTGGTGGTTGTGGTAATGGTGATAGTGGTGGTGTTGGTGGTGGTTGTGGTAATGGTGATAGTGGTGGTGTTGGTGGTGGTTGTGGTAATGGTGATAGTGGTGGTGTTGGTGGTGGTTGTGGTAATGGTGATGGTGGTGTTGGTGGTGGTTGTGGTAATGGTGATAGTGGTGGTGTTGGTGGTGGTTGTGGTAATGGTGATAGTGGTGGTGTTGGTGGTAGTTGTGGTGATGGTGGTGTTGGTGGTGGTTGTGGTAATGGTGATAGTGGTGGTGTTGGTGGTAGTTGTGGTGATAGTGGTGGTGTTGGTGGTGGTTGTGGTAATGGTGATAGTGGTGGTGTTGATGGTGGTTGTGGTAATGGTGATAGTGGTGGTGTTGGTGGTGGTTGTGGTAATGGTGATAGTGGTGGTGTTGGTGGTGGTTGTGGTAATGGTGATAGTGGTGGTGTTGGTGGTGGTTGTGGTAATGGTGATGGTGGTGTTGGTGGTGGTTGTGGTAATGGTGATAGTGGTGGTGTTGGTGGTGGTTGTGGTAATGGTGATAGTGGTGGTGTTGGTGGTGGTTGTGGTGATAGTGGTGGTGTTGGTGTTGGTGGTGGTTGTGGTAATGGTGATAGTGGTGGTGTTGGTGGTGGTTGTGGTAATGGTGATAGTGGTGGTGTTGGTGGTGGTTGTGGTGATAGTGGTGGTGTTGGTGGTGGTTGTGGTTGTGGTAATGGTGATAGTGGTGGTGTTGGTGGTGGTTGTGGTGATAGTGGTGGTGTTGGTGTTGGTGGTGGTTGTGGTAATGGTGATGGTGGTGTTGGTGGTGGTTGTGGTAATGGTGATAGTGGTGGTGTTGGTGGTGGTTGTGGTGATAGTGGTGGTGTTGGTGTTGGTGGTGGTTGTGGTAATGGTGATAGTGGTGGTGTTGGTGGTGGTTGTGGTAATGGTGATAGAGGTGGTGTTGGTGGTGGTTGTGGTAATGGTGATAGTGGTGGTGTCGGTGGTGGTTGTGGTAATGGTGATAGTGGTGGTGTTGGTGGTGGTTGTGGTAATGGTGATAGTGGTGGTGTTGGTGGTGGTTGTGGTGATAGTGGTGGTGTTGGTGTTGGTGATGGTTGTGGTAATGGTGATAGTGGTGGTGTTGGTGATGGTTGTGGTAATGGTGATAGTGGTGGTGTTAGTGGTGGTTGTGGTAATGGTGATAGTGGTGGTGTTGGTGGTGGTTGTGGTGATAGTGGTGGTGTTGGTGTTGGTGATGGTTGTGGTAATGGTGATAGTGGTGGTGTTGGTGGTGGTTGTGGTAATGGTGATAGTGGTGGTGTTGGTGGTGGTTGTGGTAATGGTGATAGTGGTGGTGTTGGTGGTGGTTGTGGTAATGGTGATAGTGGTGGTGTTGGTGGTGGTTGTGGTAATGATAGTGGTGGTGTTGGTGGTGGTTGTGGTAATGGTGATAGTGGTGGTGTTGGTGGTGGTTGTGGTGATAGTGGTGGTGTTGGTGTTGGTGATGGTTGTGGTAATGGTGATAGTGGTGGTGTTGGTGGTGGTTGTGGTAATGGTGATAGTGGTGGTGTTGGTGATGGTTGTGGTAATGGTGATAGTGGTGGTGTTGGTGGTGGTTGTGGTAATGGTGATAGTGGTGGTGTTGGTGGTGGTTGTGGTGATAGTGGTGGTGTTGGTGTTGGTGATGGTTGTGGTAATGGTGATAGTGGTGGTGTTGGTGGTGGTTGTGGTAATGGTGATAGTGGTGGTGTTGGTGGTGGTTGTGGTAATGGTGATAGTGGTGGTGTTGGTGGTGGTTGTGGTAATGGTGATAGTGGTGGTGTTGGTGGTGTTGATAATACATATTAACAATAGCAACATTAACAAGCAGTTGAGCTAAACAAATTTAACAAAATTGTCAAGAAAACTTTATAAGGTGATATACTGTGGACCAATCACTATTGACAGCACCACCACCATGGATACCACCTTCATCTTCACCATCTATGTTACCACAGTTATCACCACCACCATCATCATTGCTAGGATCACCATCACTACCGTCACCATTGCTAGGACCCCCATCACTACCATCATCACTAGCACCACTACCACCACATGCACATATACCTACATACTACCACGCACACAGACCTGTGTCTCATATGCAGTCATTAGAGACACCTTCCTTCAACCTAGTAAAAGTCTGCTGCTGTACATTCCAACATACAGTATCATGAGATGTAGAGTGGTAGTTTCAGAAAGTTGTGTTCTCTAGGCATGGAGTAGACCTATAATAAATTATCATTAGGACCTGTATATACATTACCCTATGTACTATACATACACTTTTGATGAGTTGTAGTGCACCTGAGCACTGTACACAATATTTTCATTATTATTATTATTATATCCAGTAGTTGTTGTCATTCATAAACCAATAATAGTACAGGCTGAGAGGATTGGGAAATCTCATCTGAAGCAAACTAAAAGAATAGCTACTTGTTAACTTTACTAGTTAATTTAACTCTTAACATCCTGTAATGAGTTAGAATAAAATGTCTAAAAATTGAGTCTGTTAATTTAAATGTTTATAATATCTTTACTATTTTGAAAATTTACAGTATTAGAGTACATACTTTAAGTTTTAATGTGATGCAATCATACAGCTCTTTTGTACATTTCAAGAATATCTTTCCAATGTGGATTCATGTGGTACAGGACATTAAGATTTAATAGTAATCAGTTTTCACTGCTATCGTTGTTTGAAACAGTGAATTACATCACCAGTATTATTTATTTCTACCTAGACAGTAGGATTTAAGTATCTTAGTCATAAATAAAAGGACAGTACCAATGACTTGGTATGATTTATAGATACCCATTGTCAAACAGGCCAATCCATCAAGTTTTTGTTATCACACATTGTAGGAATAGAGTTAAAGTATAAAGGTGTGGTTTTGTACTCAGACTAGTGGGTGAACTTCTGTGTAGTTACTGAATATAGAAACTATTCACTCATACAAATACTCTATGTACAAGTCAATAAGATTGTAGTTGCTCAATCTGCTAGAAATGAAAGCTAAACAATTCACAAATTACATCATACCATCTAAAAATAAAGGAAGGACATGTCAGATAATATATACCTAGATACATGAAATCTGAATATAAGGTCTTTCCAAAGCAGGAATAACATGTTTTATATTGTAAATCTTAATACAGAGCAAGAATGAGGATTGCATGATGAAGTTGAAACCAAATTGACATAACAGATATATTTAACGATGTACTAAAGCTTAACAAGCTGCTCTTAATATTTTCATTACCATATTTCTAATGAAAAAAGACACTGCCTAAGATTTTCAAATCGTTTTGAAAATAATCGTGAATTTTGATGGATTTAGTAACGAACTAACTCCTTCACTATTAAGACTATTAAGTTGGTGTTTGGAATATAACTTAACAAAAGTTCTTACATAATATTATGATAGAAAGGATTTAGATAAATATATACACTTTAAACAGCTTTGTATTAGATAACCAGGAGTTATTTCATGAGATTTGGTATCAAAATGTTGATCATTTGAAGAGTCATATTTCTGATATAGATTGTAGTAGTTCTGCCATCTCTTCTGCATGAATGATGATAATAAGCAATTATAAACAGACCCTTCACATATACACTGGAACTATAATTCATAAGGAAAAAAATCTTAGTTTACCTATATACAGGTACAGCTACCATATCAGGGGCTGGTGGTTGAGCATGACGCCGTGCATGAGTTTCACAGTACAATTTTGAATCAATAACGAAATATCCTGGAAAGAGTAAAAGAAAAGATATATGAATACTTGACTGTGTATATTGATGTATGTACATATACATGTACAGATATATACATATATCATCACACACACACACACACATATATATATATAATACACTAACATAGTATCCATAAAAAATGATGGAGGTTATAGGAAAAATATTTTATTTAATAATACCCTGGTCATTGATTACTATATAATAAGTGGAAATTTCCAAGTTTTCTTTGAACTTCATAAACTTCAATCTGCTTTCTTCTTCTTGGCAGCAGCAGCAGTAGTCAAAGGGTCAAGTTCATTGTCATCGTGGTAGTAGTAGTAGCAAGAATTCTTTTGTTTTTTGTTTTTATTTTTGGAAGGGAGAAAACCATAAGAACTATTTTGGGGTTATTTTTGTCTTTCTTCATAACATTACAACTTCCTGGAAACGATTGACCATCACATAGTGGTTGTTCCATGATCATGTGCTTTATTATAGTCTATATGTAATAAGATCAACTGTCAAGATACCATTGATTAAAAATTGTTTCAGGTGTTACATCATAGTTACATAAAACCCTCTTCAAGCCTTCCTGCAAATCCTGAAAGAACCTTCTATTGCACTAGAAAATTCAAGTTATCAGAAAAGATTGGTGTATTTTGAATAATCAAGATAATTATAATAATAATTGTTTCTACTTTAGGCACAAGGCCAGCAATTACCAGTGCATTACTGGTACTTTATTTTATCGACCCCGTAAGGAGGAAAGGCAAAGTCAACCTCGGCGGGATTTGAACTCAGATGGTAAAGGGACGTAACTATGCTGGAAAGCATGGCGTCCGACCCTCTACCGATACTGCCAATCCACCGCCTAATAATTATAATAATAATAATGAAATTATTGTGTACAGTGCTCAGGTGCATTACAACTCATCAAAGGTGCATGTAAAGTACATAGAATAATGTTCAAATGTCAGGAAAGTGAATAGTGTATGAGTCATGAAATACATGTGTGAGTGTGTATGGAGGGGGAATATCAGGTGTAGTGTTGGCGAATCTCAGGAAGCATGGAGGTTTTAAAGGATGCAGTGTCTCGATAGTTAACAACTGATGCAGGGAGTTTGTTCCATGCTTCAGCAACTCTGAGCATGAAAAAATGTTTCCGAAAGTCATGGGAGCTGTGCTGTTTGTTGGCATGCCCACGTGTGTTAGATACATGGAAATCAAAAAGGTACTCAGGGTTGTTATTGGCAAGATGGTTAATAATTCTGTGGGTGTTTACCAAGTCAGTTGCCAGACGTTGGAGTTTCAATGAATCCATGCCCAGGGAAGCAAGGCATTCAGAGAATGGTAGATGCCTGATGGAGGGTATGCGCTTGGTTGCACGTCTCTGAATAGTTTCCAGGAGGTCAATGTTCTGAGCAAGATAGGGGGTTCCAGACTGGTGATGCAAATTCCAAGTGTGGTCGTACCTTAGCTGTATACAGCTTTAAATAGACGGCTGGAGAGCGGCTAACAAAGGTCTTGCTGAGTGATGCCAAGACACCTTCAGCCTTCTTGGCAATTTTAGAGACGTGTTTCGTCCAACGCAAATTGCTGCTGAGAGTAATGCCCAGGTCACGTTCACAAGAAGACTTCTTGATATTAATGTTGTGGGGGGAATATGTGGACGCTGGGTTTTTACTCCCAAAATGCATGGTGGTACACTTGTCCACAGCCAACTTGAGTTGCCAGTCCGTGATCCATTGTTGCATTGTGTCCAGGTCAGATTGCAGGGAAGATCTATAGTGTTCAGGATCTGTCCTTTTTATCTCAAGGTACAGCTTGATGTCATCTGCATATTTCAGTACTGTGGCTTAGCCCCCTACTATTTATTATTGCCCTTCAGGCTATAACAGAGGAGTTCAAGACCGGCTGCCCATGGGAACTCCTATACGCAGATGATCTAACGCTCATAGCTGAATCAATGACCGAACTAGAGAAGAAATTCCAAACATGGAAGCACGGCCTAGAATCAAAAGGCCTTAAAATTAACCTGGCTAAGACTAAAGTTCTAGTTTGTAGGAAAGAAAATAAGGCGGCGGTCCCATCTGGGAAATGGCCATGCTCAGTGTGTAGGAAAGGCGTAGGTAGAAACTCCATTTTATGTCCCAAATGCAAAGTATGGGTGCATAAAAGATGTAGTGGGATCACAGGTAAGCTAACTAAGAACATAGATTTTACATGTGGCCGGTGCTCTGGTGCAATAAGTAGCAGCAAGTGCCCACAAAATACTAGCTCCTTCAACTGCGCAGAGGGTTCTATAGAAATAGTGGAAGCTTCCGTTATCTGGGTGACAAAATCAGCAGTGGGGGAGGGTGCTCTGAAAGTACAGTAGCTAGAGTCAGAACTGGATGGAAAAAGTTCAGAGAGCTTATACCACTATTAGCCGCTAGAGGGTTCTCCCTAAAAATGAAAGGCAGGTTATACGATGCCTGCATACGAACAGCAATGCTGCATGGCAGTGAGACCTGGGCATTGTGTGCAGAGGATATACGCAGACTAGAGAGGAACGAAGCTTGCATGCTCCGCTGGATGTGCAATAGTAATATACGTGAACGGCAAAGCATAAACGAACTAAGGAAAAAATTAGAAATAAGAGGGATCAGATGTTGTTTACTCGAGAGAAGGCTACGTTGGTACGGTCACGTGATGCGCATGAAAGACGACAGCTGTATAACAAAGTGCAGGGCAATAAAGATAGACGGTAGCCACGGAGTAGGCAGACCCAGAAAAACATGGGACGAGCTGATAAATTCCGACCTCACACGCTTACACCTCTCCAAGACAATGTCACTGGACCGAGACCTTTGGCGGTACTCAGTAATAGAGAAGACCCGCCTTACCTAAATACAAAGTAAAAACCTACTACAGTCAGTAGGCATCTCTATCAAAACACACCCCCGTCCCTCCACCCCACCCACACCGCCCCTTTCAATGTAAAGTTATGTTGGTCCCACAACATCCAGGCCGAAACAAATGAGATCGTGTAGGTGTCACGACAAAAAACACACAGTCCACGCTGTAAATGTGGCCGTGTAGGCAACACGGTAAAAACCTCCCAGCCCCACACTGTAAATGTGGTTGGTGTTAGGAAGGGCATCCAGCTGTAGAAAACCCGCCAGACAGTCCACGCTGTAATGTGGCCGTGTAGGCAACACGGTAAAAACCTCCCAGCCCCACACTGTAAATGTGGTTGGTGTTAGGAAGGGCATCCAACTGTAGAAAACCCGCCAGACAGTCCTATGCGAGCAAGACAACCACTCTTGCCTCAAGTGGGAAAACCCCCGTCCAAACCCATGCAAGCGTAGAACACGGACGCTAAACCTGATGATGATGATGATGATGTGGCATTCTTTAAGTTGATAAATTTTGTTACCATGCTGGCATTTAGCCCTAAAGCACTGAAGAATTGGAGTTGTTATCAAAGAGCAATGTTTTTCTCATGTGCATTATTACTACTTTGTCATTGCTATCTATATTATCATATAATTAGTCAAAACCTGAATTTTACAAAGTAACAATTTGAAGATAGAAGATTAGAGGTCCACCGTGTCAAACTGTGTAAATTGGCATCAATACTGCGTGTGTATGCATTTGTGTATCATCATCATCATTATCATCATCATTTTACATCCGCTTTTCCCTGCTTGCAAGGGTGGGACGGGAACTGATTCTGGCTTGATTTCTACAGCTGGATGCCCTTCCTAACACCAACCTCATTTACATATATATATATATATATATCATCATCATCATCACCGTTTTACGTCCGTTCTTCCACGCTAGCATGGGTTAGACGGGTTGTCCTGTTGTGGGCAGTGTCTGGTCGGCTGACCATGCCTTGCTCATACAGGAACTGATTTTGGCTTGATTTCTACAGCTGGATGCCCTTCCTAACACCAACCTCATTTACATATATATATATATATATATATATATATATATCATCATCATCATCACCGTTTTACGTCCGTTCTTCCACGCTAGCATGGGTTAGACGGGTTGTTCTGTTGTGGGCAGTGTCTGGTCGGCTGACCATGTCTTGCTCATACAGGAACTGATTTTGGCTTGATTTCTACAGCTGAATGCCCTTCCTAACACCAACCTCATTTACAGTGAGTGCTGGGTGCTTTTTCGTGGCGCCTACACGTCCAGTTTACAGTGTGGGCTAGGTGCTTTTTTGCCGTGGCACCTCCACGACCACCTTGCAGTGGGAGGGTGTGGGGGCATATTGTCTATATGCTTCAGCTTGTACCCATGGGAGGTCGGGTACTCTGTATTACTGCGTGACGCCAGAGGTCACGGTCGTGTGTCATCGCCTTTGGGAGGTGTAATTGGGTAAGGTCGGCTTTTATCACCTCATCCCAGGTCTTCTTGGGTCTCCCCACTCCGCGGTTTCCATTGACTTCTAGTGCTCTGCACCTTTTTATGCAGCTGTCATCCTTCATGCGCATCACATGTCCATACCAACACAACCGCCTCTCCTGCACACAGCATTTGATTCCTCTTATGCTCAGTCTCTCTCTCAATTCATTTATGACCTGGGATGAGGTGATAAAAGCTGACCTTACCCAATTACACCTCTCAAAGGCGATGACACACGACCGTGACCTCTGGCGTCACGCAGTAATACAGAGTACCCGACCTTCCATGGGTACAAGCTGAAGCATATAGACAATATGCCCCCACACCCTCCCACTGCAAGGTGGTTGTGGAGGTGCCACGGCAAAAAAGCACCCAACCCACTCTGTAAAGTGGACGTGTAGGCGCCACGAAAAAGCACCCAGCACTCACTGTAAATGAGGTTGGTGTTAGGAAGGGCATCCAGCTGTAGAAATCAAGCCAAATCAGTTCCTGTATGAGCAAGGCATGGTCAGCCGACCAGACACTGCCTACAACAGGACAACCCGTCTAACCCATGCTAGTGTGGAAGAACGGATATAAAACGGTGATGATGATGATGATGATGATGATATATATATATATATATATATAAAGGTTTACATATATATATATATATATAAAGTCATAAATATATATGTTTTGCAACATGTCACTTTGTGGCTCAATAAAGAATTAATAAATTAAATAATCAGAGCTATATATCTATCATAAAACATGTCTATAGAATCGCCAGATAAAATATATATCTGGTCGATTTATACATGCTGTAGAAATATTCGATAAATAATCCGTCGTAACCGCCGCGAAGGGGCTGCTTTCGGTTATTTGTCGGAGATTTCTCCATAGGAGCCTTTATTCTTATAGCTTGGTCTAATTGATTTTTTATATGGTTAATTATACTAATTGGGAGAGGAAACGGTATATATTTTATTTGGAGATTCTATAGACATGTTTTATGATATATATATATATATATATATATATATATATATACATACATACAAATGGAAGTACAGCATATTCGAAGCCATAGCCTCAGCCAAGCCAACGAATGCTTTCAGCAGTGCAGCCAAGCACTCGACAAGGTGTAGGACCTCAGAGTAACAACATACAGTTTAAAGGGCTTTGTAAAATGAAGACAGCGACCGGTAATTCAGCCGGGGTCCGTAGCAATGAAAGAACTGACTCGTGAGACAAAAATTCATACACATATACATACATATACATATACATATAAATATATATATATACACATCTAAAAAAATAAAAAAAGCTAATAAAATAATTATTAAATGAAAATTTAAAACAAACATAGCATCCATATAGTTATAAAGATTTCAGCTTACCCTTTTGTTTAAGTCCAACATTACATGTAGTACATTTGAAGCACCCTGGATGATAAGGTACATCTTTAGCTTTGACAAACACACCACTAAAAAAAAGTGAAGTTAGATATTTGTCAACATATTTGATGAAAGTATATTTTCGATTGTTGATATTTCACTCATTGTCAATGTATTATTTCAACAAAAAAACAGGGCAGTGGATTGGCAGTATCGGTTTAGCGTAGGACAACATGCTTCGCGGCATAGAGTTACGGCCCTCTACGTTCTCTGTTCGAATCCCGCCGAGGTTAACTTTGCCTTTCATCCTTATGGAGTCGATAAAATAAAGTACCAGTCACGAACTGGGGTCGATTTAATTGACTTTCCCCTCCCGCAAAATTGCTGGCTTTGTGACTATATAAGAAACCATTATTTCAACAAAATAGAGTACACAAGCCAGACATGGCCACCTGACCTGTCTAGCTGCACTATGTGACAGCCTGTCTAATGTATGTAAGCATGGAAAGTAAATGTTAAACAGTGATAATGCTGATGATGTTCACATATTGAGAGGAGGGAATATCATCATCATGTTTACGTTTAATTTTTTCCATGCTGGCATGGATTGGATGAGAATTTCTTTGAAGCGAGATTTCTTTCCTGATGCCAATCTACATGTTTTTTTCAGAGATTGTATGTACTGTTGCTCTTCATTGAAATGCTAAGCCATGAGGCATTGTTTATGCAGAATAAAAGTAAATGATGCCATAGTTGAAAGATGATATAGAAAAAAATATTTATCAGGAATAACGTATAAGTAAATCCAAAGACAGTCTTATGTGATGCAACGCAACTAACAGCTAATAGTAATAATGGATTCAAACATAGGTTCAAGGATATCAATTTTGTGGGAAGGGAAAGTTGATTATTTCAACCCTAGTTCTTTTCTGGTACTTTATTTTACTGACCAAGGATGGATAAAAGACAAAGTTGATCTCAGCAAGATTTGATCTCAGAACATGGTAACAAATAGTGGTAACAAATAGTGCAAAACATTTGTCTGATGCTCTAATTACTCTGCCAATCCAGTCATTATAGATAATAGTAATAATTGTTTCTACTTTTGGCACAAAGCCAGCAATTATCTCAGTGTATGACTGGTACTTTATTTTATCAACCCTGTAAGGATGGGCGGGATTTGAACTCAGGTCATAAAGGGCCATAACTCTATGCTGCAAAGCATGGCGTCTGACCCTCTACCAATACTGCCATATTTTGGCACTAGGCTGCAGAGTCAATCAACTCCTAGTACATCACTGATATTTCATTATTCCTCTATCTCTTTCACTTGGAGATATAAAAGTAGTAGGGTGGAATTTGTGTTTAAAAAGTAGAAGGATAAAATTTAATATTAGTAAGTCTAGTATTTCTCTACTTAGTCACTTGACTACACTACCTCTAAATGATGTCTCATATAGGCTTGGTTGTGTGGTCAAGTAGTTCGCTGCACAACCATATGTTTCTGGGTTTGATCCTATTGCGTGTCACCTTGGGTAGATGTCTTCTATCATAGCCTCGAGTTGATCAATATCTTGTGAATGGAATTTGTTAGACAGATGAAATTGGGATAAGCACCGACCTAACGAGCCTTCTGTCTTAAGAAAGATTTTAGACTTAGACTAGTTGTGAGTGGCAATTAACATCAGCAATGGAATGACCAATGGAAACATTGTTTCCTTAGTCCGATGATTTGACAACTGGTTCTTTTTCCTTCTCCTTCTCTGATTTTCAGGGAAGAGACATGTTGGATGTCTCTCAAGGTTGACGTTGGAATTTGTGCCCAGCACTGCAGCATTAGGAACCTGCATTATATTGGCACTGGATAGATGAAAGGCAAAGTGATACCTAGTGGAATTTGAAATGAACATAAATAGTGTTAGCCATTTGAGACCAGTATGCCTTTTTTGTTACTCCCTCCCCACAATTCAATTTACATTCAATAGCCATCATGTATGTTATGCATGTATGTTTAATTCTTTCACCAATATAAAAAAAATACCACCTCCCACTACCAAAAAAAATCTATGTATGAGCATGTGTGTGTGTGTATGTGAGAGATCTCTTTTGGAGGAAAGATTTCTGATGCACTTTAGAAAAAGTTACTCACGTAACAAGCATATCACATCCTCCACAGCGCATATGTTGAATCAATTGTTGTTGTTTCTGAACAGCATCAAAATCAGTCTTTGGGGAACAGACTGAGCGGAAACCAGAAGGCATATCTTTGGCAATAGCTGAAATGAAAACAAGTGTAAAGCTGAAATATGGCCAAATAACAAATATAACAACTGAACATTTCATACAGAATAATAAAGATTATGAGAAGTGTGTATGAGAAGTGTGGTGATTGTATGTGTGTTTGTATGCATGTGTATATAAAAAATACATGTATGTACACATGTATGTATATATATATATATATATATAATCATCATTTTTACGTCCGCTTTTCCATGCTTGCATATAATAAAAATAATAATTGTTTCTACTTTAGGCACAAGGCCAGCAATTTGGTGGGAAGAGAAAGTCGATTAACTCAACTCCAGTGCATTACTGGTACTTTATTTAATAATAGTTTCTTATTTAGGCACAAGGTCAGCAATTTTGGGGGAGGGGAAAGTCCATTAAATCGACCCCAGTGCATGACTGGTACTTTATTTTATCAACCCCGTAAGGATGAAAGGTAAAGTTAACCCCGGTGGGATCATAAAGGGCCGTAACTCTATGCTGCAAAGCATGGCGTCCGACTCTCTATCGATACTGCCAATCCACTGCTGGTACTTTATTTAATAATAATAATGATAATAATAAAATAAAAAGCACGCAGAAAAATACATAGCCAAAACTCCAGGACTCACAAATACAAAAAAATAGCACTACTAGGCACCACACATATATTACAAAGAGTACTCTCAATACAATACAACGCCACCAAAAACCATACTGCACATACTCAAAGCACACAGAGCTGTGCTCGGTAATGCAGTAGAATCCAGAAGCAAGATACAGGCCCATTTGAGAGGTCAATAGCTCTGCTGGAGTAGTGTTTCAGAGTGGGGCAACCCATTCAACCCTTATTTGAAGGAGAAAAAAATACAGGTGCTAAATTGTATACATACACACACACATATATATATATTGTCATAACAAAAAAGCACTCATTCCACGATGCAAAAAAGAAAACTCCTAGTACATGTGATGTAACTACCCATCTAACCTATGTAGGCATGGAAAATATGGAGGCACATGGCTTAGTGGTTAGAGCATTGGCTTTGCAATCGAAAGGTTGTGAGTTCAGTTCTCAGACCGGGTGATATGTTGTTTCCTTGAGCAAGACACTTTATTTCACATTGCTCCAGTTTACTCAGCTGTAGAAATGAGATGATAGGACTGAGGTCCCTATCATTCCACTGCAAAGTGGTCATGGAGGTGCCACGGCAAAAAAGCACCCAGCACTCACTGTAAATACACCCTTGCAAGCAGGGAAAAGCGGACGTAAAATGATGATGATGATGATGATGATGATGATGATATATACATATAAAATGGGAATGTATTTTTGTTAGTGTGCAATCATTTTTATGTGTATATGCATATCAACATGTATGTATAGTTTTCTATATATGAATACATATATACTTACACCTTTATATGTGTATCTGTGTATGTGATTATATATGCATGTATGTATCATGGTGTTTGTGCACAATATATTCATATTGCATATTTCAATTTTTGTGTTTATTGCACAAGATTAGAAAATTTACATATCAAAATGTTAGCAGTAATCATTATTTATACATTTACATACATAAACATACATGACTTCTACACTCACACACATAAATTTCTATAAAATATTTCCATCAAGAAAGTTTACAAATAAAGATTTATATTAAAATAATACTTGTTGCTTTACAAATATCTAGATTGGTGTTATGTTTTCATGTTGAATTTTCCTCAGGAGTGACTACTTTGTTTTTATCCTTTTAAATATCAATGAAATAAGTACTGGTTATATATTAGGATTTATGTGTGTGCTCAATATCATTGAGTATGACTTCTTCACCTAATTTAGCCTACCTTTGTACCTTCTCAAAAGCAAGAATTATTAGTATGCTAGTTTTTGATGATTTTTATTACACAAAAATGTAAATTATATTTTTAAATTCCAAATGAAAATGAAAACAGGTAGCTTTTAGATTTGTTACATTTGTTCTATATATATATATAGAACAAATATACAGTTTACTATATAGTTTACTCAGCTGTAGAAATGAGATGATAGGGACTGGGTTCCCTATCATTCCACTGCAAAGTGGACGTGTAGGCGCCACAGCAAAAAAGCACCCAGCACTCACTGTAAATGAGGTTGGTGTTAGGAAGGGCATCCAGCTGTAGAAATCAAGCCAGAATCAGTTCCCGTCCCACCCTTGCAAGCAGGGAAAAGCGGACATATAATGAAATGATGATGAAATGATATATATATATATATATATATATATATATATATATATATATATAGAGAGAGAGAGAGAGAGAGAGAGAGAGAGAGAGAGAATCAAAGAGATTGTCTTAAGAAGCACTGGGAACATTTGAGATGAATGTATCACAATGCAAATGACCATAATAATATTAATAGTTAACCACTATAAATAATGGTTAAGGAAAGTAAACTTTTTTCATTTCCAGTGGCATTTTATTATTATTTATAAGGATTGACTATTATTATTATGGTCATTTGTATTGGGGTGCACACATTTAAAATTCTTCTCTCTCTATATATAAATTAATGTTAAGACAGATATTATGGTTACATAATCGTATTTATTGCATAATACGTATTTCAGTCGCACCAGTGTGTCATAATCAGATGTTAACACAATTATGGGAAGAAATTTAGGTAAGTTGATATATTTGTATATTGCTTTATGCTTGATAAATAGTATAAAAAATATCAAAAATATATAGCACTTGATACAGAAATATAGAGTAATGAATTTGTATTTATAAAACAATACAGGTTAACTTCTTGTGTAGTCTACCATTATTTTTAAGGTTTCAGTCTTGTTTATCTAAAAATGCTACAAAAAAACTATACTTTATAGATATAAACAGGGCCTAAAGACTAAGACTGCAAAACCAATGGTAGTCTGAACGATATATTATCTCATATTGCTTTATAATTACAAATATATATTTGCATATATACAGGGAACAACTTTTATTTGAGAGATGTTGGATTGAAAACATGATTGTGTTTTACTTTCATCTTTCTTGATTCTTTTTCTTATGAATGATTGATTTATGTCACTGAAACATATACCTTCCTAATGGCATATAGGTCTGCTGTCAAGATTCAAATCCCAGCAGAGCAAACATCAATCACATTGATCCTGTCAACTTTAAGAAGGCAGTAAAACAAGTCAATGTTGTCTAACTATAATGATGAGACTATAGGTATCTAGAAACATTGACAATACATTTAGGAATTTTACTGTTCAAAACAAATTTTAAGAAAATCATATGAAAATATGAAAAGAAAAACAAATAGTTGTGTTGTCTATTCAATACACACACGTATATACGTGTGTGTGTATATATATACACACACACGCATATATATATGTATATGTATAGAGGTAGAACTCTAGGAGGTTATAGCCGCAATAGTAGAGCACTCAGTCCATGAGACGAGTTCGGTAGAAGTTAGTTCCACAACAGTTAATTAACCATTGCCAAGGACAATTTGTTTCACCTTAACGGATCTTCGGCTCAGCGGAATGGTTTTCATCTGGATGTAAACCATGGTAAATTAACTGTTGTGGAACTAACTATGTATAGGTATATATATATATTTAGTAATCATTTATATGTGTGTATATATCTATTATCTGTAGAGTAGAATAACATTTTATTAGACATTGTCAAAAAGAGAAAACTAGAATATTCTGGACACTTAACTAGAAATATATGGTTGGCTGTGCTGAGTCTGTGGTGAAACCTGCGCTTTTCATCAGCTAGCCTTGACTTAACAATCTCCCTGCTTCTCTTTGCCAGACACTTTACCAGGGAGGCTTAACAAGGAAATCCCTCTGTAATTGGAGCAATATCCCTTGTCTGATCATCATCGTCATCTTTTTGAAAATTGGGATTATCACTCCCAATTGCCATTGTTTAGATGCCTTTCCAGAGATCCAGGCCGCCCAGCACACACAAGTCAGCCAGCCTTCTCTATTTAAGGCTTTTAACATCTCAGATAAGATTTCATCTTCCTCAGCAGCTTTGCCACATTTGAGCTCTTTAACGCTTTTGTGACCTCAGCCTCCGAGAGATTAGTCATCTCTCCCAGATGCAACTAGTGTACATCAGAAGATGCCAAACTTTGTAGGCCTCCTTCTTTGCTTGTCTGAACCAAGGGGTCCTCATCCATCCGGTGCCTCACCAAGCCTCTTTTGCTCAAAGAAACTGCCGAGCTGAACAATTTCCACTTCGTCTCAACATCCTCAGTTTGCTCAGGGAGTTCTCTGAATTTGGATGTAATAGCATTTGCATACCTGGTTATGACTTCCTTATCTACCAACACTTCCCACTTTATCCTGTAGGTCACCCTGGACCTGCTGCCAGTTTTGTGGGCTTCTTTGGCTTTAGGTAGTTTCAAGTTGCAGATAACTAGATGGTGATCAGTTGACAGCTCAGGCTCTCCCTTAGCATGGTTACATTGTGCTATGAGAAGGGTTCTGAAAGGACAAAATGGTTTAATAACATCCATGAGATTGGCTGGTCTTGCTTGAGGATCCAGCCGGATCATTTGGAGACGGTTGCTCCTGACGGGATCCATAGGAAGGAGTGTTTGAGGACTCTACCCCCACGACCCTCTCAGGAAGGAGGAGGAGGAATATTTTTTTCAATTCAAGTGTCCAAAATATTTTAGTTTTCTTTTTTAGTTTTGATAATGTCTAATAAAATGCTATACTACTGTACAAATATCAGATAATTGTATTGAAAAATCAAAATAAATACAAATATAATAATAATAATAATTATTATTATTATTATTGTTATTATTATTATTATTATTATTATTATTATTATTATAAAGGGCAGTGGCAGTATCGGTAGAGCATCAGACACCATGCTTTGCAGCATAGAGTTATGGCCCTTTACGTTCTGAATTCAAAGCCGCCATCGTTAACTTTGCCTGTCATTCTTACGGGGTCGATAAAATAAAGTACCAGTAATGCACTGGGGTAATTGCTGGCTTTGTGCCAAAAGTAGAAACATTATTATTATAAAAAATTATATTATTTTAATGAACAAAATAGTAAATGGACCTATTAATTCACTTTTGGAAAAAATATTCAATTGCCTTCTGATATTATTGTTAGAATGCCATGTGTCCATCAGGACTTAGTCTTCATCTCTCTATTGTTTATCATAATCTTCCAAGCCATAACAGAGTGGCTGCCCATGGGAACTATTGTATGTTGTATGCTAATTGCTCAACTTAGTTCTAATAGTTGAATCAGTGGAAAAATTAAAGAAAGAGTTCAAAGCAGTGAAGAAGAGCCACAAAGTAGCAAAACATGAATCTTAATTCATATGTGTGAACATTAGAAAGAAAGTAGTCAAATTTGCTCTGCAAGATGTGTAATGCTACATGTGCATGAACGACAGAGCACAAATGAGCTAAGCAAAAAAATTGGGTATAAGAGGAAACAGCAGCCATTTGTGAGAGAAGAAAATTGCACTGGTATGGACATGTGATGCATATGAGGGATAAGAGTTAGATAAAATGGATGCTATAGTATCTGCAGACCTAGTCATGACCTCCTCATCAGCCAGCACTTCCCATTTTATCTTGTAGGTTGAACTGGACCTACTAGTTTTGTGGGTCCTCTTGACTTTAGGTAGTCTCAGGTTGCAGATAACAAGATGGTGATTGGTTGAGATCTCACCCTCTCCCTTGACATGAACATCCAGCACAGAACTGAAGAGATCAGAGACAATTTAAAACAATTTCCCTTATACTATGTGTATTTATGGATGTCTTTGTGCTGGGAGGTGTTCATATTAGAGAGCCCATTACTAGAACAGAAGTCTACCAAGAAGTGTCACATGAAACAGAGCAGTGAAATCATGAAAAAGAGGTGAAGGCTGATCTCAGGGACTGAACTTCAAAAAGGTAAAACAATGAAGGGTTGCAGTAAATGATGAGCTGTGCTGGAGGAAACTCCTTTAACTCATGTAAGTAAGGAAATATGGACATAAAATGGTGATGGTGATAATAATACTGCTAACTTAGCTAGAACTAGGAGTAGTAAAAATAACAATTAAAATAAATATAGGCCTCATTCTATAGACAAAAGTGTCCAAATAAGTAAATACAGTTAATAAGCTCATTTGAAGGTAAACAGTAACAAAAAAAATATATTATAATTTATAATTATGATTAAAGATGTTTTAAAAGGAACTTCATAACCATTCCAGCATGCTTGTGTCCATAGAGCACATGCATGTATATAGAAATGTATTGTAAGGTATATCTTGGAATAATGCACAAGATACAAGGTGAAACCATTCTTAAGCACATATACAATTAGAAAAACTAGAGAGTGCACTGACGCAATCTTTGCACTGAGGCAGATGTGTGAAAGGGATTTCAACCAGAACCAGGATGCTGAACCAAACCTTCATAGAACAAGAAAAGACTTTCACCAAGTTGAACAGAAACATTAGCTTAACCTTTAGGATATTGAAATGTTTAATGAATTGCTTCCCTTGACACTATATTATGTATTAAGGGGAGATTACTCTATTGGTGACTTATGTCGCTGACAGTGCCAAGAGGATTAATGATCTAATCTGTTCAAGAAAGGTAACAACTCATTATTTTACCTAAAAATAATTGAAATATGTAGGTAATGCATCAGATATGTAGGTAGTGAGTCAGATCTTGACATGTTTCAGACTTATTAGTTTATCTCAGCAAAATATAGCCTTGACAAGAACTGCCAGACAAAGATGACTTGTGAGAGATAATTAACATTAAGAGGTGGGGGAATTTAAGCTATGGACTGGAGAAAAATACCTAGGGACACATTCTGCATGAGACCAAAATAGTAAGATCAGTGTTAACAAACTTAATATAGTAATCCAAGAAATGTTTAATTAATTAAAAATTACACCCAAAGTGAGAAGAAAAATATCATTAGCTTATCTCTAGTCTAGACTGGAAGGATGCTGCCTCTTCACTTTAATCTAATGAAACAAATGATTAGTCAATACATAATATGCAACATATACTGCTAATACCCTCACAAATGGCATAAATGTCATAGTCTTGTTTCCTCTCTCCAATCATAAATTTTTAGCTTTGATCTATATAAGAAATGAATAGGGGTTATTTCTTCATTGTTTATGAAGCTATAAAAAGGCCAAATATTTTTTTAACAATACCAGAAATATCTATATCTATATATCTATATACATTTTGAATGTATGTTAGCTAAAAGTTACTGTTTCAATGGTATGAAAAATAGCCAAACGTGTTGGGTATATAAGCCTCTATAGATTCTATCCACTTTTTTTGTCTCTAGGCACTTATATGTCCAACTTGTTTGGCTGTTTTTCATATTGAAAAACCTGCTCTGAAATAGTTAAATTTAAACTAACAAACATTCAAAATTCATAATTTGCTCAACACTCCTTAAAATCCGATATAACTATTTATCTATGAAATTGTGTGCATCCCCGTATGCTGTAAGAAACAAGTTCTGGTGACAGAAAGAGCATCCAGCTGTAAGACATTGCCTCAAAAGATCTCCACCAACCCAGACATGGAAAACTGGAGCTGCTGCTGATTTATATATATATATGCATTCACACACACACACACGCACATATGTGTGTGTATGTATATATATATATATATATATATATATATATATATACACACACACAGCACATATGAATGTTCTAGAATATAAGCATACACACATCTACTCATTATAGGAAAGACCTGTTGACTTAAGAAACTATTTTTTCCTAATAATTTGTTTAAGAAGCATAAAGGCTTTAGCTTACAGACTACGAAAGTTCTGGAATTAAAACAAACAAAAAGAAATTAGTATGATTCTGAATATTATATCATTTATATGTGAACAGCTAACGTCTTTATTGACCTTCAATTGTTGGAAGAAAGCAGAATGAAATCTCTTTAACAATGCATACAAGAATCATTAAATGAACTTAGATCAAGTGTCTGAAAGAGAAAATGCATGGAATGATGTGAAATATGCGCAAAAAAAAAAAAAAAAGTAATAGAAACACAGTACAAGAGAATGAAGGATACAGCTGTAGATGAAATATTTTTGTTAATTGTAGCACAG
Organism: Eledone cirrhosa; assembly: GCA_964016885.1. NCBI lineage: Eukaryota > Metazoa > Mollusca > Cephalopoda > Octopoda > Eledonidae > Eledone > Eledone cirrhosa. The sequence continues at coordinate 51,032,182 of OZ024740.1, forward strand.
GAAACCATCAATGATATGGATAATATGATATTGAAAAATTTCTCAAGTATCAGCAGATATTGTAGGAGTTTTCTTAATTGTACATTTGTTGAGTTTTGAGTTTAAAGATACAAAAAAAGAGAAAATGATGAATGTAATAAATGCATAAGCATATAAAGAAACAAATTATAAACCAATACATTACACAGATGTAAACATGCATTCAAATAATACTTGTATCCACTTAAGTGTGTGTATGCATGAATATATGTATATGGTAGATATTTGAGTAACTATAGATATTACAGGTGGTTTGTCAGATAAACACTTAATGCTGTAATGCGATTCCATCTCAGACAGAGTTTATACTTAAGTGTACTCTAGAGCTAAGGTGGCTGTAATATACAAAGTGTAAATACAAGTGAGCAGGAACAAAGTCAAAGTCACACTATATATAAACAAGTAAGACTATTATTCAGCAGAGTACTCGATACTTGGGATAGTAGAGTAACTAAATATTAAAGAGAGTCAGAGCCTGACGGCTGAGCTCTTGCCATTTCGAAAGCAATTTGCTGGAATTTGCTGTTGAAACAGCAAGAGCTCAGCCGTCAGGCTCTGACTCTCTTTAATATTTAGTCACTCTACTATCCCAAGTATCGAGTACTCTGCTGAATAATAGTCTTACTTGTTTAAAACTGGTAAATTCCTGAACTATATATATGGTAGTTTGTCAACCAGTATTTTGTGTTGTTTCTTAACCTTTTCATTGCTATATTTATAATGAAACCAGTTGCCATGTTCAAATAATTTTTTAAATAATCAAGAATTTGCTAGATTTAGTATCTAACTTTCTAATTATTAAGTTGGTGGTCAGAGTATAAAATCACGATGAAAGGTTTTTAGGTAAATATAAACACTTTAAAATATACAACATTGTATTGTAGAACCAGTGGTGGTTTCAGGTGATATTATAGCAAAAGGGTTAAGTATTGTCTTTGTGGATAGCATGTTTCCTTATACCTATGTGCATGCATGATATGCTTAATTAGATACGTATATGCTTGTATTTGTCTCTGTATATATGAGTATTTGATGCATTTCTATCTCTATCTCTCTCTCTGGATATATTTAAGAAAATCAACAAGGAAAAATTACACAAGTGAATAATACAATACAATAAAGGTATATTAGTTGAGTACTTGATACACTATGAAAAAAGGTCCTATATATATATATATATATGTATAGATAGATACCCATGTATTATTAATGAATGTGAGAATGAGGACTCAATATCGCAATAGAGTTTAAATACTCATTTATTATAGCTAAGTGGTGAGATCTTTTACTCTGGAGTTTCATCTGTACACTCACTGGATCACCAGACAAGACATAGTGATAGCAGTCCCACTACCAGTAAGCATATCAACTAAGGTGGCATAAAAACATACCAAGGGGTTATTATGTAATCACTTTGATGTCTTTGAAATACATATAACAGGATTATATAATAAACCAAGGATGTATACTTAAAACCGTCTCTCTTCTTTATAATATACTAGCTGGCCCGTCTGGCTGGCGCCCGGCTAGGTATACCGGCATTTTATCTTTTCAGGAATTCCCCCTCCACTCCAGTGCAAAGATACTGCACGCCCTCTCAAGTCAGCAAGGGGGGAGGAGGCGTTAACATGCTCTGATGTTGGGTTTGAATAGTTTTTAGGATTCCCCAGTTCAGCAGCCAGTACGTTAAAGAAAATTGATAGTTACAACAATAAAGGCTGAACAGAGAACACATTTTTTACATTTTGTACAACCATAATGGAAATTCCAAGTAACAGAAAATACATAAATTACATTGTTAGAGCCTCAGAGTATACAATATTTTTTGTTCGGCCCTTGGGAGCAAAGATGAAGAGATTGTTTGGCGAGCTCACCCTAGAGCATCCTACATACAATTGACCATGGGATAAGCATGGTTTTCCCAGATGAAGGCCAGCCACTTTTAGGGTTTGACCCTGAGCTTTGTTGATGGTAATCGCGAAGCTTAGTCTCTCTGTTGCTCTAGTAACATTTTTTCTTCTGGAAAATCTGATATTGCGGCCAGGCTGGGACTATTTGGGTGGCATATCGGCAGTAACAATGGCGATAAGCCGTCTGTGCTTTCGTGAAATAAATACGTTTGTTTATATTTTGTTTTTGTGTATGCAAAAATATCTATACATGAATATATAATTATATATATTAAAATAACAGATTAAAGTTTAAGCAAAGAATCGCTGCTTTCACCCTTGACGGGATCTTCTGAAACGGAAAAAATCCATCTGTGAACGCAGAAGTAAATATTTCGAAAAACGTTACACACTATATATATATATATATACACACACACACAGATAGTGTCATAATGTCGTAATGCAGACAGCCAGACATACAGACAGATATTATAAGGGCGCGATGTTATAGCTATGTATCTATCTAAAAAGACAGACTAAGAAAGATAGAGGAATGTTGTATAATCGGAAGTGTTGACATTTTAAAATTTTTAAAGAAGTGAATATTTAAATAAACGATAAAATATCTTTAATCTTTTAACTAAATTTAGTAGACAAACATACCCTCACTTTCTTGGAAAAAGTTACATCTATGGTGAAAATTTGGTGGTTTGGTCCAGTCATTTGGCGAAAAGTTTGTTACATACATACGGCCATCAGCTTTATAATATAGATATATGTCTGTGTATGTGTATATATATATATATATATATATATATATATATATACACACACACACAAGTATATACATACACAAAATATTTCCCATGTGAAACAAGATTTAATTCTATGGACAATAAATGTCAGTCTGGTAGTCTAGACAGTCTGTAAATAGTTAAATGTTTAAAAACCTTCAACAACTTTTATCTGGTTATCTACTTTTAAAATCAGAATATCAGCTTTTAATAAATATTCTGACTCTAACTTCTTCATATCTAGCAGAGAGGATATATTTCCGTATTTTAGTTCTGAACCCATTTTTGAGATAATGAGTGCTGGTGGAACCGTCAAAGAATTAATCCCTTTGTTACAATATTGCCAATGATTTACAAATAATTTTTTTAAATAAAGAGATATTCAGTAATATAACTAAATTTCTCATCATTAAGCTGATGTTTGGAACTTAATTCAACAAAAGTTCTTACATAAAATCATGAAGGAAAGTGTTTGATAAACAAAAACACATTAAAAAAATAGGGTTTTTATTTTAGAACCAGGAGGGGGTGTTTTCAGACAGTTTGATGTCTAGAGGGTTAATCTTCATATGATGATGCAGCTCGGACAAGTTAAGTCTAGTAGAATCTATCCCTCTCCAGACTTCACTCATGTCAGGATTTGAACTTGCACTCTTAGTTTTTAAAAATGCTCATCTATTACATACTCTCTGACAGAAATGGTAGAAAATCAATATTTAGTTTTGTTCCAGCTTTGTCTTGAGTTCAAATCCTTTGCTCTTGTTTGTTTCATTTCATGCTATGGAGTGGGAGAAATTAAAATCCACCTGGATACAGGCAAGTCTATTCAAAGTAGAGGTGCGTGGCTTAGTGGTAACATTTTTGGACACACAATCACAAGATTGTGAGTTTGATTTTCATACTGAGTGGTGCATTGTCTTAACTTAGCTGGAAAAAATTAATTTTGATGTCACTGGGGCAAACTGTAACAGTTGTTGCTGTTGACAACATCAATGGTGTGGAGAGGAGAGACTGGCATGCATGGACGATGACTAGTCTGTCACAAAAACATCTTGCCCTGGCTTGGGCCATGCCAAGGAAACTTTTTAGATGCAAACCTATAGTCAGCCATGACTGAAGAGGGACTCCTCCTCCTTCTCATATTCAAGGTGGAGGTGGGGGTACCTACCTCCCTCACCAACTAAGTGAACTGAAATACATATATTTTAACTCAGAATTCTTGGTGTTGATAGTTGAATAACCTAACTATATAACCCTTCACTTCTATTAGATTTATAACACTATGTATATTGGACTTAAACGATTGATAAAACCCAAAATTAAATAAATATATAAGTGAATAAATAAACTTTTAAAAGTTCTAAAAGAAAATTAACTCCTTTGATACCAATTTGCTCCAAACTGCCTCTGTTTTTATGAACCCAAATCATCCATTTTAAATTGTTCATCTATATATCTAAAACAGAGAATGTCTGTCTGTACCCCTAAAACTCGAGAACCACCCAACCGATCCTTTTCAAACTTTACACATGTAATACTTATGGTCGTGTGAGTGTTTTGAGCAAACAATATTTAAAATGTTCAATGCCCTAGGGACCGCATCAGGCGCCGGTTAGCGATCGCTCTCTCTTTCTTAGTCTGTCATTTTAGAAAGATACATAGCTATAACGTTGTGCTCTTATAATATCTGTCTGTATGTCTAGCTGTCTGCATTACGACATTATGAAAACATTGACTTCGCTATCTGTGTGTGTGTATATATGTATATATATAGTATGTATATATATTTATATAGTCTGTAACGTTTTTCGAAATATTTACTTCTTCGTTCACAGATTGATTTTTTTTAGTTTCAGAAGATCCCGTTTGCTTAAGCTTTAATCTATTATTTTAATATATATATATAAAATACAGATATTTTTGCATACACAATAACAAAATATAAACAAACGTATTTATTTCACGAGGCTCGATAAGGATAAATATATATCAAATATCGTCTTGGCTTTTGTGGGTTGAACATTTTACTCTCAGGCACCCAATTAAATTAAGCCCCTGGTAATCTACGACAATTTTTTTTTATAAGCACAAAATGTAGACACCATCCCAAGGCCAAGGTATTCCATACTTCTCTGTACTGTTTTAGAAAGGAGGGATAAACATGCCAATCTATGTTTAGAATCAGAGCAATGCCGGGCCATTCTGCTAGTATTTATATTAAAACCTTCCATCATAATTTTATATAAGGACCTTTATTAAATTATGTTTCAAATACCAGATTAATAATGAAAATGGTAAATATATTACTAAATCCCTTAAAATCAACTTGTATCTAATTAATTATAACCATGAGGAATATTTTCTGAAAAAGAAAAAAAATTAAAGAAAAGAAACATTCTGAAATGTTTTAAAATAAAAATTAAAATAAAAAGAAGACAATATTAGCATTAGTTGCTTATCCTTTCCAATAAGTATTATTTCAAGTTTTCTGCAGATTTTTTTTACTGGAATTTAAAGAGAAAAGTAAATTTAGTGAAATAGCTTAGCTTAGTAAAAGATTATTTTGTTTTCTTAATACAAATTTCATTGCTGCTTTGTTTAGAATAATAATTTCTTTACTTATATATAATAATTGCTTTACTTATATATAATAATTGCTTTGTTTAGAATAATTATCATGAAATATTTGGTAGTTATTTTTCTTTCTTTTCTTTTTGTCTCGGACATTTTCTCAATGTCCAATGTCAGTGTGTATGAATGATGAAGCACAGATAAGTTGAGAGAAAAACTGGGTATAAGCTGAATCAGATGTTATGCACATGAGAGAATACTGCACTGTAGATAGATGATGACAATTGTGTAAAGAAGTATTAGGAGTTCCAAAGGGAAAGAAACCACTGAAGAAAAAAATAAGAAAAGCAAGGAAGACATAGGCAGAAGAGATGAAAATTGACCTCAGGTTGCTAAATCTCCTGTTTTGGAGAAATTTTATTAGTTATCTTTAATCTTTGTGTCCAAATTTAGGTTTGGGGACCTGTTTATATTACATTCCATAACATATCATAAGTTAATTTCATCTCTAGTTCTTCATTAAACTATATTAGAACTTTGTAGAATAATAAGCACCAGAATGTAACAAAATGATGTTGTGAGAGATATCAACTAACCATCTTCAGGATATTAGTGAAGGATTTTTGATAAAATGAAGCAAAAGGAAAATTCAGAAAGAACTCATGTGAAAAATATTTCATTCTTATTCAAAAGCTTTTCAAAAGGTTAACAGATTTTTAGGTTACTCCAAGAAACAACCTTTTCAGTTCAAGCAATATATTCTAAAGTTTTTAGCAATATCCTGTAAAGTCTATTATTACAAAACATTATGCTAAAATATGAAGAAAGATCTCATAAGTTTAATGATATATTTTCAGAATTATTTTAAAGTAGAAATTGAGTTAGTAGTTGTAGGGCAGAGGGGATGAAAAAAAAAAAAACAGGTGTGTAAAAGCGAAGCTGTGCAGATCATTAACAGACAACTTACTACAAATTTGATAAACAAAACTTTCTTGAACATATTACATCACACAAATAATTGACAAAATAAACCAAGGAATTAAACCAATTAATTACATAAAAATGAAATCAATAAAATAATGCATAGATTAAAAAGGAAACTCTTAGAAGTGTAATGGTATCATCGACTTTAATTTTGACCCATTCACCCAGCCAAAAATCTTAGAAATACTTCAGCTTCAAAAATGTAAATTTAGAACATCACCACACTTTGTATATTTTCCCATTTCTACATGGCTGAATTAATCATTAAGAAAAATAAGTACATGCTTAAAACATCAAGGGAAAAGAGATACCATTTTATTCAAATTAATTGTATTTCTCATTCCCCAAAAAAGTTTTTTCACAGACTTTATATAAGGATAGGGGAATGGAGGAACCATCACAATTTTTTAAGTACTAAGGGCCCCAAAAGACTTAATCCAGTCCTGGATGTAAAGATCAAGGGAGGAAAACATTCTTCCAGTTCGAAATTTCTATCTTGTAGGATGGAAAAAGTATTTCAAAAAGATTATCAACCATACCCAGTTTTCATTAACATATTTTAGATTATAGAAATGTGCGTATGAACTGATTTTTGTTTACTAAATAGGTTTACACTTACCCCCAGAGAACCTCTAAAACTTTAAATTCCCTTTAAAAGACATATTGAAGAGATAATATCTCTGCTATAAGCCAACATCAAACCTAAGGTTTCTATAATACACGTTTCATAAGCTATGCTTTATCACATGCCACACATTGGCATTTAAAATACAATTTGGTATTAGTTCACAATAATAAACTAAAATTATGTGAAACCAGGTTATCAAGGACTTTATAAATACTCCTTTTCATCCATTTTCAGTAAGTAGATATGTCCTAGACTACTATAGGCAAGTTTCGGAATCTGGAATAATTAGCTCACATCAAACAGAAGATAAGTAACTTTAAATTTCAATAAATGCAAGGTGGATTTATCAAAATGTATTTTAACATACTTAAATTTTATTTATATCAAAGTAGTTTTACATAGGCATAGAACTTGGAATTTTGATGTAAGAGGAAATGGGAAGTTGCCATTTTTATACATTTTTCAAGATTATTAATGACGTAAGCTAAGTAGAATGGTTCTAACAGGAAACAGAAACTGAGATATTGATACAACTTGTAAAGAACTAGGTTTCAGTATCCACCACTCTACTAAATAAATAATATAATTATTTGAATGGTATTTTCATGGGTAAGTCTTGACAGAATAAATTTAGTAAAAAATAAAGCATTTTGAAACAATATCCTTTGGTAGCACATGTTACTAAGTATAATGTTATTGTAGGAAGTACTTTTATTTTTACTATTATTGTTCATAGTTTATATACACATTTTTCCACTTTTTACCATGTTTACATGAAGGGGAGTTGAATCTATAAAATTAGATATTTGATTGTTTGAGGAAGCATTTATAACAGCTCAATGATACATCATATCCTTGACAGCTCAGCTTTTAATAGAATAAAGATTTAACCCTTTAATGTTCAAACCGGCCAAAATTCTCTACCTCTTTCTGTTGAAACTGGCTGTAACTGGTCACTCAAACTGATGTTAAGGTATTCTTCTCAAAATAAATACTTTCAAAATCTCATAGATTCGATATTATGTGAGATAATTATGTGAGGTAAAGCCTTTACCATGAAAATACAATAGTATATATAGAGTAATGTAAATGCTAAAGGGCTAAAGTTTATGCAGTCAAATTTTTCTATATGGAAAACATTTGTTTTAGGTAGAGTTTTGTTCACATTAACTGGCTTGAAAATTATTACAGCCTTCAACCCCCAGAAACGTTACCTAGTTTTTGAGACACCACTATATTCCAATTACCTTCTCTATGTTAATAATTTAGCTCACCATTTCAGGTTAAAGAAACGCAAATGTCTGCAGTGCTCCTGCTGCTTATCATAGTAAATTGTACCAAAACTTTTAATCAAACACTGTTTTATTGACTTGATTTTTTAACTAACATCTTTTCATCAAAACTTAAGTAAAAATTCATCATTAATAACAAATATATATATATAAACATCGATGTCTCTTGTTGAGACATGGCAAGAGTATATTAGAATTCATAGAAGAGTGAGAAAACTCAACACTAGTCAGTGTTGAGTTTTCTCCTTTTTCTAAGAATATATATATATATGTGTGTGTGTGTGTATACATATGCATGCATGCATGTATGTGTGTGCATGTATATATATATATATATATATATATATATATAATTTGAAAATGTGAGTGTCCCAATAAATAATAGTTGAGAAAATTGGATAAAATACCCTTAGTGATGGAAAATTGTGGACAGAAGTGCCTGTAGTATTTGCATGGTATTCAATATCTCACACATACTTCTGTTCACATCTCTCTCTAATAATATATAACCTGATGTTGTTAACTATTATTTCTAGGCATTTTCTGTGTTGGGATGCTTACATCTTCAAATTTAAAACCCTCCCAACGCTTCATAACTCATAAATTTATATATATATACATATATCATCATCATCATCATTTTAACATCTGCTTTCCCTGCTAGCAAGGGTTAGATGGGTCTACATGAACTAAGTCAGTACTGAAGCAGAGCCACTGATCTTTCAGGTAGGCCAGGGATATATATATATATATATATATATAGGAACCAGTAAGACCCCGACTGCTGAGCTCAAGCCGTTTCGACGGCTAATTTATATATATATATAACCATCAAGAGCGTTGAGGTATGTGATACATCAATTCATGTATTTTATCTGACGAGGACGTACTGAAAAAACAGCTCAGTACCTTCGAAATATATATAATAAAACATATTTTGATTATGTGAATGTCTTCATTTATTACTATTTTGAATTATATATATATATATATATTTATATATATATATATATATCTATTCTTTTACTCTACCTGTTCCAGCCATTCGGCTGAGGCCACGCTAGAGCACCACCCTTATATATATATATATGTATATATATGTATATATATGTATATATATATATATATATATATATATATAAGCATGGAAAAACAAACATAAAAACGATATGATATATATATGGAAGCATGGAAAAACAGACATAAAAACGATTATATATATATATATATATATATATATATATATATATATATATATAGAAAGAGAGAGAGAGAGAAGAATAAATTATTTTAATATCTATAAAGGTTAAGGAATGGAAGAAACAGCTGAGTGCCAAACTCCTATTCCTTTTTAGTATTAATTACATTCCTTTTAATTATGAGTTCAAATACTGCTAGGAATGACTGCTTTGGATTTCTCTAGGTTTGATTTATATAGATACCAGTAACACACTGTAGGCAATTCAAATGATATTACCCCTCTCTTACAAACTCCTGGCTTTGTGCTATTGTTAGAATTCATTATGTAGGAAGTTCTTAACTGAAAAATGCTTCTATATAAACATAAGATTACAATGCATTCTTCTCTTTTTCCTATGTCTGACTTAAAATAATTCTGAGCTGTCTTAGCATTTATTTAACATGTCTTATAAGACTTAAATTCAACTAATAACCAATCTTAATAAAGCAATATCTTTTATTATATTTTTTGCTCTTTTTCTTCTGGGTGGAGGGCAGCGTTAAGATATATCCAGAGTAAGATTGTATGGTTTCTTTTGATGGAATTATTTGCAATCCTTGTCAAACACACTCTACTCAACATATAGTATCAACAGAAAACATAACATATGTAAGGCTTCTTGGTTAAGCTGGCATAAGTAAATTCAAAAAAACAAAAACAAAAGGAAAAAAAATGTTGGTAGAAATAAGAGTTATCCAAAAGCCGGGAGGAAATCAAAGGAAACCAGTAAACAAATATATTATTATTATTATTATTATTATTTGGTGCTTGTGGCCAATAAATGAAACAATTATTATTATTATTAAAATATATATAAAAAAAATAAAAACAAATAAAATATAAAACAAAAATAAATAAAAGAAATTATAATCATTGTCGGTATTATTATTATTATTATTATTATTATTGGAAGGGTGGTAGAGTGGTTGAAAATGAAAGATTTTATCTCACCACATTTCACATTCCAAATTAAAATTCAGCAAGGATTAGCTTTATCTTTAATCCCTTTGTGGTTGATTAAATAAGTACCAGTAAAATACCTGGAACCAGTCAATCCTTAATTCTCTTTTTCTACTAATTTACAGTGTTATACCATTTATACCATTTAACTTTTGCCCCTTCATTTCTAAGCTCAAATCCTGATATGGTTAATTTTTAGAATTAATAGAAATAAATTATGTATTATGGCCAATTCAATTGAAAATTGGTTCTGTGAAATTTGGTTTGTGATTATGGAATCGATAGAGTATTCAATGAAATGTTTCGCAGTATATAGTGATGTTCTTGTATATTCTAAGTTCTAATTCTGCTAAGGTTAACGTTGCCTTCCAGAATCAATGAAATAACACACTAGACAAATACTAGGATCAATTTAATTGACAAAACCTGTAAGCCCTCACCTCACCCCACCAGATTATGACTTTATGGCTATTTAAGAAATTATCAGTATTTGAGCACTCCTAGCATTGATAGGCATCAAATATGTAGAGAACTCGGCTTAGTAGACAATACTAATTTTCTACAAAATTGCTGTTATACTCAGTGGAAAGAAATTATTATGAAAATTTTCCTCAAATTCTTACATATTTTTATAGCAACATCCCTAAACAACAAAACAAAATATCTTTTTTCTGTGTTTTATTTAATTTATTTATTTTTCTTTACTTATAATTGCATATATACAGTATATAACTTTGATAGGTTTCGGCCAGTATTGGCCCCGGCCTTGTCTAACTTAATAGCACCATATACATGAATATAAGCCAAGATTTATGAGACAAAAAAAATCGATGGTAAACAGGGGTCAGCCTATATTTTGTTGATTTTCACTAACTTCAAATTCTACGTAAATGAGGAGCTAAAATTTTTCCTTTGGAGGTTACACTTTGGAGATGAATATTACAATGGTTTCACTTTGGAGGTAAAATTTGTTTGTCCTATCATTTTTAACATTTTGAATGAATATGGCTTTCAAAACAGTCAGAAATTAGTAAAAATTCATTACATAATGGAGTTGTGAAACAAAAACGATACTCTAAAAGACATCTAAAATATTTTAAATATCAAAATATTAAAACATCATAAATATATTCTCCACTCATGACAATTTCTAAACTGCACCATTTAAACATAATATGTTGATTAGCTGCTTTGGTTTATACACAAGGTTTGGATTTTTGCCCACTTCTCAGACATAAAACGGAGGTCGGCTTATATTTGTGTATATACAGTATTTATTTAACTGTTTAATTTGTTATTTTTCATCAGAGGGTTTTTGAAGGAATTTCAATCTTAAATAGAACTCTAATTCTAACTTAGAAACTACATTTGACCAGGCCTGTTGTCAAGCTTTGGTGTTTGGCATTGCTTTGGAACATGGGCACTCTAATTCACAATCATTCTAAGGCAGAGATTTGGTATCAGCATATCTACATGATTTTTTTCTAAAATTGAAAAGGGAGTAGTGCCATTTAGTGACCCCCCTCTCCTCAAGTGCTTCCCTTTCATTGAGTAACAACCCCATTTTTTACTTTTACTTTGGTAATATCATTAGGTTACTGTTGCTAATGTTGGTGATTATGCTGATAATAATATCTTGGTTTAGTTTTAATGAGTAATTGGGAAGAAAAACTCAAAATTCTTTTTAAGTAGAAAGCCATTTTGAGAATAATAATTTGTAATTAAAAAAAAAAAAATTAAATGTTATTTTGTTGTTGTTGGTAATTATAAATCATAACACAAAGGAACTAGTTGCTAAATATAGATTTTGATGTACCTATCTACTTGTGATTGGGTTGATATTGGATTTTTAATGTATGTTGAGTCATTTTATGAACTGAATGAAGAGTAAGAAGTAGGGATAGATAGATAAAGATGTTATGTATGTATATACGTATGTATGTTCCCTTTTTCTCTTAATTTTTTGTTTACTTTTGACTAGCCATCCTCCCAGTGACAAGGTTATAAAGAAAAGGAAATTGTCATCTCTTGTGTAAGCATTCATCCTTTGAATTGTAAAAATATATGTATGTCTGTATGTGTATATGTTCTTCTGGTTTTATTATTTTATAAATGTTCACCAATAGAGAGAGAGCCAGTTTCTAACATAGAAACAAGACTCTTTCATTGGAATTTAGACAACACCAATTAGGTAAAAATGTATGTCAATCTTTATGCGCTTATATGTACATGGGTGCTGGTATGTATGTTACTGCATGTGGGAATCTGTATGTTTTGAGCTATATGTGTGTATATGTATATGTTTCTGTATCTAAACATGTATATACAGTTATTATATGCTGATTTCTGAAATATTTTACATATTTTTACAATTCCATTAATGGACTGTACTTGCAGCTTCTTAACTAGCAGTGCTCTTTTCAAGATTTATAGTGAGACAGTTAGTTACATATACAAGAGCCCTAATGATCACAGTTACAAATTTAAAGCTATAGTCAAGGTAGAGTATCTACAGATTCCTCATTAATTCAGCATAAATGTTCTCCTTTTCACTAATCTTTAGTGTTGATGTTGTCATATCTAGCCATGTTGTTTGTAGAAAATCCTTGTAAGGTGAATTCAATTTTTAGACTGATATTTCTTCTACGATTTTGAATAAAAAGTGGCTTCAATGAATATCATCAGAAGAATATCCAGTTATTTAACAAGGCTGGTAGTTGTGGCATTATTGTTGGAGATACTAGTCATCTTAAATTTCATGAATAGTCTCTCTTGCCAAATGTCTGACTTCTCACATTAAGTATCTCATGCAAGTATGTATTTATTGCTATGAATGTTTATACATGCATATATATATATATATATATATATATATATATATATATATATATATATGTATATATATATATGTATGTGTATATTTATTTATTCAGTTGGAATGCAGAATGGCTGTTCATTAAATCTTAGTTCCTTAAGAACAAATATTCCAACTAAATGTATGTACATGTGTATACACACCCACACACACACACATATATATATATGCATATATATGTATATATGTATCATCATCAGCATTTAACGTCCATTTTCCACGCTAGCATGGGGTATATATATATATATATGTATGGATATATGCTTATATATATATATATGCATATATATATAATATATATATGCATATATATATAATATATATATATATATATATATATATGCATATATATATATATATATATATATATATATGCATATATATATATCATCGTTTAATGTCTATCTTCCATATCTTCCACGCTAGCATGGGTTAGACGGAAGTTCTCCCACTTGAGGCAAGATTGGTCGGGTGACCGTGTCTTACTCGTATAGGACTGTCTGGCAGATTTCTACGGCTGGATGGCCTTCCTAACACCAACCATATTTACAGTGTGGACTGGGAACTTTTTACCATGTTACCTACACGGCCACATTACAGCGTGGACTGTGTGTTTTTTTTTTTTGTCGTGACACCTACACGATCTCATTAGTTTGGACTGGATGTTGTGGTACCAACATAACTTTATAGAGAAAGGGCGGTGTTGGTGGGAGTGGGAGGATGGAGTTGGGTAGTGGGTTGGGGTATAGGTTTGGTTTGGAGGGACCTACTGACTGTAGGTTAACTTTGCACGTAAGGAAGCCAGGTCTTCTGTAATACTGCGTAGCACCAAAGATCTTGATCCAGTGACATTGTCTTAGAGAGGTGCAAGTGTGCAACATGATAAAGTCCGACCTTGCACACTTGCACCTCTCTAAGACAATGTCCCTGGATCAAGATCTTTGGTGCCACGCAGTATTACAGAAGACCCGGCTTCCCTACGTGCAAGTGTGCAAGGTCGGACTTTATCAAGTTTATCTGGGTCTACCTACTCTATAACTTCCATCAATTTTGATCGCCCTGCACTTTTTTATACAGCTGTCGTCTTTCATGCCCATCACTTGACCATACCAACGTAATCTTCTCTTCAGTAAACAGCATCTGATCCCTCTTATTCCTAATTTCTCACTTAGTTCATTTATGTTTTGCTGTTTGTGTATTACTATTACACATCCAACGGAGCATGCATGCTTTGTTCCTTCCAGTCTGCACAGGTCCTCTGTACACAATGCCCATGTCTTACTGCCAAGTAACATTACTGTTCGTATGCAGGCATCATACAATCTGCCTTTCATTTTTAGAGAGAAACCTCTTGTGGCCAACAGCAGTATAAGCTCTCTGAACTTTTTCCATCCCATTCTTACTCTGGCTACTGTACTTTCAGAACACCCACCACCACTGCTGATTTTGTCACCCAGGTAACGGTAAGTGACCACTATTTCTATGGAACCATTTGGGCAATAGAAAGAGCTAGTATCTTGTGGGCACTTGCTACTTATTGCACCTGAGGATCGGCCACATATAAAATCTACGTTCTTAGATACCTTGTCTGTGATCCCACTACATCTTTTATGTACCCATCGTTTACATTTGGGACATAAAATGGAATTTCTGCCTACTCCTTTCCTACATATTAAGCATGGCCATTTCCCAGAGGGCACCTGTGCCCTATTTTCCTTTCTACATACTAGAACTTTAGTCTTAGACAAGTTAACTTTAAGGCCTTTTGATTCTAGGCCATGCTTCCATGTTTGGAATTTCTTCTCTAGTTCAGCCATAGATTCAGCTATGAGAGTTAGATCATCTGTGTATAGAAGTTCCCATGGGCAGCCGGTCTTAAACTCTTCTGTTATAGCCTGAAGGGCAATAATAAATAGGAGGGGGCTAAGGACAGAGCGTTGATGAACACCAACTTTTACGCTAAATTCTTCACTATATTCATTGCTAATTCTACTGATACTGACTATATATATATATAGGAAAAGTATGACTCCGGCGGCAGAGCTCAAGCCATTTCGACGGCTATTTCTGGACTAAATTAGAATTTTTAGATCAGGCTAAAAATTCTAATTTAGTCCAGAAATAGCTGTCGAAACGGCTTGAGCTCTGCCGTCGGGGTCATACTTTTTCCTATTTCCCACTCTACTACTCTAAGCATTCAGTACTCTGGTGCGTTATGGTCCATCTGGTTCCTTACCACATTTCCTTTGTTATATATATATATATATATATATATATATATATATATATATATATATATCATCATCATCATTTTACGTCCGCTTTTCCCTGCTTGCATATATATATATATATATATATATATATATATATATATATGACATATATATATATATATGTGTGTATGGATAGGTAGATATATGAAGCCAGCAGACAGAAACACATGGAGCGGGACGCTAAGGAACGTTGTCAGGCATATTAAAAAACTGGATGATGATGATATATATACAGAGAGAGAGAGAGAGAGAGAGAGAGAGAGAGAGAGAGATATGCTGTGTGTGTGTAAAATGTAGTAATCTTTAGCTTTAGGGGGATTTTTCATAATAGGAAAAATATGAAAGGAATTTGTAGCTAAAGTGGTTTAATTGTGGGTGTGGTTGATGACAAGATACACATATATTTGTTTTGTACATATATAGCATGTAAGCCTATCCATATTCCTGCTTATAGGCACATATTAACACACATAACCACATATACATATATATGGATAGATTTGTGCACATACTTGACACGAAAATGTATGCATCAAATACACACATTTATGCAAATGCATATATGTAGATTCATTCACCTATAAGTGCATATATACTAACGCCCACACATACATCACACAAACACTTGTACATAAACACAGTTACATATGTATATATGTAAGTGTGCTTATATACCAGTGCTTTGAATGGCAGTGTTGCATGGAAGTGAGACCTGAACAATGTGTGCAGAGGACCTGCGAAGATTGGAAAGAAATGAAGCTTGCATGCTCTGTTGGATGTGTAACAGTAGTGTGCATAAACGGCGAAAATTCAGTGATCTGAGAGAGAAACTAAGCGCAAGAGGGGTTAGATTCAGTGTACAAGAGAGGATGACATTGTATAAATGGTGCAGGGCACTGAAAGTCGAGGGAAACTATAGAAGAGGAAGACCTAAGAAAGCTTGGGATGAAGGGATAAAAGCTGACTTTACCTAATTAAATCTCACAAAGGAGATGACACAAGATCAATATCTGGTGTTATACTGTACTGCAGAAGACCTGCCTCCCCATGTGCACAAAATGAAATGAAACACACATGTAGAGAACACACTTGTCTGCACGAATCTTCTCTTTTCCCCTCCCCATTCCCTTTCTCCAGTCTTAATACCGTGCCCTCACCAACTAAATATCCCATGCACCACCTCCAAATCCTCACCACTGATATCCCTCTTGCCCAACCCACACTTGAAAGCTGAACATGCTCTACATCTGATCTCCCACAATACCATTACTATGACAAAAATCACTAAATCTACCCACAACAACAAAAGCACCCAGTCCTGTAAGTTAGTGACATGATAAAAAGTACCCAGTTCACACTCTAACATTGTTGGCATTAGTAAGGGTATCCAGCTGTAGAAACCAAGCCAAAATATAGATACGTATGAGTAAGATATGGTCTCTGAACTTGACTTGTCTCATAATGTGACAACCCATCTAACCTATGCAATGGATGTTAAATTATGGTGATGATATATATACGGGTGTGTCTTTGTGTGCATATATGTATTT
Organism: Eledone cirrhosa; assembly: GCA_964016885.1. Taxonomy (NCBI): domain Eukaryota; kingdom Metazoa; phylum Mollusca; class Cephalopoda; order Octopoda; family Eledonidae; genus Eledone; species Eledone cirrhosa. The sequence continues at coordinate 51,049,280 of OZ024740.1, forward strand.
ATTCATATCTAAAATTATGCTGATATCCCCAAAATTAACTATGCTAAGTGTTGTGCCTATGATAACTAAATATCTAAAATAGTAAGTTTAACCATTTTGATACCAGCCCACCTGAAACCACCCTGGTTTTAAGATAAAAACCATCCATTTTAAAATGTACCTAATTATATCATCATGTTAAGTAATGTTCAAAACACTAGTCTACTAATGGAAAATTTAAATTCTCAATAACTATTCTTTATTCATAATTCCCATACAAGTGAGAAATCTGATAATTAAACAATATCAAAGAAGAGAATAACATACTTTTGACTCCAAATATCTCTTAACTCTTTAGCATTTACACACGTGGGCATGCCCACAAAGTCAGAAAACAGCACAGTTCCCATGACTTTTGGGAATTTCTTTTCATGCTCAGAGTTGCTGAAGCATGGAACAAACTACCGGCATCAGTTATTAGCTGAACAAACTACCTGCATCAGTTATTAGCTGTCGAGACACTGCATCCTTTAAAACCACCATGCTTCCTGAGATTCGCCAACACTACACCTAATATTCCCCCTCCATACACACATGTATATCATGACTCACACTATTCACTTCCCTAACATTTGTATATTATTCTATGTACTATACATGCACCATTGACGAGTTGTAGTGCACCTGAGCACTTTACACAATAATTTCATTATTATTATTATATTATTATTACTCTATATTTACTATTATATTTTCATGGTAAAGTTTTTACCTCCCATAATATTAAATCTATGAGATTTTGATAATATTTATTTTGAGAACAATACTTTCACATAAGTATGAGGGGCTGGTTATGGCTAGTTTGAACAGAAAGAGGTGAGAGAATTCTGGCCAGATATGGCCGGTTTAAACTTCCTTTTGGAAGAATCAAGAAGTCTAGAGAAGATTCCAACAATTCTTGGTATTTGATAACTAAATGTGAATTATGCCAATTTAGGCTTGATCATATCCAGTTGAACAGTAACAAAGTTCTTGATTTGTATCTTAGAGGCGAAAGATTTGCATAAAAAGTAAAAAGATTTCTCCATTTTATAAATAAAGGAAGCCCTTTGGCTGTTTCATATTTTGCTTAATGCAAAAACACCTGATCTATTTTAATCCCATGAAAGTATAAATAGATTTATAACTGAAAACTATATACATTTATCTAACTTAAAACACATGTATAGAAATATGAAATACAAAGTTTCTTTCTTTGAAAGAGTGAAAAGTTGTTTTAAAAGAAATTAAAATACATTATAAAATAAATATATGGGAAGAAAAATGACTAATAGTGAACTTTATAAGAGCCTAGTGGTTATGTAAAGTAGTAAGGTGCAGTCATGTAAGGAAATCTTAATGAGAAATTAAGTATTCTATTTTCATTGGTAAGTACAGAAACATGAGATGAAAAGAATGTGTAAGCAGTGAAAAAATAAAACAAGTAAAAGAGAAAACTAGTAGGTAGAAGAGTAAAATGGAAAAGGAAAAAATGAATGATGATGATGATTGCAGTTTCATAATATTCCTTGAGGAAGTAAATTATATATTCTCATTGCAGTGTTTTTCTATTTAGTAGTTTAGGGAGATACATATAGACCCATAATCTATCATCTATGCTGCATTGTATTGCAGGGAAAGACATTCCAAATAGACACTATTACAAGAATAAGCAATACATGGAGGCTCAGATCACTGTAATAAGCAGTAGGGATAATATAGGATTGATGAGTGTTTTGTTAGCTTCTAATGCTGAGCTGAAATTATTCAACAAGCTGATGAAGATCAGTTGGATACTTCCAATAAAGATGTTTCTAACATTGGCACAAGGTAAACAATTTTATATTGGAGGAGATACAGTCAATTATGGTACCAGCTTTAAGCCTGGTGCTTAATTTTTGTTTAGTTTTTCCTTTTTATTATCAGACACAGAAGACTAAAAGTCTAAGTTAACTGTAGCCGAGTTTGAACTCAGAATGTTGATGGGTGTAACCAAATACAATGCATGAGTCTGCACTACCATTCCAACCACTAATTATGTCAATCAACTACTTTTACCATTTACCAGTAATGCCTGAACCAACAACAGAACTTTTACTTAGTTACTTAACATGCTAGAAAAAGTAACCAAATCTCCCCCATTTCACACTCTAACATTTATAAAAAAAAGATCTAGATGGGATGAACACCTTTGATCATAGGCTAACCTGAGGCTAAACAATATCAAGAACAACATCCAGTAATACTAAATGTGAACATTACAGGGCAGCAGTAGACTATCAGAGAACTAAATGAATATCCTTCTTTCAATTATAAATTGTAACCATACTTCTTAATGTAAAGTATAAAATGTATCTGAGTACAGCATAAACAGCTCAGCTCCCATTTCCCTTTTCTGGAAATCTTAGGCTTGAAGCATACATAGGGAAGACACCAGAGGGAATATTCCAGTATATTTTCCTTAGGGGTGCAATCATAACATTGCTACAAACTATTTATGGAGAGAGAGAGGGGGGGTGCTGAGTAAATAGATAAAAAGATAGATAGATATTGCTTTCCTTTCCCTCCCTTGGAATTCCTAGGCTTCATACACACATGGAAAAGCCATCCAGGTATTTTCACTGGAGATACAATAACACTATAGTAAGTATACTGTATACATACAGTGTTTTATAATGTTGTTGCATATAGGTTTTTAGGGAACTTAAAATAGCATCCCTTATATATATATATATCATCATCATCATCATCGTTTAACGTCCATCTTCCACGCTTGCATGGGTTTGGACGGGAGTTTTCCCACTTGAGGCAAGATTTGTTGTCCTGCTCGTATAGGACTGTCTGGCGGGTTTTCTACGGCTGGATGCCCTTCCTAACACCAACCACGTTTACAGTGTGGACTGGGAGGTTTTTACCGTGTTACCTACACGGCCACATTACAGCGTGGACTGTGTGTTTTTTTGTCGTGACACCTACACGACCTCATTTGTTTCGGACTGGATGTTGTGGTACCAACATAACTTTACATTGAAAGGGGTGGTGTGGGTGGGGTGGGGGTAGTGGGACGGGGGTGTATTTTTGTTAGAGGTGCCTACTGATTGTAGTAGGTTTCACTTTGTACTTAGGTAAGGCGGGTCTTCTGTATTACTGTGTAGCGCCAAAGATCACGGTCCAGTGACATTGTCTTGGAGAGGTGTAAGTGTGTGAGGTCGGAATTTATCAAGTCGTCCCAGGTTTTTCTGGGTCTGCCTACTCCGTGGTTACCGTCTATTTTTATTGCTCTGCACTTTTTTATACAGCTGTCGTCTTTCATGCGCATCACGTGACCATACCAACGTAGTCTTCTCTCGAGTAAACAACATCTGATCCCTCTTATTTCTAATTTTTCCCTTAGTTCGTTTATGCTTTGCGGTTCACGTATATTACTATTACACATCCAGCGGAGCATGCAAGCTTCGTTCTTCTCCAGTCTGCATATATCCTCTGCACACAATGCCCAGGTCTCACTGCCAGTAACATTGCTGTTCGTATGCAGGCATCATACAGCCTGCCTTTCATTTTTAGAGAGAACCCTTTAGCGGCTAATAGTGGTATAAGCTCACTGAACTTTTTCCATCCGGCTCTGACTCTAGTTACTGTACTTTCAGAGCACCCTCCACCACTGCTGATTTTGTCACCCAAGTAACGGAAGGTGTCCACTATTTCTATAGAACCATCTGTGCAATGGAATGAGCTAGTATTCTGTGGGTACTTGCTGCTACTTATTGCACCAGAGCACCGGCCACATATAAAATCTATGTTCTTAGTTAGCTTACCTGTGATCCCATTACATCTTTTATGCACCCATACTTTGCATTTGGGACATAAAATGGAGTTTCTACCTACGCCTTTCCTACACACTGAGCATGGCCATTTCCCGGATGGAACCGGTGCCCTATTTTCCTTCCTACAAACTAGAACTTTAGTCTTAGACAGGTTAATTTTAAGGCCTTTTGATTCTAGGCCATGCTTCCATCTTTGGAATTTCTTCTCTAGTTCAGCCATTGATTCAGCTATGAGCGTTAGATCATCTGCGTATAGGAGTTCCCATGGGCAGCCGGTGAAGGAAGTATGGTAAAGAACCAGATGGACCATAACACACCAGAGTACTCGATACTTAGGGTAGTAGAGTGGGTAATAGGAAAAGAGCCAGGACCCTGACGGCTGAGCTCCAGCCATTTCGACAGCTAGATCTGCTGAAATGGCCAGAGCTTTTTTCGCCTATATATATATCAGTGGCGAAGGGTAACCTGGAAAGCAGGGCATGCAGTCCAATCCCCATGGCAGAAAGTGGAGCTGTGCAGCCTCCCCACCCCCTCCAATTCCCTCTAAATGACCCTCCCGGTCAAAGCCACATGTAGTGTTATCTAGTGTGTGTGTGTGTTATCTTTTTATGTGTCTATGATTTAGTAAACAGTCAAAATTCTGCTTGCTTCAACCGAAGCAATTGATTAACTCAAGATTCTATAACGCATGCACGGACCCTTCGCCCCTGATATATATATATATATATATATATGTATACACATATATATATGATGTTATGTGTATCCTAGTCCTCAGAATAGACACACCATATCCCTGCATGTTGTAAGAGGTAACTAAAAGGGTTGGAGTCAAGAAGAGCACCTGGCTATAAAACATTGTCCAGAACGACATGTTCAACACATGCAAGCAAGGAAATGTGGACATAAAAACAATATGTATATACACATGCACACACACACACATATATATATATATATATATATATAGTTATGTAATAAAGTACTTCATTTTTATATATATATATATATATATATATATATATATATATATATATATATACGTATATATATGTATAGATATATATTTACATAGGAAGAGCATCTAGCTGTAAAAATCCCAGCCAAAATATAGTTCCGTTTGAGCAAAGTACAGCACGGCCAACTGGCCAGACTTGTCTCATAATGTGGACAACCTGTCTAACCCATGCAAGCATAGAAAAATAGATGTTAAACAGTGATGATGATGTGCGTTATGGTCCACCTGGTATCTTACCACACCCTTTTTGTTATATATATATATATACACACAATAAGGATAATTGCAAAGATCCAATGTAGATGTTCAAAATTCCTTTATTTATAAAGTTGTAATACATATTTCAATGGCATTCATAGTTATTTGATGTTTCAATCTCACAACCATTAAGGCTACATCATGAGAGAGCATCTTTTGCAATAAGGTTATATTGCCAATACATTATAAGCTATAGACAGAGGAATGAACCAGTATGATGTTTTCACTAGAGGATTGTTCCCTTGTCTTTAGCTTATATTGCATTGGCAATGTAACTTTATTGCATAAGATGCTGTCTAATGATGTAGCCTTACTGGGTGTGAGATTGAAGCATCACATAACCATGAACAGAATTGAAATATGTATTACAGCTTTATAAATAAAGGAATTTTGAACATCTTGAACATTTTGATCTTCACAATTATCCTTACTGTGTGTCTAGTGATGGAAATGGGTTTTAAAAACTAGGGATATGCTAAAGTCCATGAGGCTGAGATTGTGAAGGAATGTGCGGTACACACTATAAGCTCTCCCTCCTTTCTGTAAACTGAAAGGTTGGGGAACCTTGCATATAGCTACTCATTTTCCTCACTGTATACTCATACACAGAACTGCAAATAAGAAATGAGTACTTTAACCGACAGTGACTATATAATTATTGCTGGCGACCTAAATGGTCACGTTGGACAACACCGTGACGGCTATGACAGAATCCATGGAGGCTATGGGTTTGGTACTAGAAATGAGGAAGGCTCCAGAATCCTGGAATTCTGTGACGCAAATAATCTAACTATCTGTAACACAAACTTCAAAAAACGAGACAATCACTTGATCACCTATAGATCAGGGGAACACGCCAGTCAGATAGATTATATCCTTACCAGAACACGGGACAGAGCGTCTGTTGTAAACACCAAATCCCTCCCCCATGAAGAATGCACCTCCCAACATAGCCTCATAGTTAGCGACCTCATAGTCAGGACGAGACATATTCGACAACAGAGGAAGACTATTCTTAGGAGAAAAATATGGAAGTTAAAGGACCCCACAGCCAGAAATAAATTTAAAAGCATATTACTTGATGCTTTTGACAGTAAGGAAGAGCAATTAGAGTCGTACAATATAGAGGAACAGTGGGAATTCCTGAAAGCTAACCTGCTGAAGGTGACAGATGAAATCTGTGGCTGGAGCAGACCTATAGGCAGGAGGAGAGTAACTTGGTGGTGGAACAGTAAGGTGGAGGAATCGATCAAGGCCAAAAAGCAGGCTTGGAAAGTATGGCGGGATGGGAGAAGTAGAGAAGACTATCAAGTGGCCAGGAGGGAAGCTAGGAGACAAGTGTACTTCGCAAGAAGGGAAGCAGAGGAAAGAAAGTTCAAGCATGTTCTACAACGCGAGGACCAAAAACGTGAGGTGTTCAGGATTGCTAGGCAATGTGTCAAGGAAAACCGTGATATTGTCGGGGAGAAGTGTGTCCTTAATGATGATGGTATACTTGCCATCACTGACGCTGATAAGAAGGTAGCTTGGAAGTGTCACTACGAAAGGCTACTAAATGAGGAGAATAAATGGGAGAAAGACAGTCTCCCCCACATCGATCCAATAGAGGGACCAGCAGTGCAAGTTGAAGGTAGTATAATAAGTAAGGCAATCAAAGACATGAAGACAGGCAAGGCGGCTGGGCCTTCGGAAATAGTTGCTGAAATGCTGAAAGCATCTGGAACGGTGGGACACACTATGGTCACCCGGATAGTAAACCAAGTCATACAGAATGGAGTCGTTCCGAAGGAATGGCACAGCATCATCATCATTAACTGCTACAAGGGTAAAGGAGATGCCCTAGATAGGGGAAACTATAGAGGCATTAAATTAATTGACCCAGTCATGAAGGTCAGAGAAAAAGTAATAGCACAACTAATCAGAGAGCGAATTGATCTAGATGAAATGCAGTTCGGGTTTGTGTCAGGTAAAAGTACAACAGACGCTCTTTTCATTGTACGACAACTACAGGAGAAGTACCTAGCTAAAAGTAAACCCCTATACTTAGCTTTTGTTGACTTGGAGAAAGCCTTTGACAGAGTACCCCACTCGATTATCTGGTGGGCCCTTAGAAAACTAGGTGTTGATGAATGGCTTGTGAGAGCTATACAAGCCATGTATAAAGAAACAGTCAGCAAGGTTAGACTTAACAACGAATATAGTGAAGAGTTTAGCATAAAAGTTGGTGTTCATCAGGGCTCCGTCCTTAGCCCCCTACTATTTATTATTGCCCTTCAGGCTATAACAGAGGAGTTCAAGACCGGCTGCCCATGGGAACTTCTATACACATATGATCTAACGCTCATAGCTGAATCAATGGCTGAACTAGAGAAGAAATTCCAAACATGGAAGCATGGCCTAGAATCAAAAGGCCTTAAAATTAACCTGTCTAAGACTAAAGTTCTAGTTTGTAGGATGGAAAATAGGGCACTGGTCCCATCTGGGAAATGGCCATGCTCAGTGTGTAGGAAAGGAGTAGGCAGAAACTCCATTTTATGTCCCAAATGCAAAGTATGGGTGCATAAAAGATGTAATGGGATCACAGGTAAGCTAACTAAGAATATAGATTTTATATGTGGCCGGTGCTCAGGTGCAATAAGTAGCAGCAAGTGCCCACAGAATACTAGCTCATTCCAGTGCACAGATGGTTCTATAGAAATAGTGGACACCTTCCGTTACCTGGGTGACAAAATCAGCAGTGGTGGGGGGTGCTCTTAAAGTACAGTAGCTAGAGTCAGAACGGGATGGAAAAAGTTCAGAGACCTTATACCACTATTGGCCGCTAAAGGGTTCTCTCTAAAAATGAAAGGCAGGCTGTATGATGCCTGCATATGAACAGCAATGTTACATGGCAGTGAGACTTGGGCATTGTGTGCAGAGGATATACGCAGACTGGAGAAGAACGAAGCTTGCATGCTCCGTTGGATGTGTAATAGTAATATATACATGAACGGCAAAGCATAAATGAACTAAGGGAGAAATTAGGAATAAGAGGAATCAGATGTTGTTTACTCGAGAGAAGACTACATTGGTATGGCCCCGTGATGCACATGAAAGACGACAGCTGTATAAAAAAGTGCAGGGCAATAAAAATAGACGGTAGCCACGGAGTAGGCAGACCCAGAAAAACCTGGGACGACTTGATAAATTCCGACCTCACACACTTACACCTCTCCAAGACAATGTCACTGGACCGAGATCTTTGGCGCTACACAGTAATACAGAAGACCCGCCTTGTCTATGTACAAAGTGAAACCTACTACAGTCAGTAGGCACCTCTAACAAAAATACACCCCCGTCCTACCACCCCCACCCCATCCACACCACCCCTTTCGATGTAAAGTTATGTTGGTACCACAACATCCAGTCCGAAATAAATGAGGTCGTGTAGGTGTCACGAAAAAAAACACACAGTCCACGCTGTAATGTGGCCGTGTAGGTAACACGGTAAAAACCTCCCAGTCCACACTGTAAACGTGGTTGGTGTTAGGAAGGGCATCCAGCCGTAGAAAACCCGCCAGACAGTCCTACACGAGCAAGACAACCAATCTTGCCTCAAGTGGGAAAACTCCCGTCCAAACCCATGCAAGCGTGGAAGATGGACGTTAAACGATGATGATGATGATGATGATGATATATATATATATAGTATGTATATGTATGTATTGGCAGATATATGGGAATATTTTCTCTATCTGACACCGCATTTTTACAGTATTTCTCTACAGTATCTTTGTAATTGAATACATAGGAAAGTAAGTATTTATGGTGAGATAGCAAAATAACCCTTAATACCTTTAGGATTACTGACTGATTTTCAACCAATCTAAAAAGAAAGAAGTAAATTAAGGTAGATAACTTTAGGAATGGGGTTACAGAGCTTTATTAACACAAGTGTCAAAGATTAGATTAGATTTTAAGAAACCTTTTTGGCAGAGTTGAAGTGTGACCAACATAGCCAGGAATAAATAATAAGATATAGCAGATAATATTGTGTTAAGTAGGGCAGAATTTAATGGCAAACACCTGATGAAACTGAATATTTTGGTGAGTAATTCTCTAACTTATAGTTCTGTGTTCGAATCATACCAAAGATGACATAAAATATCATCCTTCCAAGGTCATTAGAATAAACATATGTGATTTATAGTGAAGTAATTTGTAAAATATGCGCTCTCTGTGAGATAGTAGTGCAATGCATAACAACATCTGCTCTGTGATCAGAGTAAAGGGTCACCTCTTGGAACTGTTCAACATCATGCACTCAGTCTGCCAATGTTTTCCTCTCTTGTCCCTATCGCATGTATTGACTCTCGAGCCACTTTTCCAAAAATTGGAGACATTGTGGGGCATACTACTACACAAACTAGGATGTGGGAGATCTGTGTCAGCATATGCCGAAACAGCTCCAAAACAAAAATATTTTAGCCATTTATTTACATAGAATTTGAAGTTGGAGAAAATCGACAAAATAGTGACCTTGAATATAAGCTAACCCCTCCATTTTACAGTCAATTTTTTTGTCACATGTTTTCAGCTTATATACGAGTATATAGAAAACACACATAACAAAGGGAACAAAGTATGTCAGTTGATTTAAAAAGAAGTTAAAGAAATGCGCAACATAGCATCACAGAAACATTCTATATAATTCATCACCCTATAAAATATAGAACTAGGCTTGACCTGCTGATCTACAATATTATTTCTGTTAAAGGCATTTAACAACTTCCTCTCTCCCCTGCATTACTTGACATGACATCTCATAGCACTAACCATATGATTAATTGCTGCAGCACCTGATGCCTTTGTTTCTCTTCATTATCCTCACCAAATTTGTAAGAGGTAATGTTTTTGAAACCTGACTACAGCTTGAAACCTCCAGTATTACACTCAAAGAAATATTTTCCAGATTTTACACACTTAAATCACTAGGTTGTCTTGAGCACTTTTATATTTTGGTACTAATGCATTTACAAACGTTTGTATACACATTCACATATATACATCTTTATATGTATATATGTCTTGAATAAGACCCGTCCCACCCTTGCAAGCAGGGAAAGGTGGACGTAAAATGATGATGATGATGATATATAGAGATGCAGAGAAGTAAGAACTAAGGGCAGATGTAAAGTAGATTCTGTCAGCTGACAGGGAGGCTCCCAAGAGATTTTTGACAACTTTTTTTACCTAAAATGTAATTTGTAGTGGAGGAGGTTGCTCAAAAGTGTATTAAGTAGCCAGTGTAAGGACAGACTGGTAGGTGTCAGAATGAAGGGCAGACTATATCATGTCTGCGTATGAACTACAATGCTACATAGCAGTAAGACACAGGCTTTGACTGCAGAATAATAGCAAAAGCTAGAAAGAAATGAAGCAAATATGCCTCGGTGGAAGTATAATGTTAGTGTGCAAAAACAACAAAGCATGAGTGAGCAGAGAGATAAAGTTGAGAGGAGTTGAATTTAGTGTGTAAGAGAGAAGACTGCATTGGTATGGACATGTAATGCATATGGAAGATGACGGATGTATAAAGAGGTGCAAAGAGATCTCAATACTTGTAGAAGAGGCAGACTCAGGAAATCATGGAATGGGTGAGGCTGACTTAAAGAAGTTGAACCTTACACCAGAGATGACAACGGGCTGTGAGGATTGGTGACATGCTATACTGGTGAAGACTCAACTACCAACATAAAATGTGACCAGACCTGACCAAACCATATGCCACCCCTTAGTAGCTATTCTCAGCATCACTATATACTGTATACTCTACCCATACTCAATCAAGGATCACCTCCACCCCTCTTAAATCCTAACACCTACACTTTCCCCCACTCTACCCAGAATCACCCATACTCTAAATTCTTGGCATACCAGTCATAACCCATTAGTAGCTGTTATAATTATTGTAACTTCCATGCTATCTATTGGAGATTACACCTTCTTCTCAAATCCCACCACCTTACCACACTTGTCATATAGCCATGACACCATACTTATCATCCTTCTAACTCAACCTCAAGAGGTAGACATTCCAGCTTAAATTGTCATTGACAGTTACTTTTAGTGTTATTACACTAGTGGAGGGTTTCCCCTGAGAGAAGAGAATATATATACATATTGACAGTCTGCGGTACAGGGGACTGGGAAGACCACAAACCAGAGAAGTACTCCATGCATGATGCAGAATGGGTATAACAGTGAAAGTACATAAACCAGTCATCATCATCATCATCATCATCACCGTTTTACGTCCGTTCTTCCACGCTAGCATGGGTTAGACGGGTTGTCCTGTTGTGGGCAGTGTCTGGTCGGCTGACCATGCCTTGCTCATACAGGAACTGATCTGGCTTGATTTCTACAGCTGGATGCCCTTCCTAACACCAACCTCATTTACAGTGAGTGCTGGGTGCTTTTTCGTGGCGCCTACACGTCCACTTTACAGTGTGGGCTGGGTGCTTTTTTGCCGTGGCACCTCCACGACCACCTTGCGGTGGGGGGGGGGGCATATTGTTTATATGCTTCAGCATGTACCCATGGGAGGTCGGGTACCCTGTATTACTGCGTGACGCCAGAAGTCACGGTCGTGTGTCATTGACTTTGAGAGGTGTAGTTGGGTAAGGTCGGCTTTTATCACCTCATCCCAAGTCATCTTGGGTCTCCCCACTCCGCGGTTTCCATCAACTTCTAGTGCTCTGCACCTTTTTATGCAGCTGTCATCCTTCATACGCATCACATGTCCATACCAGCGTAACCGCCTCTCCTGCACGCAGCATTTGATTCTTCTTATGCTCAGTCTCTCTCTCAATTCCTTTATGCTTTGTCGTTCACGTATATTACTGTTACACATCCATCGGAGCATGCAGGCTTCGTTTCTCTCTAATCTACGTAAGTCTTCCACCTTCAGCGCCCAGGTCTCACTACCATGCAACATCGCTGTTCGGATACACGCATCATACAGTCTGCCTTTCATTCTGAGGGAGAAGCCTTTTGCAGCTAGCAGTGGTAGTAGTTCCCTAAACTTCTTCCATCCCGTTCTTACCCTAGTTATTGTACTTTCTGAGCACCCACCTCCGTTGCTAATTCGGTCACCTAGGTAGCAGAAGCTGTCTACTGTTTCTACAGGGCCCTCCCAGAGATTGGTGGTACTTGTTTCCTGTGGCTGTTTGCTTGCTGTTTCAGCACAGCTGCTGCATGTGAATCCTACATTCTTAATTAAGCTTCCTGAGATCCCGCTACATCTCTTGTGTACCCATTGTTTGCATTTGGGGCAGAGAATGGAGTTCCTACCTACACCTTTCCTACATACTGAGCAAGGCCATTTCCCTGAGGGGATCTGGGTTCTGTTTTCTCGTCTACTTATAAGGACCTTAGTCTTTGTCATGTTGACTTTGAGGCCCTTTCTCTCTAGTCCCTGCTTCCAGGTTTGGAATTTATTCTCTAGTTCTACCATAGATTCAGCTATGAGTGCGAGGTCATCAGCATACAGGAGTTCCCATGGGCATCCGGTCTTAAACTCCTCCGTTATTGCCTGCAGGACTATGATGAACAGGAGAGGGCTAAGAACAGAGCCCTGGTGGACCCCAACCTGTACGCTAAATTCCTCGCTATACTCATTGCCAATCCTAACTTTGCTGACTGCTCCCCTATACATGGCTTGTACCGCTTTCACAAGCCATTCATCTACTCCTAGTTTTCTAAGAGCCCACCAGATTACTGCACGTGGAACTCTGTCAAAGGCTTTCTCAAGGTCGACAAATGCCAAGTAGAGTGGCTTACTTTTAGCTAGGTACTTATATATATATATACTGAAAATAGTGTAATATCAGGGCATATGAACCCCTATGGAGCAGCAGCATGTGGGACCCCATTTGCTTATAATAGTGAAAGATGGGGAGAGCAAGAGAGACAGAGGCAGTGATAGTATGAATTTGATTCCATTATATTCAGACCTAATATATGTAAACATACATATGCTCCTACCACCAGGCTCTTCCCTCATAAACAACACCTGATTCTCCTCATTCCCATGGAAAAAAGTGGACATTAGAAGCTAATTCCCATTTTTCCCCATTATGGCTATATACACATATATATATATATATATATATATATATATATATATAGACCAGTTCAGTGAGAAGGTTGTATTGAATAGATGGTTGCTTGAAACGAAAAAAATCACAGGCTATAGAGGGAATAAACAATACTAAAAGCCTGATATGGAGTTCTGATAAATTCATAACATCCCACCTTGAAGGATACATCTATACAATCCAGGAACAAGAAATTCCCACCAAGTACTAGTGCACAAAAGAAGAAAGTCATCAGTTGACAATAAATATAAGTTGCACAAAACAAAAACCGAATACGTTAGCCATATTATTACCAACTGTGAAAGAACACCTCATTACTACCTCCTCATGAGTCATGATCTGGTAGCCAGAACATCAAGAATGCACTATGGAAGATGAAAATAACAACAAATAAGAAGGACTATGTTGAGACTGATGACTCACAGGAATATTGGTGGAACTTAAAAATAAAAACCACCACCAAATTAAATCATAACCTGCTTGGTATTGTTGTTTGTGACCACAGATTGAAAACATGCTCTGCTGAAGTCTGCTGCCCACTCAATGTCAAAATAGTAAGAAAAATACAAGAGAAGAAGGGTATCTAGAAATTATTAGACCATTGATGAGGCGTTTGCAGATCCAATACTCAAAATACATCTTTAGTTTCATATCTATTATTATTGGAGCTACAGGATATATACCAACTCGCCTGGACTAAAGTATGACTGAACTTGGATTTGTAGAAAAAGAATGTAGTTCCTTAATTCATAAGTTACAATTGGACATGCTATCTGGAACATTAAAAATGTGTAAAACATTCTTACTATTCAAAGGATGAACGATTGCACAAGAGATGATGAAAATTCCATTTTTCTTTAGAATCTTGCCACTGGGAAGGGGACAGGTAAAAAATAAACTCAAAATTAAGAAAAAGAGACAACACACATATATACACATACCTACATGTGTGTGTGTGTGTGTGTGTGCCTGTTTCCATGTACACCTTCATATTGACACTGTGTATGTCCTGGATATTAGCAGTTTCCTAAATGTCAGTGAAATAATATTATACTTAAAAAATAAAGTATGAACTGTCGCTGGGAAAAGTGTTTGGCCATAGAATGATACTGCTCAAAACCGTCATCCAACCCATGCTAGCATGGAAAAGCAGTCATATCAACGATGGTATATATATACAATCATCATCATTATCATCACCATTTTACATCCATTTTTCCATGCTAGCATGGGTTAGATGAGTTGTCCTGTTGTGGGCAATGCTAGGACCATGTCTTGCTCTCAAATATATATATATATATAGTAATAATAAATACAAAGACCAAAATTCAAAGCGGGCTTGGTGTGGATTGTATTTATATATAAAACCATAGAGCAAATATTCATTATTAATACAGATTAAAGTTTAAGCAAAGAATTTCTGCTTTCACCCTATATAAGATCTTCTGAAACTGAGTTTCAGAAGTTTACTCGCCTTCAGATAATAACATGAGTCAACTGGATGAACTATAATGTTCTGTAAACATTAAATACCACAAATAGATGGGTGTATACACACACACACACACACTGACTGAATACACATATGCTTTCTCTCAAAAGAAAACAACTTTTTGTTCCTTCCTTTACTCACTTTTATCTTTCTATTTCTCATTCTATCTTCTCATGAAGAAGTAGTGTCCAAAACATAAAAAATATTTTCCTTCTATATCAAGCGTTAAACTAATATATTTCTTCATTGTACTGTGATGTTTGCTTTGTTATTTCTGTTTACTTTTTACACACACATGCATATATATATATATGCATAAATATATACATAGATATACATACATATATTTATATATACTGTAAAGTGGTCATGTAGGTACCACGACAAAAAGCGCCCAGTCCACACTGTAAATGTGGTTGGTGTTAAAAAGGGCATCCAGCCGTAGAAACCAAGCCAAATTCAGTTCTGTGTGAGCAAAACATGGTCATCTGACCTGGTTTGTTTCACAATGGGACAGTTCATCTAACCCATGCTGGCATGAGAAATGTATGTTAAACAATGATGATGATGATATATACACATATACATATATAAACATAAAATTCATACACAAACAAACACATATATATACACACACAAACATATACGTATACATATATATATATAAAAATCACTGAAACAACCTATCTCTAGCAGTCAACTGACGAGATGGGACTGTCAATATTCACCCATAATTTTTATTCATTATATATTTATAAACCCATGCTAGCGTGGAAGATAGACGTTAAACGATGTGCTTATATATATATCATCATCATCATCACCGTTTTACGTCCGTTCTTCCATGCTAGCATGGGTTATATATATATATATATATATATATATATATATATATATATATTTATTAAAATAACAGATTAAAGTTTAAGCAAAGAATCGCTGCTTTCACATGCACCACCTAAGAGAACATTAGTCTACGACCTCTTTTATACCATAAACGTGGTTCTGTCTTTGCGCGTAATTGTTTTTCACCGCTCCTATTAATGACGTATTATTCGTTTTTTCCCGTTCTTTGCCAGCGAACGTTTCCACGAACCAAAGTATCGTCTTCCTGTCTTCCTCCGGTTGCAACATTTTTTGAAATATCCAGTTCTGCGTTTACAGATTGACTTTGTTAGTTTCAGAAGATCCCATTAAGGGTGAAAGCAGCGAAGCTTTGCTTAAACTTTAATCTGTTATTTTAATAAATATTTGCTCTACGGTTCTTATATATTTGATATATATTTTCTTTATCGAGCCCTCTTTGGATTTTAGCCTTCAATTTTATTATTATTACTATATATATATATATATATATATATATAAGTACATGTTTGTAGGTAAAATTATATTCTTTTCTTTTAAAAAGTATTTTTTGCTTGCAATGCTTACTTTTAATACACTACATAATTATACCTAAGTATAATTTGTATAAATGGAGCCCTACAAAATACAGTTATTATTTTAGTCTATACTTATATCATACACATGCATGCACACACACAGGATGTCCCCCCAAAATGTATGCATACTTTGATTACCTGTGCAGGCAATATTCATTAGAATGCTGTTGAAGTGTGTATACAATTTTTGGGGACACCTTCATATATATATAACTAAATAAATACACACATTCAATCTTTTGCAAGCATTTCTGAAAACTGTTAATAATTTGTTTTCCTTTTAATGTAAAAATTTGTCAACTACCAACATACTTATCCTTATCAATTTTGGAGGAATATTTCTTTCTTTTTTTCCCATCCATTAAATTTAACTCATCAAAACATTTTGTAATCAATATGAATTCAAACAATAGGTTACCCAATAACCAGTAGGCTATTTATTAATCATTAGTTTCTCGTGTCTATCGCTACATTCTTTCTAAGCACAATTTGCTTGCCATCTCATATTTTTACCCTAATTTAAAAGCAACTTCTTTTCTACAGTGTTAGTTACCAGGAGAAGAGGAGAATGAAAAAAGTATATTATAATTTTCAGTTGTAGTAAATTAGTAAAAGATAAAAGAATCCAGACAACCGTTTATCAAAGCACAACATATCTAAACAAGGCATTGGAGTTCAGTTGATGCAGAAGAGAACAATGATTAAAATAATTAAACAAGAAGCTTACTAATAGGTTAAGAACTGCAGATGCAGAACTAGAATATGTAGGTTTGGGTGTATCGGCTTTCCCTAGTACAATTCACATTACTATCTATGTTTAGAGACCAATTCAAGCAGGCATAGAGAAATACCACATGTTACATACCAGCAGTGAACAGTGGCTTCAGTCTGTATCAGTGATCAAAATTCCATATTTTAACAACGTGAACTTCAATATAATTGCGAGGTGGCTTATCCAGTTGATGGACCACATCAAATTTTTCCAACAGCTTGTTCCATTCTGGAAATATTATTTCTAATTTTCTAAAAAAAAGTCATTCTAAACAAAAACAACTTCTTTCAAAAATGATATGGTTGGTGTATATGGATCAGGATGGATAAATGGATAGATAGGAACAATACAAGAACACTAGGGAAGTGTGAAAAGGTTAACATATAGAAAGTGAGATGAATTGAATCATGGAGGTTAATTTTAATTTTGAAGTTATAAAATAACAATTTAAAAAAAAAAAAATGAATTGGAAAAAGTTTAAAATAAAAACAATAATAATAATTGAAGAATGAAAGAAAAAATAAAGAATTGCAGAGGCAAAAGCAATTGGGTTAGTGCAGCTGGTTATAAAAGTTACCCATTTTCATTGAGTCTTGTTTCTTTTTATATTATGTTGCCATTGTAGAATATCTATGTAACTAGTCAGAAGAATTCTCAGAAACAAATCAAGTCAGGAATGGAAAACTAATGTGATACACTAGTGCAAGGTTAAGAGTAATGCATTTATTAATTTCCACAATGATAAGATTTACTAACAATTTGATCTTAAGATATACCAGACTTTGTCAAAGAATGAATATTTGCAGAATGCAGTGTGGGTAGAAATTTAGAAAAAATTAAAATAAACTATAAACAAAACTACAGATATGTTTTCTTAGTGGTAGTCTTAAAATATGATACTTGTATTCGTGTCTATACAGGATACAGTTATAATTAGAAACATTTTAAGATCAATTAAATTTCAAGAATGCCTGAGTCATAAAGGAAATTCCACCAAACTGTATACTAATAAACATTGCTTTTATACCGAACTGTTTTTTTTTTCCCTTCACCTCGTTTCTGTTTCCATGATAAACTTTCTTTACACTGCCACATCTATTTTGTTTAATAGTATTTGGACTTAGGTAGGAAGGACAAATATTTGTTTTCAGTTTTTCTGTTGTTTTACTTAAGTATATTTAAGCAAAAGCTATTTACATAAAATGTCTCAGATAAGGTAACTAGCTAAATTACTAAACCAGATTGATTACATTCTGCTTAATTTCGTAATCTTTGACTCTTTGATTAGATTGCAATTGAAACTTGGTGAACTGTAAAACTCAATTATCTACACATATTCAAAGAATGGAAAAAAGAACAATAAAACAGCTTTTTTTTTTTTTGTCCAGTGTAGAAAATAAAAAGTAGAACTGAGGAATAATAGGCATAAACAACAACTTCCTAGATATGGTACCATAAATTAAGAAAGTTTCTTATCTTGAATTACTGTTAGTTTCTCTATTGGAACATATCAATCTAACATTATATCCAAATAAACCCAGTGTGTAACTAGAACATGTATAAGATTCTTTTTATTAATGTGATTATTAGATAAAGTTATCAAAAAGAAATATTACAGAGAGTTGTAACTAACCAAGCTGGAAGAATATCAGGTTACTTTACTTATGCTGGTAGACACCCATCTCACCCCACCTATATATATATATATATATATATACAGCTTACTTAGGTAGGAGCACTATAACATTTAGAAGTGTTCTATCAATTGGCAGGGCTGAATTCAAATATTCTTAAATACTTAGGCTGTTTGTGTATGTGTTTGACCTCCACTGGTTCCAGTGACAAGTGTTCTAGTTGATTTCATCAACAGAACAGCCTCCTCATGAAATCAACTTGCAAGAGACTGAACATTCCACAGACACGTGTACATTTAACATCTTTCTCAAGGAGTTCCAGCATGACACAGTGTGTGACAAAGCTGGCTCTTTGAATTACAGGTGCAATCCACTTTGCCAGCTGAGTTGACTGAAGTAACATGAAATAAAGATGTGTGTTGGGAATCAAACTCACAACTTTATTAAGCGACATGCCTTCATAAGTACCTGAACTATGGCAGAAATGGTCCCACTGTAGCCCTGCTTCAGTTAATTCTATAAACACTCCACTAAAGTGGACTCGTTTTCAATGGAGGACAAAAACAGCCACCCATAAATTAAATATATATATATATATTTATATCATCCTCATCATCATCACCGTTTTACGTCCGTTCTTCCGCGCTAGCATGGGTTATATATATATATATAAACATATATATAACCCATGCAAGCGTGGAACATAGACGTTAAACGATGATGATGATGATGATATATATATATATATATATATAAACACACAAAAAACTATATATATACATATATACAAATTGAGTTCCAATGAATTCGATGTTAAGAACAGAGAATTGTATACAATATAAGAAATATCATTCAGTTTTTAACTTTTTATATAATACTCTAATACTCTGTTTTTAATAAGTTCTTTAGTGTGAGCTGAGATTACCAGATTGGAAACTAATATACACCAACTCTTCCTTATTGTGTGCTCTATATAGGCACAACCCAAAAAATTGTGTATATACATATATTATATATACACATATACACACACATCCCCATGCATGTGTGCACGCACACAGGTGCACACACACAGGTGCACACATGCACATACACACATTTTTATTATCATTAAAAGCTGAAGATTCTTGAACCCTAACTTAGAGTTTCATGTTGACAATTATTTAAATGACTGAGGTAGGGAAGCAATGTGACGATATATAAGCAAAAGTATTTGCAAACATTAAAATATGGTTAATCATTGTGTTTTTGTTTGCTAAAAAAACTGTTAGAAAATGCATTACATATTCATCTATTCAATTGTTATATGCAGAGCATGTGACATATGCATCTATTCACAAGCAAAAACACGTGATGTTTTCATATCTTCAATATTATATGTATAAAACACACAAAAGCAAGAAAAGTGGCTATTGTGAATGAAATTTATGAAGAGAATGATTACAATTTTTTTTATAATGGGACCATCTTTCTGGATTTAGAAAATCTATTATCTGATATCTGGAAATTCCTTAATAAACAGCAATTAAATCATCATCATCATCATTTCATTTTACGTCCACTTTTTCCCTGCTTGCAAGGGTGGGACTTCAAGAATTATTAAATTCTGATCATTTGTTCAAAATTGCAACATGCTGTATAATAGAATGTTACATTTCTGAGACAAGGAAGAATCAAATCTACTGCAGCAATCAATGTAGGAGGATACATGTTCAATAATGGACCAATTGATTTTATAATTGTTAATATTATCATCCCATAAACTCCAGAGATATTTGAATAATGAGGTGGTGAGGTGTATTACTGAATGCCTAAATCTATAAATAATTTAGGAGAATCTTTTCTGAAAGGGATTTTCAGTAAATCCTATATAGCTTTTTGTTTCACAAACAGGGAATATAAGTCAGAAAGAAATAGCAAATAGCAAGCAGATATTTAGGTTGATGCAATTACATTGAGGGGGAGAGATTTGTATGTTTGTATTGGAAAGTTTTTGGTGCACATATAGCTCACCTTCATGCTATTTCTGTCAAAGATCTTATAGTATATATAGCCTTTGGAGAAACACTTATAAGGTTTAGAAAGATCCTGGCAACATATGTGTTTGTGTGTGTGGATATTTGAAGATTTTCAGTTAACCCTTTAGCATTTAAACCAGCCATATCCGGCCAGAATTCTCTCACCTCTTTCTGTTTAAACCAGCCATAATTGGCCACTCATACTGATTTTAACATATTGTTCTCAAAATAAATCATATCAAAATCTCATAGATTTGATATTATGTGAGGTAAAGCCTTTATCGTGAAAACATAAAAATAAATATAAAGTAATGTAAATATTAAAGGGTTAAAATTAAAATAGATATAGTTACTGTATTCTTTTTAAAATTAGAAGCCTTCAGTGTAAAAAGAAAGAAGTGTAAAGTGATAGCACTTTCAACTATTCTTCCATACACAGAAAAACATTAAAAAATCATCCTTCTGCATTTCAGACATTATTCTGTTCTCATCAGAGAACAACTACCCTTATGATTGAATGTATATACGATATATGTATGTGTATAAGTATATGCATATAGCTTGCTTGTGTATATAATATAGTCTTAATTATATAATAGCTAAAGGATAGATAGTTTGGATGTAATATATGATGTATGTTATATGGTGAATAATAAATATGATATAGTTATATTATGAACAATTAAATCACCCTCAGCAATGAAACAAGAAGTAATGAAACCTGATAAAGATCCTTAAAAAGAAAAAACATATTTCATTGTTGATAATGAAATTGGTTATACAGATTTCATTACTTCAAATATGAGACCAATTTTTGGAAAAAAATAAATATACTAGCAATTATTTTATATGATGAGCAATGGAATTGATGATCTTTATGAAAATGAACTTCAACTTTTCTACTGTGTAGTATATATTTAATATCAATTACATTTATTTAAAATTTGCAATAATACATGCCCATCCATCATAGGCCTATGTACCTAGCTATAAAAATTGATCTCAAAATTAGGAAGTTTATTTTACATAATCAACAATTTGTTCAATATCATAGAATTAATAAAATCAAATAAAAAATCAAAGACAATCCATTATGCCATTTGTCTTATGATATATATATATAATCATCATCATCTTCATCACTGTTTAACATCCATTTTTCTTTGCTAGCATAGGTTAGGTGTGTTGTCCCATTGAGACAAGTCAGATCAGATGACAGTGTTTTGCTCACACAAAACTGTTTCATATATATATGTGTGTGTGTGTGTGCTATTGGTATCTAGAGTGAATAATATTGAGTGACATTCATGTCTTTCTCAGGGGCATTATAAGTCTTTATAAGTGAAGGGAATTTTCTGAAAAAGAAACTTTTTTGAAAACTGAGTCTAATGAATACTTACCTCTTGTTCTTTGTTGCCCAATTACAATGATGATGATGATGATGATAATCATCATGAAAATGAGGATTTTGATGATAATGGTGATGGTGGATATGGTGTTGGTGATGAGAATGATAATCAGTGTCATGAAGATGATGCTTATGATTGCAGTGATGATGTATAAGTAAAATAGAAATTAAACAAGTAAAAGATAATATATGTCTGTTTGATAAGATTAAAGACATTAGCTGTTTTAGTATGAGGGAAATATCTGTTTTACTCATCATTTTTTCTATATATAATTTTAAGTTTCATGAAGAACATATTTTATTGTGAGCAATATATTCATACATGCATACATACATAATCCTCTTCCTCATCATCATATGTATATATATGATTGTTTCTACGTTAGGCACAAGGCCAGCAATTACCCAGTGCATTACTGGTACTTTATTTTATCAACCCCGTAAGGATGAAAGGCAAAGTTAACCTTGGTGGGATTTGAACTCAGAATGGCAAGGGCCGTAACTCTATACATCAAAGCATGACGTCCGACCCTCTACCAATACTGCCAATCCCCCGCATAATGAATGTATATAATGTACATAAATGCATGTATACAATGTATATAATTAACTAATATTTGAAGGACTTGGGATTTAGTGACCACCACAATGACCATGTTTGTATAATAAAATATGAACACAGTATGACTGAGGGTTAAGGAGTTCATTTCACAATCATTTGGTTTGGGTTTTGATCCCATCATTTGGCATCTTGGGCAAGTGTCATTTACCACAGCTTGGGGTCAAAATGTGAAAACAGCTTGGGGTCAACATGTGAAAACAGCTTGGAGTCAACATGTGAAAATAGCTTGGGGTCAAGATGTGAAAACAGCTTAGGGTCAACATGTGAAAACAGCTTGGGGTCAAAATGTGAAAACAGCTTTGGGTCAACACGTAAAACCATGAAAGTGAAAACATGTAGGAAACTGTTTGGAAGCCCATTGGATGGATAGTACTTGTAATTCAAGAGCCCAGTCTTATATCACTATTATGATGAACCTCATATCTTACGGGTACACGTGTTAGTGGAATACTCTGACATTTACATGTTAATTTCATGAGTTATCTGTCCATTTGATTAAACGATTGATACACTCATTCTTAAAACTGAAGGTGGTCCATTCTTTTCTAAAACAAAAAAGGTTCTCGTCAGGTGTTGGTCAACCTGAAGTTAGATAGTATAAACTTGGCCAAGGTGCCACAGAGCATGACTATACCCAGGACAACATGATTGTGAAACTAAATTCTTACTAACATAGCAATGCATGCACACACACATATATATATACATATGCACATATATATATACATACACACACACATAATATATATCATCATCATCATCATCATCAACGTTTAACGTCCGTGTTCCACGCTTGCATGGGTTTGGACGGGGGTAGTCCCACTTGAGGCAAGAGTGATTGTCTTGCTCGCATAGGACTGTCTGGCAGGTTTTCTACAGTTGGATGCCCTTCCTAACACCAACCACATTTACAGTGTGGGTCTGGGAGGTTTTTACCGTGTTGCCTACACGGCCACATTACAGCGTGGACTGTGTGTTTTTTTGTCGTGACACCTACACGATCTCATTTGTTTCGGCCTCGATGGCGCGGCACCAACATAACTTTACATAGAACGGGGTGGTGTGGATCGGGTGGGGGTGGTGGGACGGGGTGTATTTGTTAGAGATGCCTACTGGCTGGAGTAGGTTTTACTATATATTTAGGTAAGGCGGGTCTTCTCTGTTACTGAGTACCGCCAAAGGTCTCGGTCCAGTGACATTGTCTTGGAGAGGTGTAAGTGTGTGATGTCGGAGTTTATCAGCTCGTCCCAGGTTTTTCTAGGTCTGCCTATTCCGTGACTACCGTCTATCTTTATTGCCCTGCACTTTGTTATACAGCTATCGACTTTCATGCGCATCACGTGTCCATACCAACGTAGCCTTCTCTCGAGTAAACAACATCTGATCCCTCTTATCTCTAATTTATTCCTTAGTTCGTTTATGCTTTGCCGTTCACGTATATTACTGTTACACATCCAGCGGAGCATGCAAGCTTCGTTCCTCTCTAGTCTGCGTATATCCTCTGCACACAATGCCCAGGTCTCACTGCCATGCAGCATTGCTGTTCGTATGCAGGCATCGTACAACCTGCCTTTCATTTTTAGTGAGAACCCTTTAGCAGCTAATAGTGGTATAAGCTCTCTGAACTTTTTCCAACCAGTTCTGACTCTAGCTACAGTACTTTCAGAGCACCCTCCCCCACTGCTGATTTTATCGCCCAGGTAACGGAAGCTGTCCACTATTTCTATAGAACCCTCTGCGCAATTGAAAGAGCTAGTAGTTTGTGGGCACTTGCTGCTACTTATTGCACCAGAGCACCGGCCACATGTAAAATCTATGTTCTTAGTTAGCCTACCTGTGATCCCACTACATCTTTTATGCACCCATACTTTGCATTTAGGACATAAAATGGAGTTTCTACCTACGCCTTTCCTACACACCGAGCACGACCATTTCCCAGAAGGGACCGCCGCCTTGTTTTCTTTCCTACAAACTAGTACTTTGGTCTTAGCCAGGTTAATTTTAAGTCCTTTTGACTCTAGGCCGTGCTTCCATGTTTGGAATTTCTTCTCTAGCTCGGCCATTGATTCCGCTATGAGTGTCAGGTCGTCTGCGTATAGGAGTTCCCATGGGCAGCCTGTCTTGAACTCCTCTGTTATGGCCTGAAGGGCAATAATAAATAGTAGTGGACTGAGAACAGAGCCCTGATGGACGCCGACTTTTACGCTAAACTCTTCACTATATTCGTTGTTAATTCTAACCTTGCTGACTGTTTCTTTATACATGGCTTGTATAGCCCTCACAAGCCATTCGTCAACGCCTAGTTTTCTAAGAGCCCACCAGATAATGGAGCGGGGGACTCTGTCGAAGGCTTTCTCCAAGTCGACAAAAGCTAAGTAGAGGGGTTTACCTTTAGCTAGGTACTTCTCTTGTAGTTGTCGTACTATGAAAAGAGCGTCTGTGGTACTTTTGCCTGACACAAACCCGAACTGCATTTCATCTAGGTCAATTCTCTCTCTGATTAGTTGCGCTATTACTCTTTCCGTGACCTTCATGACCTGGTCGATTAATTTAATGCCTCTATAGTTACTCCTATCTAGGGCGTCTCCTTTACCCTTATAACAGTTAACGATGATGCTGCTATGCCAGTCCTTCGGAACAACCCCGTTTTGTACGACTTGGTTAACTATGCGGGTGACCATGGTGTGTCCCACCGTGCCAGATGCCTTCAGCATCTCAGCAACTATTTCCGAAGGCCCAGCCGCCTTACCAGTCTTCATATCCTTGATTGCCTTACTTATTATACTCCCCTCGACTAACACTGCTGGTCCCTCTATTGGGTCGATATGGGGGAGACTGCCTTTCTCCCAATTATTCTCCTCATTTAGAAGCCTTTCATAGTGACACTTCCAAGCTACCTTCTTATCAGCGTCGGTGATGGCAAGTGTGCCATCGTCGTTTAGTACACACTTCTCCCCGACAATATCACGGTTTTCCTTGACGCATTGCCTAGCAATCCTGAACACCTCACGTTTTTGGTCATCGCGTTGTAGAACATGCTTGAACTTTCTTTCCTCAGCTTCCCTTCTTGCTAAGTACACTTGTCTCCTAGCTTCCCTCCTGGCCACTTGATAGTCCTCTCTACTTCCCCCATCCCGCCATACTTTCCAAGCCTGCTTTTTGGCCTTAATTGACCCCTCCACCTTACTGTTCCACCACCATGTTACTCTCCTCCTGCCTACAGGCCTGCTCCAGCCACAGACCTCGTCTGTCGCCAACAGCAGGTTTGCTTTCAGAAATTCCCACTCTCCCTCTATATTGTCCGACTCTAAATGTTCTTCCTTACTGTCGAAAGCATCAAGTAATATGCTTTGAAATTTATTCCTGGCTGTGGGGTCCTTTAGCTTCCATATTTTCCTCCTGAGGATAGTCCTCTTCTGTTGTCGAGTACGTCTCGTCCTGACTATGAGGTCGCTAATTATCAGTCTATGTTGGGAGGTGCATTCTTCATGGGGGAGGGATTTAGTGTTAACAACAGACACTCTGTCACGTCTTCTGGTAAGGATATAATCTACCTGGCTTGTGTGTTCCCCGGATCTATAGGTGATCAGGTGATTGTCACGTTTTTTGAAGTTAGTGTTACAGATAGTTAGGTTATTTGCATCACAGAATTCCAGGATTCTGGAGCCTTCCTCATTTCTAGTACCAAACCCATAGCCTCCATGGATTTCGTCGTAGCCGTCACAATGTTGTCCAACGTGACCATTTAGGTCGCCTGCGATAATTATATAGTCACTGTCGGATATTTGGGAGGTAGTTAGCATCAGTGTCTCATAGAATCTGTCTTTTATAGTGCCGGGCAGTCCGGATTGGGGTGCGTACGCAGATATTACTGTCACCGTAGTTCTATTGAGGACAAGTCGTATTTTAATTATTCTGTCGTTCACTCTATTTACGTCTATTATCTTATCTGCCCACTTTTCTGCTACCATGATTCCTACTCCACCCAGCCCATCGTCGTTTCCCACCCAGAAAAGCTTATAACAACGTTTTTTACCCTCAATGAACCTAGCAGACCCACCCCTCCACCTGGTCTCTTGAATACAACAAACATCGACCTCCTTACGTTCAAGCATTTCTACAACCTCGTTAGTGCGACCCTTTAGGGTGCCTACATTTATGGTACCAACTCTGAAGTTTTGGATTGCGTTTGGGGGTTGGGGGCGGTGAGGGGCGGGGGGCGATGGGGTTATGTTAGCCGTCCGCGGTCGAAACAATGAGGAGTGCTCGCATTCTCGTCCAAGGGGTGAATTTGTCTTTATCTTTGGCATTGTCGCTGAGCGTCCAGATTTTTCTCTCTCACCTCCACTCTCCAGGATTCCGCAGTCCATCCATCCATCATATATCGTATATCGAAAGGCAACCAGGCAAGCGATAGTATAGGTCTCTGGTTTCTGATTGGTCCGCGTAATAATACTGGTGATACGTGGGGGCTCTGTTTTATGATTGGTCCACGTAATAGCAATGGTGGTGTGTGGGGGTGGGAGGGAGGGGTGTTGGGTAGCTAGCAAGAAGGTAATGATTGAGATGGGTCTATGCATTTAACAAGCTATTAACAAAAATACAAAATTTGTTCAGTTAAATACGTCCAAAAACCTAAACGTATTTAGCACTTAATAGAAACAGAAAATGTAGTTTGTTTTAGCGATAGAATGGCTATTTGGACTTGAAATACGAAATGTGGATTGTTTTGAGAATACGCTAGGAGAGAGAGAGAGAGAGATGAAGTCTGTACATTACGTTTACATGATTTTCGTTTGGACAGCAGGCAAAGAAATGAAATTTGGCGAAGTGAATTCCTATCGTATATTTATAGGGAGAGAGAGAGAGAGAGAGAGAGAGAGAGTGCGAGGGTAGGGGGCCACATATATATATATATATATATATATATAGATATATATATATATATATATATATAAGGAATGGCAGAATTAGTAGGGTTTGGATAAATGCCATTGCTGTATTTTTTCTGGCTCTTTACATTCAAGTCTTGCTGAGGACAACTTTGCCCTTCATCCTTCTGAGGTGAAAATAAAGTACAAGTCAAGTATTGGGTCGATATAATTGACTTTCTGCCTCACCACAACTTGTTGGCCTTGTGCCTAAATTAGAAATCATATGTATATATACATACATATACATAAATATATACATATATATATATACACACACACATACACACATACATTTATTCTGGTGAAGAAAAACATTCCCACTCTTCCACATCTTCCTTACAGCCCAGATCTAGCTTCATGTGATTTCTACCTCTTCCTTAAATTGAAATCGAAGTTGAAGTGTCATCATTTTGGGACTGTGGGAAACATACAAAATATTGTAGCCGACAAGCTAAGGACACTCCCAGAAAATTACTTCTGGTACTGCTACAATCAATGGGAAAATCGTTGGAACCACTGTGTGACTTCCCAAGGGTTGTAATTTCATTTATGTCAAATATGCATTTAAATAAAACACCAGTACTCTTACTTTTAGGACAAACCTCATATATACATACACACAAATCATCATCATCATCATCATCATTTTACATCCGCTTTTCCCTGCTTACAAGGGTGGGATGGGTCAGCTCTCACCACCTCCATCCATGTTTTTCATGGTTTTCCTCTATTGCGTCTTCCTTCCACTGGGATTTCTTGGCACTTCTTCACCCAGCTGACATCTTCCATGTGCATCACATGGCCATACCAACACAGTCTTCTCTCCCACACACTACAGTTTATCCCTCTTATACACAGTTTGACTCTCAACTCGTCTATGCTTGGTTGTTCACGCACATTGATATTGCACATCCACATGCTTGCTTCATTTCTCTCCAGCCATCGCATATCCTCTGCAGTTGCTGCCCATGTTTCACTACCATGCAGCATCACGCATGTCACACAGACATCACATAACCGACCTTTCATTCACTTCAATGTCAACAGAGGAAGTAGCTCCCTAAACTTCTTCCATCCTGTCCTTATTCTAGATTCTTATACATATATATAAAGATAAATATATACATATATACATATATATTTATTAAAATAACAGATTAAAGTTTAAGCAAAGAATCGCTGCTTTCACCCTTAACAGGATCTTCTGAAACTAACAAAGTCAATCTGTAAACACAGAAGTGGATATTTCAAAAAACGTTGCAACCGGAGGAAGACAGGAAGACGATACTTTGGTTCGTGGAAACGTTCCCTGGCAAAGAACGGGAAAAAACGAATAGATATATATATATAAATATATATATATATATATATAATAATTGTTTCTACTTTAGGCACAAGGCCAGCAATTACCCAGTGCATTACTGGTACTTTCTTTTATCGACCCCGTAAGGATGAAAGGCAAAGTCAACCTCGGCGGGATTTGAACTCAGATCGTAAAGGGACGTAACTATGGTGGAAAGCATGGCGCCCGACCCTCTACCGATACTGCCAATCCACCATATATATATATAATAATAATAATAAATTTGAAGACTAAAATCCAAAGAGGGCTCGATAAGGATAAATATATATCAAATATATAAGAACCGTAGAGCAAATCTGTTATTTTAATAAATATATATATATATATATATATATATACACACACACATAGACATATATATATACTAGCCGAATTACCCATGCCTTGCTGCATTTCACACATTTTTTTTTTTTGTAAGAAAATGATGATTTATTTTAAATAATTTATGAAGAAAAACTCCATTAGGGTGTCTTAATATTATTGAAATTTGCTGAAATTTTGTGAATAGGCATCGTTTTTGTAATATATCAAATCAAAATTTCATTATTAAATCTTATTCTTATTTTGTTTCTTGTAAATAATTTTTTTCAAAATATCGATTCAAAACTTTTGTGAATAGGCATCATATCTTGTCATTTACCTATGGTTTAAAATTCATATAAATCAAAGGGAAAAGATTTTCAGCGGGGGTTTTCAGCTCCCAGAGAACCCTTTGATTAAAATGAAATATACTTATCCAAGTACCCTGGGCAATGTAGTTTCAGAATATGTATGGTTATGAGGGTCTATCTCCGAAACCATAGGAGGAGTTCGTGAAATCTTGTTCCATTTATTGGCCAAAATGTTCACTATAGGGGGTTTAACCCCCTATAGTGTGTCTTAATATTATTGAAATTTGCTGAAATTTTGTGAATAGGCATCATATCTTGTCATTTACCTATGGTTTAAATTTCATATAAATCGAAGGGAAAAAATTTTCAGTAGGTGTTTGAGCCCCCGGGGAGCCATTTGATTAAAATGAAATATACTTGAGAAATCAAATGGGCATGAACCCCACACACGTGTCAAGTTTCATCTAGATCGGTTTGGTAGTTTTTGAGTTTTAGTTTCACAAACAAATCCACAAACACACACACACAGAAATTGCCATTTATGTATATAGATATAAGTAAACATTAAAAGGACTAGCATTGAAACCTGGTGGTCTTTAAATGAATACAAATTCTGTAATATTATGTGCAAATATAGGACATTGGAACTCTTTATTGTCTAAATGTACAGAACAATGTGTGTCATTTATAAAAATATAAGTAACACATAAGTTACTGTTCATTTAGGCTGTTCAAAATAGTATCATCTAAATGCTTCTCATTGTTTTGCATATATACTTGCAACCTAGTTTGGAAGTCCTGCATTATACATTACAATATATTGACTGTTGCATCATATACTATATCACAATATTGATATAATTTTCTAGTGAATAACAGCTTTTAGTTCATCTGGTGTATATGGTTTATTGGTGAATAACTTTGCTTTAAAACAACACTAAGGGAAATAATTACAAAACAGAATTTTAATTGATTGCACAGGCTGTGGCATGTTACTGAGAAATGACATTATCAGTAAACATTTAATTAACAACATCCTTGAAAATGTTTACTCTATGAGCAGTGGATTGTCTGGTTATCTTTCAAAGATATACTGGCCTTGCCTTGCCCTAACCTAAGGAGAGCCTTGATTAGTAGGAGGACTGTCCAATGTGGCTTAAATCAATCATGGTCAAGATTATTATCAGCTCATGTTAACCATCAATCACTTTCCTAACAGTGGTAAGCTCTGATTACATATATTGACTGTTGATGAGCTATCCTGCTCTTATATTGTCAGAAATGACAGATTTATACCAGTCCATATTGAAAATATCACAGAGAGGTAAGGCATTTTTGATGATTTTAATGATTCATCCCTTTAGATACCAAACTGCCTGAAACTGCCTCAGATTTATGATACAAAACTGCTTATTTCAAAATGTTTATCTTTATACTAAAATGTTTCATCAAATAATTGTTTCTACTTTTGGCACAAGGCCAGCAATTACCCAGTGCATTACTGGTACTTTATTTTATCGACCCCGTAAGGATGAGAGGCAAAGTTAACCTCGGTGGGATTTGAACTCTGTCCATAAAGGGACGTAACTATGCTGCAAAGCATAGCATCCGACCCTCTACCGATACTGCCAATCCACCGTCCTTATGTTTCATCAAATAATGTTTTAAATATCAGCCTAGTAATGAAAAACAGTTATTTTATTAAATTCCTTGTTTCATTATTTTCAAAATTAATTGAAACACAAACAGTGTATTTCATTAGAAACATAATATTGATTGGGTTAAGGATTTCTTAGAAAAAAATATAGTAGATTAAATTTAAACTGTTCATTCCGTTTACTAATAATGTAATCATGTAGTGTTCTAGGCAGTGATGTAATAGAAATAGTAGTGCATTGAACTAAATATTTTGAAGTTTTTAATTTCAATCATGTATTTTCCAGAGTTTAATTTCTGCCAGTATCATTGATTTTTACTCTTCATCCCTTTCTGATGGGAAGCATAAGACAATAAAATATCTAGTAAATGAGGGCTAGATGGGATTCAATCAATAATAACAACTCCCCCAATATATACGCATGCTCACACATATTTATGGTCTAGTAGTAATGTGTCAAGTTGTTACCCTCAATATTCTAAGTTCAAACCCTCCATTATGTTTAACTGTTCATCTGGGTCAATAAAATAGGTATTAAAGCCAAGCATTGAATTTAATTCAATTGAATATTCTTTTTCCATACTAATTCATGACCTTGTTCCAATGTCGTTAAAGTGAAAGGTTCTCAGATATTTTCAGTTTCAGTTAAACAATCCAAGTATCTTATTATTTTAATTTTTTTAAAACTGTTTTAGCTGTTAAAGGGCCAATGACAGGTGGGTGGAAATTTATCCTTAGACTGCAAGAAACCTGGCCTAAATGTTTGCAACATAATGGAATCTAGTAAAGGCACCCTAAAAGAGAGCCAGCTGGGGCTTCAGTGGATTTCATCATGAGTCAGCTTGTAATATCAAAGTAGATATTGGATTAAGTCTACTTCACAAGAATATAAAGTCCTTTTAATGAGCTACCACTCGGTTCCTACAAATTCCATTCAAATTTACTCAACAATAAGATCAAACCAAAAGCCATGTAGCTGTGAAGCAAACTTTATAACTATATGGTCATGTTTACTGCCAATTTAACAATAAACATAATAAAATATTTCTCTAAAATCAAAGAAACTTGAGAAAGAAAATTAGAAATAAAAATATAAAATAATAATAATTGTTCCTACTTTTGGCACAAGGCCAGCAATTACCCCAGTGCATAACTGGTACTTTATTTTATCGACCCTGTAAAGATGAAAGGCAAAGCTAACCTCGGCGGAATGGCTTCTGATTTAGGTGCAAGGCCAACAATTTGAAGGTGGGGAATATTGATTAAATCACCCCCCAGTATTTGACTGTTACTTTATCTTAACCCTAAAATGATGAAAAGCAAAGTTGACCTCAGTGGAACTTAAACTCAGAAAGTAAAGAGCCACAACAAACACCAAAAGGCATTTTGTTTGTAGCTCAGAATGCTCGAATAAGTAAAGTAAACAAAGATATATAAGAGAGCAAAGAATTTAGATTTTTTGTGTACTGATTGTAAAGGAGTGAAAGAGGCAGAGAAAGAAAATTGTTGCTGGAGAAGGAAGGAAGGAGACAATGTAGGAAAGTATAAGAAAATATTCATCTTTAGAAAGAAAAAAAAAACATTAACCAGAAGATTATATAACATAGTACTAAACTTAGTGGTTGCTGTAAACATATACTAACTGGTACTGAGTTATCTGAAGTACGACATTTGAAGTATTAAATTACAGTATTTGGCTGGGATACAGAATTATTTAGTCTGTTGAATTAACCAGAGATGTTAGTTAGTTGGTTTCTGTTAATGACAGATATAACAAGAGTTAGACATACCTGCAATGATTAATGTTCATAAATGTTTAATGGCTTCATTATATGGCATACAGATACCACATGCATATACATAAACCCACCTACACATATACATATACCCACATGTATGACTGTATATAGCTAATGTGTATATATATATAATATATATATATATTATATATATTATATATATACACACATATATATATATACTTATATATGTGTGTATATATATAATATATATAATATATATATATATATATATTATATATATTATATATATACACACATATATATATATACTTATATATACATTAGTAAAAGTAGAGGATCGATGGCAAGCTCGGCAGTTTCAGCTAGTTCTCCTATCTCTCTCTGTCTGTCTATCTCTCTCTCTCTCTATATATATATATATATATATACATATATATATATATATATACATATATATATATATACACACACACATATATATGACAGCATTTATGTTTGTGTAACAATGCCTATATGCTATGCAGCAGAACTTAACGTGAGTATTAGTAAGAATATTTAACTAAATCCTAGCCAGAAATTTGTTTCTTGAAATTAGGCAGTTCTGCTGCAAGCAGAAGAATTTGAGTGGGAGATGAATGGTTATGGCTTGCTAGCTAAAATACCAGTGTCATAGATATGATAGATACACCTTTACAGGTAACCCCTGTAAAAGTGTATTCAAGTTACCTGTGGATCTTTCTTTTGAAACTTCACTTACTTCTTCATATTATATATCATCATCATCGTTTAACGTCCATCTTCCATGCTAGCATGGGTATATATATATATATATATATATATATAGGCACTCCATCAGTTATGTTGACGTGTTCCAGTTGATACAATCAACGGAACAACCTGCTCACAAAATTAAAGTGCAAGTGGCTGAGCATTCCACAGATATGTGTACCCTTAATGTTCCCAGGAAGTTTCAATGTGACAGAGAATATGACAAGATTCGCTCTTTGAATTACAGGTACAACTTATATTTGCCAGTTGAATGGACTGGAGCAACATGAAATAAAGTATCTTGCTCAAGGACAAATGTGCTGCTAGGAATCAAACTCACAACCTCAATGATCATGAGCCGAATACTTATACCACAAAGTCACACACACATATAGGTGAAGGCACATGGCTTAGTGGTTAGAGCGTTGGGCTTGCCATTGAGAGGTTGTGAGTTTGATCCTCAGACTGGTTGATGCAATGACACTTTATTTCACGTCCCTCCAGTTCACTCAGCTGTAGAAATGAGTTGCAATGTCACTGGTGCCAAGCAGTATAGGCCATTGCCTTTCCCTTGGACAACATTGGTGGCATGGCGAGGGGAGGTTAGTATGAATGGGTGACTGCTGGTCTTCCTCAAATACACCTTGCCTTTATAAATACTAGCAGAATGGCCCGGCATTGCTCGGGATTCTAAACATAGATTGGCATGTTTATCCCTCCTTTCTGAAACAGTACAGAGAAGTACGGAATAACTCAGCCTGGGGATGGTGTCTACATTTTGTGCTTATAAAAAAAAATTGTCATAGATTACCAGGGGTTTAACTTAATTGGGTGCCTGAGAGTAAAATGTTCAACCCACGAAAGCCAAGTAAAAAGGCATCAACAAACCGAACATGTATTTGTTGTGCTATGGTACAATGAAAGCAATAGTTACAGAGCAGTAAGCATGTGGGACTGCAGTGGTGGAGAGTATAAAGGAATTTAGTTGGATACTTTTAAGGTTACAGGCCCTAACGCAACCAAAATACTAAACAATGCGGCCCCCGGGCAAAAATTTGAAATCGTTTTCAGTCAAGAAAATGTGTGAAACATAAGTAATGCATATGCAAAGTTTTTAAAAAATCGGTTGGGTACTTCTCGAGTTACAGGCCCTAATGCAACCAAAATGCTTTAAAAAATCGGTTTTTCACCTAATGCGGTCCCTAGGGCAAAAAATGAGAAAATCTTTTTGCTCAAAACACTTTAAACGACATAAGTAATGCAAATTTTGAAGAAATCGCCTGGATTATTGTTCCGTTATGCCTCAAAAAAGCCTTTAAAGCCTAAAATATGCGGTTTTTCGCCTAATGCAGTCCCTAGGGCATTGAAAATTAGAAATATTTTTTGCTCAAAACACTCACACGACCATAAGTATTACATGTGTAAAGTTTGAAAAAGATTGGTTGGGTGGTTCTTGAGTTTTAGGGGGACAGACAGACATTCTCTGTTTTAGATATATATATAGATGAGAGAGAGAAAGATACAGTTATTTATTAGAGATGTTTCATTGTTGTCAAATCATTGGTTTGCCCATTTTGGAATGCGATAGTTGTACTAGTTTACGAGACCTTTAAGTCCTAATGGAGTCATAGTGACATACAGCATGTCTTGGAAATTTTAAACCTGGCAGAATAGGTACTTTTTTTATCGGCTTTGTAAAGATGAAAAGCAAAGTTGACCTTGGTGGGATTTGAACTCAGAGGGCAGAGAGCAAATACCACAAAGTATTCTATCTGATATGCTATGCTAACAACTCTGCCAATTCACTGCCTATAATTTCATTAGTAAATATTTTTTATGCAGACATAAAAGATCATATATACATTATATACATATGTGTGACTATATAGGGTGTATGTGTGAATATATATACATATGTATATACATTATATACATATGTGTGACTATATGGGGTGTATGTGTGAATATATATATATACATATATACATTATATACATATGTGTGACTATGTGGGGTGTATGTGTGAATATATATATATACATATATACATTATATACATATGTGTGACTATATGGGGTGTATGTGTGAATATATATATATATTTATATACATTATATACATATGTGTGACTATGTGTGAATATATATATATACATATATACATTATATAGATATGTGTGACTATGTGGGGTGTATGTGTGAATATATATATATATTTATATACATTATATACATATGTGTGACTATGTGGGGTGTATGTGTGAATATATATACATATTTATATACACATTAATCAATATGCAGTGAGGATGAAAAACTCAGAGCTGTACAGGAGCCTCTCAAAAGCCAGCTTGAAAGTGACACAGAGGAGATTGGGGTTAGCTGGACATACTCACCGACATTCAGGGATGACACTGCACTCAGTGGTCCTGTGGGAGCCACTACACGGACACACAGGAAGAGGGAGAACGAGGATGACATATGCCCTAAGGAGAGAGACCACTGGAGAGAACTCGTCCATGGATCTCGGGAATTTTACCCACCCTAGATATATATA
The DNA here is from genome assembly GCA_964016885.1 of Eledone cirrhosa. NCBI lineage: Eukaryota > Metazoa > Mollusca > Cephalopoda > Octopoda > Eledonidae > Eledone > Eledone cirrhosa. The sequence continues at coordinate 51,085,576 of OZ024740.1, forward strand.
TATATCCATATGTGTGTGTGTGTACACACATACACCAGCACATGCATGTATACACACACACATGTGGAATTTCATAATCTTAATTTTTTCATGGCAATTACTCCAATCAGGGTTCAAATATAAATCACAGTAATAGGATGATTGAATAGTTTTTGATTTAAGAATTTCTAAATATTTTATGAATTTCTTTTACTGGTACTTGGGATGCAAAATGTTATGACAAGGAATTATTTAAATTGGATGTGCTTTATAACAAAGTGTATTTGATGTTGTTGTAAGCCTATTGGGTTATATGACCAACCCTTAAATAACTAGTCTTCATTTAGTGAGGAGCATTACATTAGACTGGTAGGCAATTATATTCTCCAGACTTTCAGGTTTTAATATCAACACAGCAAACACACTAAATAGTAGAGCAATTTTAAAGAAAATTTGAATTTCTCACTGGAAATTATTCACCTACACACCCATTGGGTATTGCTTTAAACCCAAGTACAAGTAGGACATTGTATTTTATTGACCTCAAAATGATGAAAAGCAAAGTTTACTTTGGCTGGATTTGAACACTGAGTGCAATGAGCTGAAACAAATACTGAGGCTTTTTTAATCCAACGCCCTAACAAATATGTCAATTTGCCACCTTCTTGCTATGTTACATAATACAATTAAAAGTATAAGAGGATGTAGCAGTTTCCTTGAAGCATTGAGGAATGTGAAAATGAAAAATGAGTATGTTTAGGAAGCCGTACAATACAGGTGGGTTTGAAATGCCAAGACAAGTTCAAAGAGAATTAAGAGAGGTGAGGTAGAAAATGTTCAACTTCAACTCTCTCAATTAAAAGTATGTTTATACTTGTTGGCTTTGTGAGATTGAAAACAGCAAGGTTTTAAAATATTTTTTCAAAATCTATTCACATTATTTTATATATATGCTGAGCATAAAATTTAAATCTAAATTATGGTTTACAGATTATATATACAGTGTATAAACTAACAAGAAAAATTAATTGGAAAAGTCCTTGGAGCATTGGACAGAGGTTAAGTCCCACCAAGTTGAACTTTGTCTTTCAGGGTTTATACAGTATCGGTCAAATACTAATGATGGGGAGGGTCAATTCTCCCCAACCTCACTTTCAGAATTTGTTATATTGTGTTATGAGAAGGGTTCTGAAAGGCCAAAATGGTTGGATAACATCCATGAGTTTGGCTGGTCTTGCTTGAGGATCTAGCCAGATCATTTGGAGATAGTTGCTTCTGACAGAACCCACTGGAAGGAGTGTTTGAGGACTCTACCCCAAAGACCCTCTCGGGAAGAAGAAGAAGAAGAAGAAGAAGAAGAAGAAGAAGAAGAAGAAGAAGAAGAAGAAGAAGGAGGAGGAGGGAGGAGATCTGTATTAGTGAAAATGTCAATACTATGTTTGATACAATTAAAGAATAAATAAGCAAATTTAGCATATGTTTGTGTGTTCAAAGATGACTCTACCCAAATACAGTAAAAACATGGCTTATAAGAATGGTTTATAATATAAACTGTTAGGAATACAAAATGTTTACAATACTCATAGAATATAGCTAATTAGTATTTGATTTAACAAATAGTTAATAGATAAGAAGCCTAATTAGTTACAACAATTAACAAACAAATGCCTCCTCCCTTTAGTTCTTCAGTTTGTTTTAACTGTTATGGACGACTAAGGCTATGTTAGAGCACTGCCTGTAATATTAGTATAATGGAGTTGATTAAATCAGATTTTATTGAGGAGAACTATTTTTAAAATTAGATTGTTTTCCGTTTATACCAACAAATTGCTAGAAATACTACTAATATTTTTTTTTTAAATCAAGTTTTTTTTAATTAGTTTGTACCAACAAATTGCTAGAAATACTACTAATATTTTTTTTTTAAATCAAGTTTTTTAAAATTAGTTTGTACCAACAAATTGCTAGAAATACTACTAATATTTTTTTTTTTAAATCAAGTTTTTTTTAATTAGTTTGTAATGCTTCATGAAATCAAAGTTAATGATGATGAGATTAATGTATATAAGAATACATTTTTTAAAAAGCAAGGAAGCAAGTGCTTCAAATTGATATATAAGAGAATCGGTAGATAAGGGATAGTTTCAAATCAATATATAGAAGTTCAACAGATTTAAAAAGAAAATGCTAATGTTTGACATTATTATGTACAGGAATTAAGGAGGGGATTGATAGGAATTTAGAACATAGTTATCAAGGGAAGTATTGTATTTTCAAAGTAAAGTATGGCTGTCAGAATAAATGTAATAGTTTGGAACTGATGTGAAAACAAATCTAAGGTTTCAAATTGCTGTGGAAAAGAATTATGGAAACATGAATAATGATACAAAGTTAGAATGTAGGTGTTGGAGTTAGAGTAATTTTTTCATATTAGAGCATGGATGTCAGATCAATAGTAATAGTTTGAAACTGGAGTGAAAATAAAAGGTATGATTTGAAATTACAGTGTAAGGAATATATAATATGACAATGTTGATAACAGATAGCAATAAAAAAAACAATTAGAGTAGACTTTGTTTTAAAAGAAACTTTTTAAAAAACTGTAATGGTTTCCTTCATCAGAGAAATTGTCTGCCACAATACTGGCAAAGTTCTCTGCTTGCTCTAGTTACAATCAAATGAACATTTGTGCAGTAGCATTTTCTTGTATAATCATATATTTATTTATGTAGTTACTTTCAGTAAGCATTTGAAACACACACACACTTATTTACATATAGTCACATGCACACATCATCACTATCATTGTTTAACATCTATCTTCCACGCTAGCATGGGTTAGACAGGCACAATAATATATATCCCTAACCAATGCATATGCACACAACATACACACACATGCACATGTACCCACACAGACACACACAGACACAGACACACACACACACACACAAACACACACACACACACACACACACACACACACACACACACACACACACACACACACACACACACACACACACACACACATATTAATGACCAAAGAATGGCATTGTAATTTCCACTTTCTTTAGGCAGTTGCAATGCTGAAAATACAAACATTTCTTGAAACAGATAAAAAAATGTTACCAAAATTTTAACCCTCAGTAACAATATTACCACTAAAATAGAAAAATAATAAAATAACAATAAATGATAATTAATTAGAATAAGCAATTGAGAAAATGATTCAATAACAAATAAAAAATTTACATGACTGAAATAAGTAAAAAAACAATAAAAGAATATAACAGTCAAAAAAGCATGTTGGAACATTTGGTAAACATCTAAGCTGTGATTGAAAAAAGCAAAACTGACTGGAAGTTCAATAGTCAAACAGCATTAATTGATTAAACATCAGTGGAATTATTTTGGTTGTTAATGGTAATGTAAAAAAATTAACAATCATTATAATAATGTTTCATTGTTTGTCTTTAGGATAAATATAAACAAATATTTTGATTGTTATTAGTAAGAATATTCTACAATCAATATAACAATGTTTCAGTTGTTGGTCTTGTGATTGTTTATCCCTTTAGCATTTAAACCGACCATATCCATCCAGAATTATGTAAGTAAAGACTTTATGATGAAAATATAATAATATATATAGAGTAATGTAAATGTTAAAGGGATAATTTCAACATAATTAATTTGATTGTTTTACCCCACCCCCGGCTACCAACAGCTCATGTCCTCCACCATTAATCAATTTATCTCTTCCTCTCTCTTAACACCAACTGCAACTAATCTTATAGCACATATCCCTCATACTCCCACCATCTACTTCTTCCCCAAGATATACAAGTCCGATAATCCTGGCCACCCTATCATTTCAGCCTGTAACTGCCCTGCTGAAATTATCTCCCAATATCTTGATACCCTACTCGCACCCCCAAAGTATAACCATGTATTATTGTTCATTTTAACACTAACCATGTATGTATTATTGCTGGTTTTAACATTAAATATCAACATAATTATTTTGATTGCTAACAGTAAAACAATTTAATAATCAATATAGCCATGCTTCATTGCTGCTTTTAAGGTAAAATAACAAAATTATTTTGATTGTTAATGGTACAAAAAGAAATTCACAACAATCAAAGTATGTATGATTGCTGGCTTGGAGATTAGAACATCAACATAATCTATATTGCTTGTTAATTGTAAAACAATATAAATATGATTATGTTGATATACTAATAGTTTAATGAAACCAACATAAATACAATGCATTTTTTTCTGATAAAACAAAAAATATAATAACAAAATAAAATAAAAAATAAATTAGCAATCAGAGTGTAGCTATGTTGATTACCATATATACACATATATTCTTAGAAAATTTCAAATGCAGAAAATAACTTTTTCCATCTACAGGGATATTTTACCTGCTTTTCTAAGTTACTATTTCTAGCAATCAACTGTTTTTACAGTTATTTTCTGCATTTGAGATTTACTATATTTTCTAATAATTTCAATCCACTTAACACTCTGATGGTTTATTTACAGATGATATATATATATATATATATATATATATATAGTTTTAATATAGATGAGATTCTACAGGACTAGAACTGTTTCATTCATTTGAAATCATCAGGAATCACTGATTCCTGATGATTTCAAATGAATGAAACAGTTCTAGTCCTGTAGAATCTCATCTATATTAAAACTGTTATACTCTGCTATGTATTGAGTACCTTACTTACTGTGGTTACCTCCGATTCAACCCGGAATAACGTATATATATATATATATATATATATATATATATATATATATATATATATATATATATATATATATAGTTATACTTTGGGAGGGTCATGCTGCCAATAAACACACACAAACCTTATTGGCTGCATGACCCTACCAAAGTATAACAATATAACAATATCTGTTTCAACACATGTTTTCAGATAAGAAATCTTGCAGAACAAATTCAAAAACGAAGTATATATATTAAACAATACTGCAATTAAACAATTAAAATAAAGAAGAAAAACACTGAAATATCAACAATAATGTTATTAAAGCATCTCAGCTTCTTCACTCCTTCACAAGGAGAGAATCAACAATATTGAAAATATTCAAACATTGTCATTCAGAGTTGAAATATCAATGAGGCCATATCAAAGTAAATTCAGAATCTACCTCCTATCCATGTTTCTTTTATTATGATCACATTGTCCCATTCAATTGAAAAACACACATTAATTATAGTACATAGAGGATATTTTAACCTGTTCATCACCATATTTCTAATGAAATACTCTCCCCAATATGTTTCAATTTTGAAAATAATCAAATATTTGGAGGAATTTAATAAACTTAGTTTTTCATTAGTAAGATGACATTTAGAACATTGCTAAATAAAAATGTCTAAAATAAAATTATGATGGAAGATTTTAGAAGTATAAACATTTTAAAATGAACAGTTTTATATCATAGAATGAGAGGCAGTTTTAGACAGTTTGGTACCAAAGGAGTTAATGGGGTATTTTTTTTTTTTTGTCTTTTGTTGACAAGGTGACATAAAATGAAGCTAATTAATTTTTGGAGGTGATGAAAAAATGGGGGGAGGGGGTCAAGCACTATTTATATTCATTTTACTATCTTTTTTAATTATTGCTATCATCATCATTTCCATCATCATTAGTACTATGATTATTATCATCAACCTCTTTATGATCATTAACTTCACAATTATCATCATCAACATCTCTCTCTAGACACTAACTCTGCCAGTTGCAGACTGCGCAACATGAGATATTTTTCTCCACAAAGTTTGATCACCAACAGCAGAGTTTAAAGAGCAAAGGTCAAGTCCAGTCCATAAGTTGACATTATCAAGCCATCGTTTTGGCTGCCAACCTCTGCTTCTCTTACCAACCAACTTTCCTTCTAGGCATAACTTACTTACACCACGAGTTGATCTTTTATTATGACCATACAGTTTAAGCACTCTTGACCTGACAACTGATGTGATTGGTCTAAACCTGCTGATGTTGAGCAGCTCACTGATACAGATACGGTTGCTGAGCTGCTTGCCTATCATAAGTCTCATGATGTGGTTCTGGAATGTAGAGAGCTTCTGAATTTATTGTTGTCAGAGTTATCATCATCATCAACATGTTTACTGTTAACATTATTATCATCATAACCATGAAGGAAAGGAACCGATCATTAGGTCAGACTAAAGAATCAATGTTTTCATTGTTTTTTCAATTACTGATACTATATCAGTCACAACTCCTGGTAGAAAGGTGTGGGATTTGAACTCAGAATGCACAGAGCCAGAGCAGATACCACAAAACACCCTGTCTAATTCTTTAACAATTCCACCAATCCAACACCCCTGGACTGGTATTTTGTTTATTCACTACAACAAGGGTGTAAGCATATTTGACCCTGGCAGAAACTGAACTCAGAGAAAAAATACAGAGACAGTTTATCTGATTTCACAACCTGAACTCATAAAGGCAGATCCTTATATAATGTAACATGACAGGGCTCACATGTATTAAGTAGTGAATCAAATGGTGGTTGTGGTGATGATGATGATGATGTAGCATCTGCCTTCAATGTGACTCTTTTACACAAGAGGTAGATTAAGAGATATGATATGACCTCACAGAAGTTATAGAATTCAATAAAACATTATAAGCAAGGTTCTTTCACTGCCATAGATATGTTTCACTTTGTTACCTTTTTTTTAAAATATCTTTTCCATTTAAAATAGCAAAAAGATTTATACACAATATATAAGAATCATACATGATTTACAATTATATATATATGTATGTGTGTGTATATATATATATATATATATATATATATATATATATATAATACATACAACACTGACACATATATACATCACAATCATTTAATGAGCGTCTATGAAGATATATGAATAAATAAATGAATGTACCAACACATATATACGTTTACATATACAAGCAATGATGTCTGTATTTAGAAACAAAGACACACATGAATACATACAAAAATACGTGATAATCAATATTGGTATATCTCATAAGTCTTATGTTATAGAAATAGTCCTTGTTCTATCCAGGAAAGTGTATTTTATTCACTAAATTTTCACCACCCACATTTAATTTTAATTCTTTATCTTTGTTAGATTCCTTTGGTTTTTGTTTATTTATTTTGTTTTGTGCATGTGTAGGACACTTCTTCAACTGATGGAAGAAGTCACATATGAGTATGTTTTTCACTATTTTTCACTATATAAGTGTGGAGCCAGTGAGAAGACATAACCCTTTACTTAACCTGATAAACATACAAACCCACCCATCACCAAACTTCATGTTATCTTTAAAATGTGGACCTCCCATGTTTCAAATCTTAAGAAAGAATTTACTGCAATAAAAGCATGATGGCTATAGTTAGAATACTGAAATTTCAACCTATTTAACTTAACCAGGCCTACAATAACTAACTCTCTGGGGTGCTTGGTATATGGATTGCACTTGAATATATGATTGTTATCTTTTGCTCTGGCAGCAGTTTGTTTGTCCACCTCTTTCGCCTGCCTTTTGCTTTATGTGGTCCTAGATGTGTGTATTACTTGTTTGTGTATGTTTTTGTTTCCTTTCTCTTTTCTTTCTTTTTTTCCCTTTTTATTTGTTGACCGTTACGCCATAACAAATTTTAAAAGTTAGATGAAAAAAACGGAAAAGTTTATTAAGCAACCTAAATTGCTTGAAAATACTCTGTTGTATCATTGGAAGTAATAAAAATGTTTAATAGAAAATTAAAATATAAAAATTATTGTATATATGATTGGTTATTTCAATACCTTCAGTTCTGTCTAATCACACAAAACTGAAAATGCTATTCAACATTATCATCAACAACACCAAAATCGCACCAATTGGAACATGTTGATGTGGGACATGTTGATGTGAGACAACAAATCTTGTTTGAAGTATAAAATCATTTCAAAGAGACAGATGGCATCTCTCACTTTCATTTTCTTCTTTGCATTCATGCAAAGAAAAATTTAAATTATTTCTTCTCCATGACTAGCACGAAAGGAAAACCTGACATTATTACGGTGGATTGGCAGTATCGGTAGAGAGGCGGACGCCATGCTTTCCAGCATAGTTACGTCCCTTTACGATCTTAGTTCAAATCCCGCCAAGGTAAAATTATGTGTAAAATGTTTTGGTGTAAAGATAACCGATTGCGTTATTCGTTATAATTGTTTTTACATTTGGCACAAGGCCAGCAATTTGAAGGGAAGGAGAAAGTCAATTAAATCAATCCCAGTCTGGTACTTTATTCTATCGACCCTGTAAGATTGAAAGGCAAAGCTAACCTTGGCAGGATTTGCAATCAGAACACATAGGGCTGTAACTATATGCCACAAAACATGTTGTCTGACACTCTACTAATACTGCCAATCCACAGCCTACTTCCTTATTCATAATAATAAAAGACTACAATGACTATTTACTCTTATTTTGAGGAAATTTCCTTATAAAAAACAACAAAAACAAATTGGAGACATTACAAGAATTATACAAGAAACAAAACAACAAATTTCTCAGTGGCACATGTCTGGCAAGGGACTTGATCTAAGACAGTGTGTTAAATCTAAAACAATGTGAGGTAGAGTCATTTTAGCCATTTAAAACCACCCAAAAACTGTTAGCTTTATATATATCATTTATTTTCTAGTGACAAAGATTTTGTCAGACTGCATGCAACTTGGATGGTGACACATTTCTACTGATTGAGAATTTTGACACTAGAAAATAAATTATGCATAAAGTAAACAGTTTTGTTTTCCTCCTTCTTCTTCTTCTTCTTTGCCCACTCATTCCTGAGAGGGTCATGGGAACAGAGTCCTCAAATACTCCTTCTAGCTGGTCATGTCAGAAGCAACTGTCTCCAACTATTTTTTTTTTTTTGTATTTTTAAATAGCTAAAATGACCCTTCCACGTAGTAAAACTATAAATGAAACTTACAAGTAAGACTATATATGTGCATACCTTTGTTTTTGTGAATGCATGCATGTTTGTGTGTGTGTGTGTGTGTGTGTGGCTACATACAATGGAATGTACAAGTGTACAATGAAACAAAGACAGAAGTATTTACTGAGTATTCAAAACAATGGTATCACATTTAGAATTGTATTCTCTCCCTCATCATAAAACAAGTTAGAACATGAGTATATCTGGGTACATAAAACAATTTGACCAATACATTAATCAAAAGCAGTATTTAAATTGAAAAGCTTTGATAAACCTAAATGACTTAATGACAAAGAAGCATACTGTAGGTATTTTATATATGATCATCATCATTTAAAAAGTGTTTTATATATATAGACATACACACATGGATGTATATGTATATATATATATATGGATGTATATATATATATATATATATATATATATATATATATACTCTGAAGTGTGAGCAGACGTGTGAAGTACTGAACCCAGCATGACTCCATTGAAATGTGTCGGACAGAAAATGGTTGATGAACCGTGTGGCAGCAGATACTGACCAGAACTTGTGATGACATGGAGTAAAAACAGCCAATGGCATGAGTGGAAATAGGGTTTTTTGAGGGTGTTTTTGATGATAACACCCAGTGATAAAATTTGCTCCGGACGAAACACCCGTGTCTGAAAGAACCCGCAGAAGTAGAATCAGCCAGATCCATGTCTCGAGCTACCTGCCGGCGAAACATTTGTAACACGAAATAAACTAAGTCCAGATGCATCACTGATTTTTCGTTTTCTTTATAATATCTACACTCTACTCTGGTGAATATCGAGTGCTAATTTTGGCATACCGCCTATGGAAGCACCATAGCTACCACTATACACAACTATATATATATATATATATATATATATATATATATACATACATACATATATATATATATATGTTGGTTCCCAAATTGCGTTGAAGGTAACCATAGTTTAAAAAGGTACTCAATACGTAAGGTAGAATATAGGCATCTTTATTATACATAGAAATGACTTCTACGGGACTAGAATTGTTTCATTCATATGAAATCATCTGCACATTCCTGATGATTTCATATGAATGAAACTGTTCTTGTCCTGTAAAAGTCATTTCTATATATATTAAAGATACATATATATATATATACATATATACAATACACACTTCCACACATGTATAAATACACAAATATATATACTGTGGCATGAATTTTCATTAAAAGCATTCTCATTGACTAAATTATTTTTATTGAATAACTTTTATTGAAATGACATCTTATCAAATTACTTTTCATTGGATATTTCATCAAAACTACATAAAATAATTATGTAAACATTATTTTGTAGAATAATTTTAATCACAGAACTTTTAATATAAAATATCAATAAGATTAAAGTTGAAATTAAAAGTCTGACGCAAGCATGGAGACATTTCAAGGCCAGTGTTTATTCTAGTTTCAGTAGCCTTAACCCTTTAGCATTTAAACTGGCCATATCATCATCATCATCATCATTTTACGTCTGATTTTCCCTGCTTGCAAGGGTATCTAGCCAGAATTCTCTCACTTCAAACCAGCTGTACCTGGCCACTCATAATGATGTTCTCAAAATAAATAGTATCAAAATCTCATAGATTCGATATTATGTGAGATAATTATGAGAGATAAAGCCTTTACTGCATACAGTAATAAATATAGAGTAATGCAAATGCTAAAGGGATAAGTGACCAAGAGTACAAACTCTCCTACCCACTGGACAAGACACTACTCTTGGTGAGCATTTTCAGCTGAGTGGACTAGATCAACGAGAAATGATGTGTTTTGCTCAAGAACACAACATGCCACTTGATCCAAGAATCGAACCTACAACATTACAACTGTAAGTTTTACACCCTAACCACTAACCTTCACAAAAATAGAATTACCATCGAAAAATTAATTTTTGAAAACTAGTAACAGTACTTTAAAAATGTCTTATTTGTATCAGCTTCATAAATGAAGTGACAGTTAAGGTAGAGGATACAAATACTGTTATATAAATACAACCAGTATAGCTGAGGTACATAAGTATGTGTCCGTGAAATATATACATATACATCAGGTCCAAACACAAAAGAACCAAACTCCCACTGTCACTGCCTCCATCTCTCCCACTCTCACCATCTCTCACTATTATGAGCAAATTGGGGCCCATGCACTGGCCACCCCGTGGCCCCGGTGGACAGAATAGAGATGGTGTTTACCCTGGTGGACAAGATAGTGAAAGCATTATTTTGGAGGATGGGGAAGAGGATGCACTGGAAGAGCCATGCAGGGTTCATTCTTGCAGAAGACCATCTCAATCCTAGTCATAGTGTGTAGGGAGGTGATTCAAGGACCCAGAATGCCAGATGTTTCTGCCACCTTTTGTTCAACAAGAAACATATCAGTAAGCATCTAGTACTTTTTCAGCTTGCAACCATTAATTTGTTGGCCGAAAAAAACCTGGGCCTCACACCAAATATACCAGGTTGCCATGAGAGAGAAAAAAAGTATTACTGCAGGTTATATTCCAGATTAGCAGTTTACCACTTCCTAATGGGAAGACTGTGATGTCATTTTGTCAGATAATTAATTATTGAATTATTAACAGCATAATATCCAGTAGTGGATCATCAAACAATAACAATTTACATGAATGTTGATGAAAATTGTTTTACAAAATCTTCCACGCTTGCATGGGTTTGGATGGGAGTTTTCCCACTTGAGGCAAAATTGGTTGTCTTGCTCGTGTAGGACTGTCTGGCGGGTTTTCTACGGCTGGATGCCCTTCCTAACACCAACCACGTTTAGTGTGGACTGGGTGTTTTTTACCGTGTTACTTGCACGGCCACATTACAGCGTGGACTGTGTGTTTTTTTTTCGTGACACCTACACGACCTCATATATTTCGAACGGGATGTTGTGGTACCAACATAACTTTACATCGAAAGGGGTGGTGTGGATGGGGTGGGGTGGGTGGGACGGGGGTGTATTTTTGTTAGAGGTGCCTACTGAGTGTAGGTTTCGCTTTGTACTTAGGCAAGGCGGGTCTTCTGTATTACTGTGTAGCGCCAATGATCTCGGTCCAGTGACATTGTCTTGGAGAGGTGTAAGTGTGTGAGGTCGGAATTTATCAAGTCGTCCCAGGTTTTTCTGGGTCTGCCTACTCCATGGCTACCGTCTATTTTTATCGCCCTGCACTTTTTTATACAGCTGTCGTCTTTCATGCGCATCACGTGACCATACCAACGTAGTCTTCTCTCGAGTAAACAACATCTGATTCCTCTTATTCCTAATTTCTCCCTTAGTTCATTTATGCTTTGCCGTTCACGTATATTACTATTACACATCCAACAGAGCATGCAAGCTTCGTTCCTCTCCAGTCTGCGTATATCCTCTGCACACAATGCCCAAGTCTCACTGCCATGTAACATTGCTGTTCGTATGCAGGCATCGTACAGCCTGCCTTTCATTTTTAGAGAGAACCCTTTAGCGGCTAAGTGGTATAAGCTCTCTGAACTTTTTCCATCCAGTTCTGACTCTAGCTACTGTACTTTCAGAGTACCCTCCCCCACTGCTGATTTTGTCACCCAGGTAACGGAAGGTGTCCACTATTTCTATAGAACCATCTGTGCAATGGAATGAGCTAGTATTCTGTGGGCACTTGCTGCTACTTATTGCACCTGAGCACCGGCCACATATAAAATCTATATTCTTAGTTAGCTTACCTGTGATACCACTACATCTTTTATGCACCCATACTTTGAATTTGAGACATAAAATGGAGTTTCTGCGTACTCCTTTCCTACACACTGAACATGGCCATTTCCCAGATGGGATCAGTGCCCTATTTTCCTTCCTACAAACTAGAACTTTAGTCTTAGACAAGTTAATTTTAAGGCCTTTTGATTCTAGGCCATGCTTCCATGTTTGGAATTTCTTCTCTAGTTCAGCCATTGATTTAGCTATGAGCGTTAGATCATCTGCGTATAGAAGTTCCCATGGGCAGCCGGTCTTGAACTCCTCTGTAATAGCCTGAAGGGCAATAATAAATAGTAAGGGGCTAAGGATGGAGCCCTGATGAACACCAACTTTTACGCTAAACTCTTCACTATATTCGTTGTTAATTCTAACCTTGCTGACTGTTTCTTTATACATGGCTTGTATAGCTCTCACAAGCCATTCATCAACACCTAGTTTTCTAAGGTCCCACCAGATAATCGAGTGGGGTACTCTGTCAAAGGCTTTCTCCAAGTTAACAAAAGCTAAGTATAGGGGTTTACTTTTAGCTAGGTACTTCTCCTGTAGTTGTCATACAATGAAAAGAGCGTCTGTTGTACTTTTGCCTGACACAAACCCGAACTGCATTTCATCTAGATCAATTCGCTCTCTGATTAGTTGCGCTATTACTTTTTCTGTGACCTTCATGACCTGGTCAATTAATTTAATGCCTCTATAGTTTCCCCTATCTAGGGCATCTCCTTTACCCTTGTAGCAGTTAATGATGATGCTGCTGCACCAGTCCTTCGGAACGACCCCATTCTGTATGACTTGGTTTACTATCCGGGTGACCATGGTGTGTCCCACCGTTCCAGATGCTTTCAACATTTCAGCAACTATTTCCGAAGGCCCAGCCGCCTTGCCTGTCTTCATGTCTTTGATCGCCTTACTTATTATACTACCTTCAACTTGCACTGCTGGTCTCTCTATTGGGTCGAAGTAGGGGAGACTGTCTTTCTCCCAATTATTCTCTTCATTTAGTAGCCTTTCGTAGTGACACTTCCAAGCTACCTTCTTATCAGCGTCAATGATGGCAAGTATACCATCATCATTAAGGACACACTTCTCCCCGACAATATCATGGTTTTCCTTGACACATTGCCTAGCAATCCTGAACACCTCACATTTTTGGTCCTCGCGTTGTAGAACATTCTTGAACTTTCTTTCCTCTGCTTCCCTTCTTGTGAAGTACACTTGTCTCCTAGCTTCCCTCCTGGCCACTTGATAGTCTTCTCTACTTCTCCCATCCCGCCATACTTTCCAAGCCTGCTTTTTGGCCTTGATCGACTCTTCCACCTTACTGTTCCACCACCAAGTTACTCTCCTCCTGCCTATAGGTCTGCTCCAGCCACAGATTTTATCTGTCGCCTTCAGCAGGTTAGCTTTCAGGAATTCCCACTGTTCCTCTATATTGTACGACTCTAATTGCTCTTCCTTACTGTCAAAAGCATCAAGTAATATGCTTTTAAATTTATTACTGGCTGTGGGGTCCTTTAGCTTCCATATTTTTCTCCTGAGGATAGTCCTCCTCTGTTGTCGAGTATGTCTCGTCCTGACTATGAGGTCGCTAACTATGAGTCTATGTTGGGAGGTGCATTCTTCATGGGGGAGGGATTTAGTGTTTACAACAGACACTCTGTCACGTCTTCTGGTAAGGATATAATCTATCTGACTGGCGTGTTCCCCTGATCTATAGGTGATCAAGTGATTGTCTCGTTTTTTGAAGTTAGTGTTACAGATAGTTAGATTATTTGCATCACAGAATTCCAGGATTCTGGATCCTTCTTCATTTCTAGTACCAAACCCATAGCCTCCATGGATTCCATCATAGCTGTCACGGTGTTGTCCAACATATATATACATATATATACATATATACATACACACATATATATACATACACACATATATACATACACACAAATACATACACACACACACATATATACACACACACACACATACACACACATACACACATATATATATATATATATATACAGGGAGCGGACAATATTTGTTTGCAATTTTCAACTGCTAATTTTATGCAAACTTTTTTTACTTCCGTTGTCACTCTTGTTTTCATAAAAACAGTGACTATATTTCCATTATTTATTTTCAGAATAATTGATTATGAATAATTTTGAACCTCCAAATTTGTGGAAGAGACACGGAGTTCTTCTTGGAATCCGCGCCGGGAGGACAAATAAGACCAGAAGATCAACTCCCAGAACAATAGGTGGCTCGCTGTCTCATCCAAAGACGTGCCCAGAGTCATGCAGACAAAGTTTCCAGCGACAACATTGGTCTTAGGTGTCGTCAGTAGTCAAGGTGACGTCATGCCACCTCACTTCTTCCCTGAGGGCCTCAAGCTGAACACCGATGGCTACATCCACATTCTGAGCGAGGTAGTAAAGCCCTGGATCGACCAGGTAGCTGCAGGTAGGCCGTACGTGTGGCAGCAAGACTCAGCGCCCTGCCATACCAGCCGAAAGACCCAAGCCTGGCTGTCAGAGAACTTCGTCGACCACACTTCACCTGACATCTGGCCTCCCAGCTCGCCTGACTGCAACCCCCTCCACTTCTTTGTGTGGGGCGTAGTGTAAAGAGACACCAACAGATCTAGCTGCAATACGAAAGACGATCTGAAGGCCAGGATCACAAGTGCCTTTAGGGGCCTAAGTCGGGGGACAGTGACGAAGGCCTGTAGCCGGTTCCGAGGCTGACTTGAGACCGTCATCAAAGCCAATGGCGAGTTTATCGAGTGATATCGAAAGAACAAGTCATGAAGACAAACTGACACAAGTTTGATAAATATATCTTAAAAAATAAAACTACTGTTACTTTTTCCTAGACAGTAATCTTGCGAACAAATATCATCCACACCCTGTATATATATATATATATATATATATATATATGCACACATATATATATATATATACACAGACATATATGCATATATATATATATACAATAAATGTAATGAAAATTTGACGCCTCATCCATATTATCATTATTATTATATACACATATATATATAAAGGTATGCGCACACATACATAGATATTATATATATTACATTAAATTAAATGTCATTTATTACAGATGGCCAAATGTTTCATTCTGTAAGAGGATTTTCAAAAGAATCAGCTGTTGAAGAAGAGAAGGGTGTCACTGATTTTTCATTTTGTCATACACAAACAAATAGTAATTGCTTAGCGATGCAACAACACTAGAATGGCTGTACTTGAACAGGATACAAACTGCTACTTTTGCAGATGGTAGTCAAACCTCTAAACCTTTCAGCCATGCCACTGTGTGTCTCCATATAAATTTCGATCATTTTTTAAACTTATGGGAAAGCAATCAGATAGTAGAGTTACACTGAAATTCTATATTCACCAAAACATCAGATCCTATAAAGGACATGATGGTGGCAATGCAGAAAAATGGTACAAAGGTTTAATGACAGTAATAGTAACAGTAACATTAATACTATTTGTAATATTAGTAGTAATATCATCTGCTGAGTTATATTTCTATATTACCTGCTTCACTGATAGATGTATGCATCTGTTTGCTAACATTTTTGTTCATTTATTTCTTATACGACAGCTGTTAGTGAAATGATAAATTTTAGCAGGGGGGAATTAGCAGAAATGACAGGATACTGGATTATATGTCTTAATGTATTTAGTTTCGTCAATTCTAAACTTTGGTTTGAAATCCTGCCAGGAATCAACGATGCCTTTCACTCCTCCAGGACTGATAAAAATAACTAGCAGACAAACAGACATGATGCTACATTGAAGTCAATTTAATCAACTATATCCCTACAACTTCTTAAATAAAGTAACCAAATTGTTCTACCAAAAGAAATCAAAACGATAATTGTAGGCTAGAGAGGTTGCCCAGTACTTCTCACAACGTTGCTGTCTTTTGCTCTGGTGTTGGCTCGGTTGTTCACCCCTTCCTTTACATTTTCTTTAATATTGTAACATTAAAAGAAGATATCTTTCTGAATGAATCGCGAGCAATTTATAATGTTGTCTAAGCATTTGTAATGTTATTTATGTATATATTTAAAACATATTTGTTATTCTACTGTAAATTTATTTATATGCTCTGTTTATATTTTCATTCTAAAAGAATTGCAAACGGTTTGTAATGTATTTATACAACTATGAATAAAATCCTAAAGTTAGTGTCAACAATATACAAACCAACATTTTACAGCTTCTTATAATGAAACATTGAAACATAAAAAGTATACTTCATGATCACTTGTCTGTTGAGTTTGCAAATAATAACTTAGCAGCTTGACAAATAGAGATCGATAAAATAAGTACAAGACTTAAAATAAGTACCGGCGTCAACATAATCAACTAATCTCTTGAAGGTGGTGCTGAAGCATGGCTGCAGTCTGATCAGTAAAAGAATAAAAGAATAGGTATACTTTGATAGCAAGAACCTAAAAACATCTTTTACTCAGCCATAATCCAGAAAAAAATCGAATACAAAAACATCAAGTTGATTGTAAGAATCAATGATAGCTGAAAAAATTTCCACAAATTATGTATTCAATATGCATCCAAAAAGCAGTAATCTGCTGCACACTTCTTTTCTGCCAGCATTTTTGGCACAGTAGAGTTATAATATGATGCTTTGTAATATCTAACCCAGTACATCACTAATCTGCATTAGCTAAAGATAGTAAGTTGTGTTCTATTGACTGACTGATTGCTTTCCATAAGTTTTGGAAATTATTAAAATCTTTAAGAAGTCACAATATCTGAGAGTTTAAATTGTTTCCACTGGTATTTCTTCCTACTACAGGCAGATAGAAAGACCAATAGAAACATAGTTTGTTTGGTCTGACCTGATGATTGGCCTCTTTCTTTATTCCTTACTTTTTTATTCTGTTTGACTAGAAACCACAAGGTTATTGGTCCATATCTCCTTCAAAGTATAGATATTGATGTTGTTGTTGCTGTTATCCTTTTTCTGAGTTTATAACATCGCGGTAATTTTCCCATTCCTTGCCTTCTCATTTCATGCACAAATCACTGAATTTCAATAATGAATTCTAATATAGACACAAGACTACACATTGTATGTAGGAGGATAGGGGTAGTTGATTATAATGACCCCCTCCCTCAATTTTTCACTGGTACTTTATTTTATTCCCCACCCACCCAAGTATACCCTGACAGTATTTGAACATAGAACATTAAAAAAATGTAACTAAATAACACAATGTTTGCTAGTCTATTGATTCTGTCTATCTACACCATATTGCTAAACTGCATTAATTAAACATTAAACATATTTAATATTGCTCATATATTAAATTAATTTGCTATGTTCAGTTTAAGACTTTCCAGAGAAGATAACAGAACCTCAGTCAGGTGTATTCTGCTTTTGGTGTCTAGTAAATGTTTCATAGAACTTAGTATTAGATTTTTTTTTGATTTTTTTATTTTGCTATTTGTATATCACAAATGTTGAAGGCCCGTGGCCTAATGGTTAGGGTGTGTCACTTACGGTCTTAATGCCATGTGTTCAATTCCTGGACTGTGTTGTGTTCTTGAGCAAAGCACTTCATTTCACATTGCTCTAGTATACTCAACTGAAAATGAATACCAGCAGTATCTGTGGGCTTAACCCTGTGCATGCTCATGCATATCTTATATGTGTGTGTGTATATGTATATGTATATGTATATGTATATATGTGTGTGTGTGTGTGTGTGTGTGTGTATCTGTGTTTATGTTTACATCCCTCTAAAAATTGATATTGCTTACATGTTGGCCCTGTGCTTATATAACTTAGTGATTTAACAAATAGAGATCGATAAAATTAGTACCAGATTAAAGAAAGAATTGGGAGTCAACAAAATCAACTAATACCTTGAAAGTAATACCCTAGGATGGCCCCAGTCATTGGACTAAGGCCAATAAAAGAATAGAATTTCATTTAAATACTGCTTTTGATGAAACTGACATTATTTATATAAATAATTGAATGAATAAAAAATATTTAAACAGAGTACCAATGGCAGTGCAAGAATATAGGGTTAAATTGCAATTGTTAGTATACATACTCTCAACCTCTGCTTTGTTAAGCTCATCTTCCAGTCGACCAAATGTTGTAGCGCATTGTTCATGCGGAGCAAGCTCATTTGTAGAATTATCACATGCATTCGTTTCTTCACCTGGGGGGCTTGGAGCTGCTACAGGTCGGAAACCACCAGCAACTATTTGAGAACCTACAGGATAGTTACTCACATCCATCCTTAAAAAAAGAGAAAAAGAAGATTAATATTTTGCATATATAAAATTACATGACTTATATAAAACACCCTACACCAAGAATATGAAATTAGTAAGTCTAAACATGTTTTCAGTATATAAATATGTTTTTTAAACTTTTATGTTTAAAATGTTTTAAATAAACTTTCACATACCAAACTGTTTAGTAAATATTTGGGACAAATATAAATGACTGAATTGGTAGGATACTAGACAACCAACAAGGAAGCTAACAACAAGGAAGCTTCTGTATGACTGTTCAACCTGCTAGAAATACCAACCAGATTTTCTTTTATTACACCATACTACCTTAAAGAAGAAGATACTTTAGACTATATCGGACAATGTAGTATAAGATGTACGATGATTGAAAAAAAAAACAGAATGGTCTTAGATGGTATACCCATTCAAAGTCAACTTGAAATTAAACAGCAACTAGAATAACATACAAACCTAAACAGATACGTGGTGGTGTAGTTCACCTCTAAAAGCAGCAGAACTGAAAAATTGGCAAGTGTTGAGTTAATTAGCAGTTTGCAGTTCAAATCTCCCCATGATAAAAATTGCCCTTCTTAAAAAGTAACAGTGTGGACATTAGGCTAACAAACCAACCTCATCAAATATATATTAAAATGACAATGGTACACAAACATTTGTTAATGGATATGTATGTTAAAACAATTTAGAAGAGAGAAATTATTTGATTAGTTTCATAGTATAAGTTATCTCTCAGAAAGGTGTTTCTGATAATAATAATGAAATTATTATTATCAGAACTACAACTCATTAAAGGTGCATGTATAGTACATAGAATAATGTACAAATGTCAGGAAAGTGAACAGTGTATGAGTCATGATATACATGTGTGCGTGTGTATGGAGGGGGTTTATCAGGTGTAGTGTTGGAGAATTTCAGGACGCATGGAGGTTTTAAAAGGTGCAGTGTCGTGGCAGCTAACAACTGATGCAGGGAGTTTGTTCCATGCTTCAGCAACTCTGAGCATGAAAAAATGTTTCCGAAAGTCATGGGAACTGTGCTGTTTTCTGACTTTGTGGGCATACCCACGTATGTAAGACACATGAAAATCAAAAGGGTGCTCAGAGTTGTTGTTGGCAAGATGGTTAATAATTTTGTGGGTGTTTACCAAGTCAGTTGCCAGGCGTCGGAGCTTCAATGTATCCATGCCCAGGGAAGCAAGGCATTCAGAGTATGGTAGATGTCTGATGAAGGGTATTCGCTTGGTTGCACGTCTCTGAACAGTTTCTAGGTGGTCAATGTTCTGAGCAAGATAGGGGTTCCAGACTGGTGATGTAAATTCTAAGTGTGGCCGCACCATAGCTATTTACAGCTTTAAATAGATAGCTGGAGAGCGGCTGACAAAGGTCTTGCAGAGTGATGCCAAGACACCTTCGGCCTTCTCGACAATTTTAGAGACGTGCTTTGTCCAACGTAAATCGCTGCTGACAGTAATGCCCAGGTCACGTTCACAAGAAGACTTCTTGATATTAGTGTTGTGGAGGGAGTATGTGGACACTGGGTCTTTTCTCCCAAAATGCATGGTGGTATAATTGTCCACAGCCAACTTGAGTTGCCAGTCCATGATCCATTGTTGCATTGTGTCCAGGTCAGATTGTAGGCAAGATCTATAGTGTTCAGGACCTGTCCTTTTTATCTCAAGGTACAGCTTGATGTCATCTGCATATTTCCGCACTGTGGCATTCTTTAAGTTGGCATCTATGTCATTAATATATGCCACAAACAAAAGGGAACCAAAAACAGATCCCTGCGATACACCAGATGACATCTATAGGGTGAAGAATACTGTCCTAGAACCGTAGCTACCTCTTTTTGACTGAGACTGAGACTAAAAATTTCATCCTTCACACCCATTGCAGAGATTTTTGCCATAAGTCTTTTGTGTGGCACAGAATTAAAAGCTTTAGAAAAGTCAAGGTAAACAACATCAACCCATGAGCCGCTATCAGTGATCTGGCTGATGTCTTCAAGAAAGTTGATAAGTTGATCACAGCAGCTGGAGTTAGGGATAAATCCAAATTGCGAGGGCCGGATAAGACTGTGAGAATTCCAGAAGTTCCAGAGTGTTTCTCTAACACAGGATTCCATCAATTTGGCAATGTAGCTAGTAAGACTGACTGGACGATAGTTGACAGGCGACGTGCGGAATGACACTGGCAGTTTTCCACTGCTCTGGAGTAGCACCGTTATTAAGACAGAATTGAAAGAAGCGATATAGCTGGTGCAGAAGGAAGTACCCACCACATTTGAGAAGCAGGTATGTAACACCATCAAGACCAGTAGAGATATAGTTGCGTTTATTCTTAAGGTGATGTCACAGCATTGCAGGTATAAATTTCATAGTTGTTATAGAATTTGATGTCAGAGGTGGTGGAGATGGTACGTTTTGGCTTTCAACAGTAAAAATGCCTGTATAGCATTTAGCTATGAGTTCTGCACATTCTTTGGGATTGTCAGTAATCTGGCTTGTGTGGGGATTATGGAAGAGGACCAATTGGAGAGTGAGGTCTCTGCTTTGAATGTACATATTTCCAGAACACCTTACTGTCAGTGTTCGTTGCTATGTGCTGTTCAAATTCAAGCACTGCTTTTTTTGTCACCTGCTTCAGATAGTTGGATGATTTATTGCACTTTTTTCTATTGATACCTGATTTATGCAGTTTGCATTCCCATTCAGCATTACGGTGTTCTTTCCTGGCAAGTCGACTGCTGCAGTCTCCCAAATTGCATTTTTTTAGATGTTTTTTGTGCTTACGTGGTACTGATGCTGGACATGCTGTCCATATTAGGTTCAGGATGTTCTGAAGTATAGTGTTCACATCTCCTGAGTCGTAAAATTCAAGCCGGTTTGGGCATTGTAGCTCGGTGCAGTAAGAGTTCCAGTCTGCTTTATTCCAGTCAAAATGAGCAGTTTGGAGATGGTTGTGGTTTTTGTTACTGCCTATAAGAGACAGATTGGCAATGATCATAGCATGATCAAAGTCACCTAAAGGTTCCTCAGTAGTAACACTAATAACCGTTTCAGGAGTAGTGGTAAAGAGTAGATCCAAAGTGTTGTCACCTCTTGTTGGGGAGGTGACTACTTGGGACCAATTCGAGTCCAGCGCTAGCTCAAGGAAATCATTTGCACTTTGCGGCCAATGAAAGGTTCTCCACTCAATCTCAGGGTTATTGAAGTCCCCTGCAATAAAAACACAAGTGGCTGTTTTCCTTCCTGGCAGTAGCTCTGAAGATATCACAGAGCTGTGTGTCCTGATGGTAATTTGGGGTGCAGTAAACAACTCCAAGTAGAAGTGTTGACATGGTCATACGTATGTCGCAGAAAAATACTTCTTCTTGTGTTTGGTTCAAATCAACGCAAGGAATTGCTGAAAAGTTTCTAAAGTATAGTTTTGATTCCTGCTTAAAGTCATTTTACTTCACTTACCTCACTAATTCCCTTGGAATGGGTATGAACATCACACCAACACACAACATATATCACTCCCTCCTATGTCTAGTTAAAATAAACTAGTGTTAACTATGACAAACAGATAATGATTTCTTTTAGCAAGGTACTCAAAGCATGAAGTCAGTTGAGAATTAGTTCAATTCCTGGTGGTAATCTAAGGATTCAGGTTTTCATATTTGTGATATCCAGTTTTAAACATAAATTCGACCACATTCATTTGCCCTAGTAAGATATCCTTGGGGTAAACCAATGTTACATTAATCCTTTTGATACCAAACTACCTAAAACAACCCCTGGTTCTACAGTATAAAGTTATTTATTTTAAAGTGTTTATACAAAGTGTTTGTAATTAAATAAAATCTTTCCACCATTACGACACGTAAGAACCTTTAGGTTATGTCCAATTATCAACTTAATAATGAGAAGTTTAGTTATATTATTAAACCCCTCCAAATTTTTTATCATTTTCGAAACCATTTGAAAATCGTAGACAGTGTCTTTCATTAGAAAAAGAGTAATGAAAACGTTAACATTTTGATAATTGACTTAATCTACCCAAATAAATTATTGACACTTATTTTATTAACAAAGGCAAAAATCAATCTTGGGTGGGTTAGAAATCAGAGCTGAAAAGGTTGATGATAAATAAAATATGAAGTATTAAATTCTTTATTCCACTATCTTTGCCATCCATACTGTCTTTTTGATTGACAAATACTGATCTCTGACATTGGCACAGGGTACAAATTTCTATAGTGTGGACATAATCGAATGAACTGATTAAAAACCAATATCTAGTATTTATCTTACTAACACAAAAGAGATGACATGCAGAATTTGAACTAAAAGCACAGAGGAGCAGAACTAAATCTGTTACCAAGTTTAACACCACCACATGACCTATGGGTACCTTTAACCGAGTCAACTCTCTTGCTTAAGGTTATGTTTTTGGTTTAAGAATATCTTCCTCCCTTCTTCTCAACAGTTATCAATACTATTATCACTGTTACATTATTGAAGATTAAATTTTTAGATTCTTATAAGCCCTAATTCCACTATTCCAAACAGGGACTCATTTCAGACCAGTTAAGCATCATGGAGTAAAAAAAACAACAATATTTTCCAATCAGAATATGCTGTCAATATAATATATTGACAGCATATTCTGTCAATCCTTAAAATTTCTTTAAAGTATGAGTTCAAATAAGAGAATAAATAGGTAAAAAGTTTATACTTTAGATCATTGACATCAAATTTATCAACTTCCTTTTATTTTTATTTATCTAATTCTTTATTTATTTACCACTTCAGAAATCTGTTAAAATACTTCATACCCTCATTATATATATATGACTATGTTCATTAGCATAAGATACACCCTTTAACTTCTAAAGCCTTACTGGAAAGATTTTTTTCGCATTTTAAATTTTGTCTGTCATTTACGTGAATAAATGTAATTGAAAATTTCATTTTATTTCTTCCATCAATCAAAAAATTGTAATGCCTCATGCATTTTGACCTTTAAAAACCCACAGTATTCTACATGCACATACACATACATATCTTCCTTTCCTCTACCGCCCTTTCATTTTTCTTTGACTTGATACATAGTCCAAATATATCTTTTTCTGTTTCTCTTTTCTATTTTTTCTTCTTTTGACTAAGCTACTGTGCACTGCAGTTCTATATCTTCCTTTTCAGTTTAAGCACATTGCTGTGTAGTATTTTTTGTCATTATTTGTGTAATTCTCTAAAAGGCACAACTTGTCCTGTGTTTCCCTGCTTTGTTGCATTCCAATGTGCACTTGATTGAATAGAAACAACCTTAATGCACTGAAACTATAGTGATTTTCAGAGGTTGACTGTTGAAAAGCTACTGTTTGTTTTTTCATTGCTTTTGTCCTACACACCCTCCGTTTTATATATATATATATATATATATATATATATATATATCATCATCATCATCGTTTAACGTCCATCTTCCACGCTAGCATGGGTTATACGGTTTTGTTCCATTTGATGGAGGA
>OZ024740.1:51115254-51212754 GCA_964016885.1 Eledone cirrhosa
GAAAGAAATACACCATCTTCATGTAAATCTACAAGCAAATTCATTCTATTTTGAGCATCAGATATCTGTAGTCTGACAATAACAAACAACCTCTTTAGTGTTGGTGCTACAAAAATGCACCTGGTATGCCCTGTAAGGTGGTTGACAATAGGAAGGGTACCTTGCTGTAGGAACCCTGCCAAAACGTTTGAGAGAACCCTTCAGTTGTGTCAACAGTGCAACAACCTCTCTAGTGTTGGTGATGATGATGATGATGATCATCATCTTCGTTTAACATTCACTTTCCACGCTAGCATGGGTTCTACATGATAAATACATCCAATACATACTGTATTGTGTACTGTGGTTGATGATAGATAGGGCATCCAGCCATATAAAGCTTAACAAACAAAAGGTTGGGAGGACCCTTCACTTGTGTCTAGGACTTGACAACCTCCCTAGTGTTGGTGATCTCTATAATAAATAGTGTAAAGAGGTTGGTAATAGGAAAGGCATCCATCCATAAAAAGCTTGCTAAAAAAGGTCATGAGAACCCTTCAGTTGTGTCAAAAACTTGACAGCTTCTCTGGTGCTGATACCATGTTAAAATGCACTCAATAGAACATGGGGCTGTATATACATGAGATGCAGACTCTGACCCGTGTGGGAGATCAGTAGCAACACCAGTACTGAGTTGGTCTGTAGAGACTAGTCCAACTCTAGCTAGCAGGGAAAGTAGAAGTTAAACGATGAGGATGATGATGATGATGAAAAAATGACAATCCAACTGGCAGTAAGTCCAGATTCAGTAAATTGTAGCTATTGTCTTCTGAAGCTCTCTGTCTTCTGTAAGAACTGAACAGTGTCTCTTACTTACTGAATCACTACAAGACTTTCTTCAGTGAGTCTAGCAAACAATTTGTTGTCTACAAGCCTTGATATATCATTTGTTTGTTTATTTGTTTGAGTCAGTTGACTGCAGCTATGCTGAGGCTTATTTTTTCAAGTATGGAACTTATTTTATAAATCTCATTTTTGTTAGCTTGCTAAGTCAGAGTCACACACAGTTGCTACCTCTCTCTGAAAACCTCACATACCTTATTCTAAAAGCATAAAAGCGACATTAAAAAACACTTACATCTACATATTCTTTAGCAAGGGATGTTTTCTGGACTGCATGGACTTCATCTCCTGTTGCAGATACAACTGGTTTTAGTTCTGTTGGACGAAGTTCTGATAATGGGGTTACTTTTGGTTTCCAGATAGATACAGCACCTCTAAAATAAGAATTGTATTAATAGAGACAATTAATTCTCTCTTTTTTTTTTTCTTCTTTTATTTAGACAGTGTATTTAAGACAGCATTATACAATATGTTCCTTCCTTTTAAAGATAGAGTGTAATTTGAAGGAAATCTGGCTGCTATTTCCAGTAATTTGAACAAACATATACCAAGCACTATTGGCCAGTTGTTGTTGTCTAGTTTGAGATCAACTCTAATCGAGTGCACCAACGGCATATAGAAGATCAGTATAAGAATTTAGAGCAAACCATATCTACATATATATATTATTCCCATCTAAGATCAACTCCAGTATTTGACAGGTATTTTATTTTATCAACCCTAGGAAGATAAAAGGCAAAGTTGACCTCAGAAGGATTTGAATTAACTACAAATATTGTGTTTGACATGATCATGACAATTTGTCAGTAATTTGATCTTAAATACAAAATATTTTCAGTGTTGGTAGCACAGTAGGTAACATGACAGGTAATATACAGTTTATTAACATCTTCAGTATAAATTAATGATTTTATACTTAGGAATAAAGCCTAAAGACTAAAATCTTTTTCCAACAAGCTAATGCATATGTATGCATGTGTGTATGTGCGTAAACATACATTTATACATATGAGTATCCATGCTAGCATGGAAGATAGACGTTAAACGATGATGATGATGATGATGAAATGCGCAAACACAGACGCACTTACAAAAATACAGACATACATTCACACAAATGTACATACATTTACACAAACACACACATATACTCACACACAGCATAACAAATAGAACACCAGCCGCTGTTTTGCTATAGTTTTTTCACCATCTCCTTCCTTCCTTTTACACACACAAACACATTCACACAAACAAATACACACATTGTGTGACAGACGGAAGTCGCTTAAATTTATATATAGAAGGGCATCAACAAGTATTTTACTAGTATTTATTTTAAGATCAGAAGGATAAGCAAAGATGACCTCAACAGGATTTAACCCTTTAGTATTTACATTACTCTCTCTATATATTATTATATTTTCATGGTAAACACTTTATCTCACATAATATCAAATCAATGAGATTTTGATATTATTTATTTTGAGAATACCATAACCCTTTAGCATTTAAACTGGCCATATCCGGCCAGAATTCTCTCACCTCTTTCAGTTCAAACTGGCCACTCATGCTGATGTTAAGGTATTATTCTCAAAATAAATAATATCAAAATCTCGTAGATTTGATATTATGTGAGATAATATGTAAGATAAAGCCTTTACCACAAAAATACAATAGTAAATATAGAGTAATGTAAAATGTTAACATCAGTATGAGTGGCCAATTACGGCTGGTTTGAACAGAAAGAGGTGAGAGAATTCTGGTCGGTTATGGCCGGTTTAAATGCTAAAGGGTTAAACAGTTTGTCGTTGTTATCTGAATCCCTTTTATATCCTTCAAACTGAATGCTTAATATTCACAAAATGTAAGATGCACAGGATATATATATATATATATATAAATATATATAGTGAAAGAGTGAAGAATAACAGTCGGCTGTACAAAAAGGGTTTTATTTACAGTATTAACAACTGTTTCATTGATCAGGTGAGTCTAAAGGCCCCTAATCACTTGAAATTGCGTCATTCGACCTTAAATACAGTGTGTGTCTCTGATCAAATCATCGGAATACTGGAGGGTGTAACATATGGCATTGGTATTTATAGATACATCAGAGAATCAAGTGAATGAAAACAATAACATCAATAATAAAAGATAATAATAAAGAAGTAAAAATGAAAACGATAAAGATGTAAAAAATAAATACAAAATAAGTACAAAATACAGTTGTGATGGTAGTTGAAGTTGTAATGGTGAGTAAGTGGATGTGTAAAATAGTGATGACAGTGATATATATATATATATATATATATATATATATATATATATATCATCATCATCATCATCATCGTTTAATGTCTATTTTCCACGCTAGCATGGGTTAGACGGAAGTTGTCCCACTTGAGGCAAGGTTGGTCGGGTGACCATGTCTCCCTCGTATAGGACTATCTGGAAGGTTTTCTACGGCTGGATTCCCTTCCTAACACCAACCACATTTACAGTGTGGACTGGGAACTTTTTACCGTGTTACCTACACAACCACATTACGTGGACTGTGTGTTTTGTTTTTTTTGTGGTGACACCTATTATCTCATTATCTCATTAATTTGGACTGGATGATATATATATATATTAACATTCCATTGATGTTTAGCATAACATCAATAGGTAATTACATAACATAATTAGGCATCACTTGAACCGAATTGCCACTGTTGACAGCGTAATTAGTAGAACACTCCTCATTAAGTTCTTCTCCTTAAATAGTTAAATAATCTAACAGTGCTATCACTCGACACCATAAATTTACATAAATACATACATAGTACATATACATTTACATATATGCACATACATATGCATATGTTCCTACATACATAAACATACATATATACACACACACACATGTATGCATGTATACACACACACACATAAATGCATACATATATGATGGCTGCATCTCGATTTCCAGAATTGCCACCACCTGATCCCCTTCTCACACATGGGTGGCACGAATATGACTTTTTAGCCCTGCCAAGGACTTACATTCCCTTCTGCATATACTGCAATAATGAACATTACTTCCACTTTGGTTCCCTGTTTTATTTTAGTGAGCTTTCAAATGATGTTGGGATCCGCTAACCAAAGCACTTTGTTTTCCACTTTTCCAACAGGAAGAAATGCTAAAGAGACCATAAACAGCAACATTTTATGATGACTTCTATGACCAGCTTTACTGAGGCAAATCTGGCTACACACATTTGATATAAAGTCATTTTGAGCATCTGAAATTTTTCATGCTCCACACAAGATTTTTCAAATTCTTGTTTTCCTCTAAGATGATTTATATAAAACAATGTCTTTCCAATTATCTTCTCTGATTTTTTTATTTTATCAAAGTTCTTTTGATGCAGTTTTATACATGAGTTTTGGTTTATGACTTGGCCATTTGCCTTTGACTAAAAGTACAGTAACTGCTTGAGAAATATGATGATTTGACATTCCTACAACTTTGCTGCTATATTGAATTATGAGAGATTCAACTTTCAAAATGACTTCCTTCCAACTCTTCAACATCACTCATATGTTGAGTACAGATACTCAGTAATACTGAGTATTCAGTAAAAATACTGTTGATGAAAATATTCAAGTATTTTTATATTTCGGTGGTAGGTGATCCAAGTTTCACATGTATACAGCAAAGACAACAATACACATGTTGTATACACTTTTAATTTTGTATCAATGGAAATCCCATGATGACACCAGAGGTGCCCATTTAATTTACCAAAAGAATCACTTGCTTTTTTTAATCATAACAAGATTTGATCATCAAGGCTGTTTGTCATGTTAACTGTGCTGCCTAAATACACAAATTTATCCTCCACCCTAAATGTTTAGACCAGGCTCAGTGAAATCCTTGCCTGGAGCACGTTGATATATGACAACTGTCTTGGCTAGACATTGTCAGACCCAACGTGCTTTCAGCCTCCGACAAAGAATCCATTAGGTGCTGCATGTCACTCTCAGAGTGAGCAACAAGATCACAATCATTAGCATACAAAAATTCACATATTAAAGAAGTGAACACCTTTGTTTTGGTAGCAAACCAACTGATGTTAAACAACTTACCTAGTAAACGATATTTGATATAGATTCCATGTGTGCAGTCTTCAAATGCCTTAAGGAAAACCATAGAGAAATACAATGCAGAGTAGGTGCAGGTATATCTCCTTGTTTTACCACATTTTCAACAAAATGTCAGTTATGAGTAAAGTCTTGTATAAGATCATGCTGGACAGATTGTTTGATAACATCACTGGCAATGTTTTTCCTGAGTCACAGTGTGGCTTTAAAAATGGCTGACGGACAACAGACATGATCATCTCTGTGAGACAATTACAAGAAAAGTGGATTGAACCAAGAATAGATTTCTACCACATATTTGTTGACTTGACAAAGGCTTTAGATACAGTGAATACAACTGCCTAATAGAAGATTATAACTAAGCCCAGTTGTCCTGACAAGTTTATATCAGTTGAGTTTTCCTGATGGTATGTAAGTTTGTGTTAGTATAGATGGACACACACACACACAATTATATGGATATAAAAAAGGAGAAAGGAAAGTCCTTGCTGGAGTTCTTTTAATTATTTCTATACTGGAAGATTATAGTCAAAGCTAAGAAGATGATAGTCAAAGTGCTGAGTGTATCCAAGAGTCAAAAGTTTCTGTCACACAGTCACCACCACTGCACAGTTATTGCACTTAATTCTCTACTCCTTTTTTCACTTAGCAGTCAACTAATACAATGTATTTTTGCCCACCAAAAATCCAGATGTGATTCTTCCTCATTCCTTGAGAAAGAACACGTGACCCCTGCTGCTATAGTTGATACTATAGTATTAGCAGCAGAGACATTACATTGAGCAGTTGGCACACAGAACAAAACCCCTTGTTGATAAAGTGTTTCCGCATTCAATCTTGATACAGTACACACTTGCGCATTGCATAATTTGGAGTGTTAATTTAGGATTCACAGAAACCAATCGAATATATTTTATAATATCTATCGACTAGGGCAGGTGCATATTAACCTGTTTGTATTTTTGTTGTTGTAGCAGAAGTTGTGGCATTCTTTTACCTAGCCACAGTTTTCAATTTGTCACACCATAACGTATGTTTATTACTCTAAGATTTGATTTATCAATATCATCTTATTAAGTGCTTGTCAAAAGCACCTGAGAATTGTCCCTTCAAGAGATGCTGCATTAGCTGCAATTTCAATTTTACACACGATCATATATATATATGTGTGTGTGTATATAATTAGAAATAGAAGCTTTCGCCATGTTCATACATGTGCATCAATACTCATCTTTCCCATTTCTTAGAGGGTTCTAAACCCCACTATCAGGCTAAAATTTCTTTAGTAAAAAAATACAGCGAAAGCTTCTATTTTTTATTTCAAACTTGCTCGCTGTTTCAAAACATACTTACTTGTCATTTATATATATATATACTTACAACTAACAGTTTGCTACAAGAGTACTGTATTTACTTATTATCTCATGTATGAGTAAAGTCAACAAGGAAAAACCACAATAAAGAGCTATAGAGTATAATGATGATATATATTAGTTTATAGATTATTTATTATCAAGTGTTTTTGTTAGCTTAGCCCTTTGATATTAAACTGCCTGAAGCCACCCTGGATTTGTGATACAAAACTGCTCATTTTAAAAGGTTTATCCGTATATCAAAACCTTACATCATAATTTTATTTTAGAAACTTATGTTCAGCAATGCTCTAAATATCAACTTAGTTATTTTTGAAATTCTGCCAAATTTTGTCTATTTTCAAATTAATTGAAACACATAGGTAGTGTTTTTCATTAGATATGTGATAATGAAAGAGTTAGAGTGCTAAAATGAATGTCTCTTATGATCCTAGCTGACTTGCCTGGTAGATAAACTGAATGAAAGCCAAACTTTCAGTGTTGTCATCAACTTCATCACCACCCATACACACAACAACTTATGAGTTATGGAACTCACCAATCATCAAGAGCCCACTAGCAGACTGGAGATAACCTTAGTGGTGGTCTTAATTAAATTATAGATTAATTTAAGGAATTGTTGTAGATTAATATAGAAGGAAAACAGTAAAAAACGATGTTGTTGCAAAGAGATGTATTTAAGAGAGAGATTAACTAAAAGCAATATTTAGTATGAAGTTTAGTGGAAGGTGAGGCAGATTATGGGAAACAGGAAAAGCAAGAGTGGATTCATCAAATATGCTTAAATGTGAAAGGTTAGCAAAGAGTTTGCAAGAAGATCAGAGGGGAAGTGGTAGTTGGGAGATGGAGTGATATATATATATATTATATATATATATATATATATATATATAGTAATAATAATAAATTTGAAGACTAAAATCCAAAGAGGGCTCGATAAGGATAAATATATATCAAATATATAAAAACCGTAGAGCAAATATTTATTAAAATAACAGATTAAAGTTTAGCAAAGAATCGCTGCTTTCACCCTTAACGGGATCTTCAGAAGATCCCGTGAAGGGTGAAAGCAGCGATTCTCTGCTTAAACTTTAATCTGTTATTTTAATAAATATATATATATATATATATATATATATATATATATATAGAAGAGCTTCTACAGGACTAGAACTGTAGGACTAGAACTGTTTCATTCGAATGAAATCATCAGGTATGAAATAGTTCTAGACCTATATAAAATAAATATTCCTATACTCTACCAATGTATTGAGTACCTTTTTTAACTGTTGTCATCTGATACCCATTGGGAATCCACCCATAATTATATAAATGGATAGATAAGGTAAGTTAGTTAGAGTAAGCGACAGAATTATCAAACTGAGAATAGTCACAGGCTAATAATAATTATCTCAAGCTATCACCACAAGAAACAAAAGGACTGCTTCTATGAACAACTTTCACAGACAACCTTTGTTACAAATGACAGAGACCTCATCATGTTAGCTGGTGACTTCAATGGGCATGTTGGACAGTACCAGAATAGATACACTAGAGTACACAATGGATATGGTTATGCTGATTCAAATGAACTATTTGCATCACTAATTTCAAGAAACCAACCAACAACCTGGTCACTTATCAATCAGGTGAACATACAAGCCAGATTGATTTTGTAATTGTTAGAAAATGTGACAGGCTGATAATTTTGAAAATTAAGTTCATCATTAAGTGCACCACACAATATAAATTAGTTATTAGTCACATCAGAATAAGCTTTAGTCCAACCAGACAAAGGGTGTTTTGACAGTGGAACAACACTATGGATAGAGCTGTTAAAGAAAATAGGCTGGCATGAAAAGACTGGAGAAAGGGGGGACAGTAAAGATTGTTATCATGTAGTAGCTAAAAGAGAAGCTAGATAACAGGTATACATAACTTGCAGAAAAGCTGAAATTGGGAGGTTTACCAGTGTCTTGTGATGTGAGGATCAGATATGTAAGATGTTCCTTATCACTAAATAGTGTATCCATGATAACCATAACCAGGACGTTGTTGGAGAAAAGTGTGTATGGAATGATACTGGCACACTCAGCATCATGGAAACCTAAAGAATGAGTTCTGGAAATGCTGCTACGAGAGACTAATGATTGTGGAGAATGGATGCGAGGAAGAGAGACTACCTCTAGCTGACACAACAAAGGAAACAGCTAAGGGAAGTAGGAGTTAAACTAGTCACCCATATAATCAATCAAGTAATACAAGATGGAGTCATACTCAATGACTGATGTAGTAGTATACTCATCAATTGCTACAAGGGAACGGGTGATGTGCTAGAAAGGAGCAATTACAAGTGATGAAAGTGACAGAAAGAGTCTTAGCATAATTAATTAGGCAAACAGTCAAATTAGATGAGATGCAGTTCAGCTTTGTGCCAGGAAGAAATATTACACAAGGCCTACAAGGGAAGTTCCTGGCTAAGAATAAACCACTATATTTAGCTGCCGTTGACCTAGAGAAGGCTTTTGATAGAGTACCTCAATCTCTCATTTGGTGGTCTTTAAGGAAACTAGGCATATAAAAATGACTTGTAAAAGAGCAGTGCAAGTCATGTACAGAGAAGCTGTTAGTAAGGTGAGAGTAGGCAATGAGTTTAGTAAGAAGTCAATGTGCAAGTAGGTGTACATCAGGGCTCCATCATCAGCTCACTCCTGAAGGCCGTAACAGAGGAGTTTAAGGCAGATTGCCCATAAAAATTCCTGTATGCTGACGACTTGAATCTAATAGCCAAATTTGAGGAAGAAACAGAACTTAGAATCAAAAGGGCTTAAAGTAAACTTGAGAGAAACTAAAATTCTGGTAAGCAGGAAAGTGTCCCTGCTCAATAAATAGACAAGAAGAAAGTAGTAACTCTATCCGTTGTACACAATATAAATCTTGGGTACACAGGAGGTGTAGTGGTATAGTAGGCAGACTAACAGAAAAGGTAAATTTTGTATGCAACAGGGATAGTTAACAGTAAAATCACAAGTAAAATAAATGTTTTCCAAGGTGATAAAATTAGTTGTGGAGGAGGCTGCACAGAGAGCATAATAGCTAGAGTAATAACAGGATGGAAAAAGTTGAGGGAGCTACTACCTCTGTAGACAGCAAAAGGTTTATCTCTATGAAAGAAAGGCTGGCTGTATGATGCATGTATACAAAGTGCAATGTTGCATGGTAGTGAAGCATGGGCAGTGAATGTAGATGATATTCAAAGGATTGAGAGAAATCAGGAATGAAACAGTTCTAGTCCTGTAGAAGTCGTTTCTATATAAAAATAAAGATGCCTATACTTTACCAACATATTGAGTGCCTTTTTAGCTGTGATCATCTGATACCCTTCGGGAATCCACCCATAATTATATATATATATAATTATCCCACCCTTGCAAGCAGGGAAAAGTGGACGTAAAATGATGATGATGATAGAAGAGGGGGGGGGGGGTAATACTAAGAATGCAAAATAGTGGAAGCATAGTGTTAAAAACTGAAATTTGCAGATCATGCAGCATGTATTTTGGGGGATGCAGTCTAAGATTGCATATATGTATATGAAGATGGATACATTTTACAGATTGTGTAAACATTACTCTATTTGTACTTTGTAAAACACCAAAATAGCTGAAGTATTTTCTGATTCCCAAGAGGAAGAAACCTAGTCTTTGTGATGGAGCCTTAACAATGTGTAAAATAAGAGAGTTATGAAAGACAAATAGGTATTGCACTTATAAAAATATTTAATAAGTTAGAACCGTGCCAATCCTATGAAATGAATGCAATGTTGAGGAGAAGGGTTAGTGAGATTTCACTACTCTTGTTGGTAGATTAAGCGAACGATACAGGCCCACTCATTGGTCAATAAAGTGGGTTTGTTTGCAGAGATTGTGTTTATATATCTTTTTAACTTTTTGGTACCAATCCACCTGAAACCACTCCTGATTTTATGATACTGCTCATTTTAAAGTGTTAAAATTATATCAAAACCTGCCACCATAATTTTATTTAAGAAACTTTTTGTTAATTGATATTTCAAACATCAGCTTAATAATTGTTTTATAGAATTCCTCCCAATTTTTTTATTATTTTCAAAATTAATTGAAACAATAATGTGACAGTGTTAATAGTCTTGATGTCTGGCACAAGACTATAACATGTAAAGAGAGTGTATACTGAATTGAATTAACTTCAATATGTGTCTAATAGCTATTCTATCACTGAGTAAACCCAAGTGGGATTTGAACTGATAAGATTAGAGAACAGAACTAAACACCTACAAATGGAAACATATTAAAGGAAAGGTAAAAGATTTCTCTTTGCTACCGCTAGAACAAAAGGATGACGATAGTCATCTAAAACACATTGACTTTGCCTTTCATCCTTACGGGGTCGATAAAATAAAGTACCAGTAATGAACTGTGTAATTGCTGGCCTTGTGCCTAAAGTAGAAACAATTATGAGGCTGTTTGCTTGCAAATGAATTGAATATAATTACATTATTATTATTATTTGATATAAAACTCACGAATGCATAGAAAATAATGTTTTGTTTGAAGGCTACCACAATGGGAATTGGATGGTAAATATTAAAAATATGGTGATAACAATGATGTTGCAATTCTGGGCAAGGTTTGTGAGTGTGTGGAAGGTCAGCAGATGTCCTTGTATGCAAGTCTCCTCTCTCTATGCCACCAATGTTGTTCAAGGGAAAGCTTGGTGCCAGTATTATCACAGATGAACTTAGAATGTCTCATAAGACTATAGAGCAGCACTTAGAAAGTTCCTCTTTTTTGTGTGTGTGTAGAAGACTAGCAGTCACCCTCACATGCAAGTTCTCTTCTTCCATACCACCAATATTGTTCAAGAGAAAAGCAAGGGCTGATACAACTTGACACAAATGACAGATAAACAAATGAGATACACAAAGCATCATGTTGATGCTTTAAAATCCTTCCAATCCACTTCCATGGACATGTATTTTATTTATCAACCTAAAGAAGATGAAAACAAAACTGATATGAACTCAGAACACAATGAGCCAGAGCTGTAACAACTTTGCCAATTTGTCATATTGAACTGTCTTCATGACCCTCCCAGGAACAAGTGGGCAAAGATCTTGAATAATGTATTTAGACAATTTACTAGATTCCTATAGATACTCACTGCCTTAAACACTTACACACATATACATATCAACCATTTATTCATACACACACAACATATCAACCATCTATTCACACACACACAACATAACCATCCACATACAATGTATTCATTCACACACACAACACATCCATCCATCTACACACATCCATCCATTCATCCACACACACACAACACATCCATTCACACACAACATAACCATCCACACACACAACATAACCATCCACACACATAACACATCCATCCATCCATCCATCCACACACACAACACATCCATCAACACACAACACATCCATCCACACACAACACATCCATCCACACACACAACATAACCATCCACACACACAACATAACCATCCACAAACACAACATAACCATCCACACACACAACACATCCATCCACACACAACACATCCATCCACACACACAACACAACCATCCATACACACAACATAACCATCCACACACACAACACATCCATCCACACACACAACACATCCATCCACACACACAACACATCCATCCACACACAACACATCCATCCACACACACAACATAACCATCCACACACACAACATAACCATCCACAAACACAACATAACCATCCACACACACAACACATCCATCCACACACAACACATCCATCCACACACACAACATAACCATCCATACACACAACATAACCATCCACACACACAACACATCCATCCACACACACAACACATCCATCCACACACACAACACATCCATCCACACACAACACATCCATCCACACACACAACATAACCATCCACACACACAACGTAACCATCCACACACACAACATAACCATCCACACACACAACACATCCATCCACACACACAACACATCCACACACACAACACATCCATCCATACACAACACATCCATCCACACACACAACATAACCATCCACACACACAACACATCCATCCACACACACACACAACACATCCATCCACACACAACACATCCATCCATCCACACACACAACACAACACAACCAGCTACACACACAACCCATTCATTCATCTATCCACACACACACACAACATAATCATCCATTAACAATCCTTACCTTTTAACAAGCAAATTTATCTCATTTCCTGATCGAATAATTTCCATTTTAGCCTGCTCATGAGTGAGAGTATCAGTATTTGTATTGTTTATCATCAAGATACCATCTCCAGCCTTAGCTCCAGCACAATCTGATATGCTGCCCGGTTGTACCTGAAAAAATAAAATATAAATGAATTAAGAACTACTTAAGTATTTTGAGATGTTTATACTATGACAGTCTAACATCCTTCCCAGTAGGGAGAAGCCACATTTATTTGCCTCGTGCCATAAAACTGGAGTTAAATACTGGTTTTTCTAGAGTACTAGGAGACAGAAAAGAAAATTACTTATATAGATGTGCATTTACTGATATAAATGTCTATGATATTTACTTTTACAAATGTGTATATTTATAAAGATGTTTATATTTGCTTATATTGATGTGTTCTAACATTCTGGGTGGGCAGTCTAAATTGCATTACTTCAAAGGTAGAGTTTTTTAATAAATATATCACCATAAACTTTTCTAAATCTGAAGGTGCTCCATTGGAAAGTTGCGGATAAGTGTCATCCAATGCTCCCCAACCCCACCCATGGCTGGAGGCACATTTTCACAATGAAACTGGATTTTGAGAAAAAAAGCACTTGGTTCTACTTGTATAGTGGTTGTGCTGGTGACACAACAAAAACCACCAAATCCACTCTGTTAGATCGTCATTTTGGTTCCACAATAAAGAGTATTTAGTCCGCACTGTAATGTGATCGGCATTAGGAAGGGTATCTAGCCATGGAAACCAAACTGAAATACAGATTCGTATGAGCAAGACTTGGTCACCTGACTTGACTTGCCTCATAACATGACATTTCTAACCCATGCAAGCATGAAAAATAGATGTTAAACGATGATGATTTTCAAGCTATGAGTATGATGCACTCTGTCGGTTACAACGAGTGTTCCAGTTGATACGATCAATGGAACAGCCTGGCTGAGCATTCCACACATGCGCGTACTCTTGACGTAGTTCTCAAGGAGATTCAGCATGACACTTAATGTGACAAGGCTGGCCTTCGAATTAAAGATTCAACTCATTTTTTCCAGCTGAGTGGACTGGAGCAAAGTGAAATAAAGTGTCTTGCTCAAAGGACACAGCACGCCGCCGGGAATCAAACTCACGACCTTAAAATTTTCAACCAAATACCCTATCCACAAAGCCATGTGCTTTCATGAAAATGGGTCTATATACTCATCAAATACATGGATGACATACACGTCATTAAGGGTTCAATAAGATTAAAAAATCAATTAAAGATGTTTATCCTTTTATCAATTTACAGAGAAATTCATATTTTCTGTCATGTTTATATGCCTATATAGCGTGGAAGATGGACGTTAAACGATGATGATGATGATAAAGATGAGTTATACATGTTAGTGCAGTTTCAGCTACACACTCTGTATTTATAGACATAACTTTATATATATATATATATACACACACACACATGTGAGAGAGAGAGAGAGAGAGAGAGAGAGAGAGAGAGAGAGAGAGAGAGAGAGAGAGAGAGAGAGAGAGAGAGAGAGAGAGAGAGTGTTGATGTTGTTAGGGATGAGTGTGTTCGTGATGATAACAGAGTGCATGCCCTCACTGATGCTGAAAAGAAGGTAGCATGGAAGTGCCACTATGAAAGACTACTGAATGAGGAGAATGGATGGTATGAAGATAGTTTGCCACAAGTTTACCCAACAGAGGGACCGGCTGAGTAAGTTAGCACCAGTATAGTAGGTAAGGCAATCAGGGATATGAAGACAGGCAAAGCAGCTGGACCTTCAGGGATAGTTGATGAGATACTAAAAGCACCTGGGATGGTAGATCATGCCATGGCCACCTGTAATGTAAACCAAATAATACAAAATGGTTATCATACCCAATGATTGGCGTAGCAGCATCATTGTCAACTGCTATAAGGGTAAAGGGGATGTTCTAGACAGAGAAAACTATAGAGGCATTAAGTTGTTTGACCTGGTCATGAAGATCACAGAAAAAGTCATTGCACAGCTAATTAGGGGCCAAGCTAACCTAGATGAAATGCAATTTTGGATTTGTGCCAGGTAAAAGTATCATGGATGCTCTTTTTCTTGTGTGGCAACTGCATGAGAAGCACCTAGCTAAAAGTAAACCCCTCTACTTAGTTTTTGTTGACCTGGAGAAAGTCTTTGACAGAATCCATCATTCCATTATCTGGTGAGCTCTTAAAAAACTAGGAGTAGATGAATGGCTTGTGAAGGCTGTACAAGCCATGTATAGAGGAACAGTCAGCAAGGTTAGAATTAACAATGACTATAGTGAAGAATTTAGCTTGCAGGTAGGTGTCAATCAGGACTCTGTCCTTTCTCTCTCCTGTTTATTAATGCCCTACAGGCTATAATAGGAAAGTTTAAGACTGGCTGCCCATGGGAACTTCTGTATGCTGGTGATCTAACCCTTATAGTTGAATCGATGGTAGAATTAGAGAATAAATTCCAAATCTGGAAGCATGGCCTAGAATCAAAAGGTCTTAAAGTTAACTTGTCAAAGACTAAAGTCCTAGTATGTAGAAAGGAAAACAGGGTCCAGATTCCCTCAGAGAAATGACTTTGCTCAGTGTGCAATAAAAGGAGTAAGTAGAAATTCCATTGTATGTCCCAAATGCAAGCTATGGGTACACAAAATATGTGGTAGGATCACAGGCAAAGAATGTAGGTCTTATATGTGGCCGATGCACAGGTGCAGTAAGTAGTAAGAACCCACAGGATACTAGCTCCTTTAAATGCCCAAAGAGCTCTGCAGAAATAGTTGACTATTTCTATTACCTGAATCACCAAATTATCAGTGGAGGAGGGTGTTCCAAAAGTACAGTAGCCAGAGTAAGAATGAGATGGAGAAATTTCAGAAAGCTACTACTGCAGCTAGCTACAAAACGTTTTTTTTCTCCTCAAAATGGAGAGCAGATTGTATGATGCATGTATGAACAGCAATGTAGCATGGTAGTGAAACCTGGACGCTATGTGCAGAGAATCTGTGAAGCCTGGAAAGAAATGAAGTTTGCATGCTCTGATGGATATGTAATAATAATATACACGAACAACAAATCATAAATGAATTGAAAGAGAAATTGGGCACATGAGGGATCAGATGCAGTGTGAAAGAGAGGAGATTGCATTTGGTGGCCATGTGATGCATATGAAGGATGACAGCTGTATAAAAAGGTGCAGAATGATCAAAGTTGATGGAAGCTATGGAGTAGGAAGACAAAGGAAGGCCTGAGGTGAAGTGATAAAAGCTGACCTTGCACAATTACACCTCTCAAAGGCAATGACACAGAATTGAGGTCTTTGGTGTTATGCAGTAATACAGAAGACCTGCCTTCCCATGCACATGGATTGAAGCATACATCTTGGATGCACCTCTTAACTACTATCCTCCTTCCCCATTCCGTACACCTCCCACATTCTAACACTCCACCCACATCCTGATCTCAACACCCTTCTCCATGCCTTTACACCTCTGCCCCAATCCCCATTCAACACTGTAAGGTCATTTAAATGTCATGACAAAAAGCGCCCAGCCCACACTATAAGGTAGTCATGTAGGTGTCACAACAAATAGCACTCAGCACACACTGTAAATGTGGTTGGCATTAGGATGGGCATCCAGCCATAGAAACCAAACCAGAAACAGTTCTGTATGAGCAAAACACAGTCACCTGATTTGACTTGCCTCAAATGGGACAACCCATCTAACCTATGCTAGCATGGAAAATAAATGTTAAATGATGATGATGATGATGATGATATATATATATATGCCAGAGCTGTTACTACATTGGATTTTAAATGATTCACCATTTGTTTCAGCTCACTGCACTTTGCATTCAATTCCTGCTGAGGTTAACTTTGCTTTTCATTTTTTTCAAGGTCAATAAATAAATTTCCAGTCCACTCCAGTACCTCTTTTTCTCTGTATTTTTTTTCTTTCTCTTGAAGACATTGCTGTGCTTCAACCTGGAGAAGGAAGGGCTATGCCAGGTTTAAAATGCCCAAGACATGCCATATATCAGGCCAGTGTCCCTATGACTCCATCAGAAGTTAGGGTCCCTTTACTTACCTACCTATATATATATATAGTGGTTAGAGCATTGGCCGTGCAATCGAAAGGTTGTGAGTTCAATTCTCAGACCGGGTGATGTGTTGTTTCCTTGACCAAGACACTTTATTTCACATTGCTCCAGTTTACTCAGCTGTAGAAATGAGATGATAGGGACTGGGGTCCATATCATTCCACTGCAAAGTGGTCGTGGAGGTGCCACGGCAAAAAAGCACCCAGCACTCACTGTAAATGAGGTTGGTGTTAGGAAGGGCATCCAGCTGTAGAAATCAAGCCAGAATCAATTCCCGTCCCACCCTTGCAAGCAGGGAAAAAGCGGAGGTAAAATGAAATGAAATGAAATGAAATGATTTATCCAGTCCTAAATAAATGAGGTTGTGTAGGTGTCACAACAAAAAACACACAGTCCACGCTGTAATGTGGCCATGTAGGTAACACAGTAAAAACCTCCCAGTCCACACTGTAAATGTGATTGGTTTTTTGACTAAAGTGTACTTATATTTCCCTCTTGCTGGTGTTACCATTTACACAACTCATCTATACCATATCCTGTCCTGTTTCTAATCTAAAGACATGCACTTCTTCTCCCTCGTTTCTATGTTGTGTTGTCTCATATGCATCTTTGTGGCAGCTTGTTCTCAGCCATCATGCAACCTGGGCTCAATATTATGCAAAAATACCCTTTAGCATTGTCAGAGTATGGCTGGGAGGGAGATGGAAGTTTTTATTTGTTTGTCCCACATGTTTCGTTTTTTTTCCATGAGCAACTTTGCTATATACACACACACATATATATACAGGTTAATAGAACAGAAAAACAAGTCACATTTGCTGATATTCAATGATACATTTATTGAATACTAGAAAGTCTAACATATGTTTCAATGCATTATGTAACCAGCCTATCAAATCTACATTGTTACATAATATATCATTTCTCACTACTCGATAGTACTTAACGTATCCCTTCAGAGAAAACCCAAAATATATATTGTAATTTATATTTCAGAAGAAATTTTAAAAATTGAAGCA
This sequence comes from Eledone cirrhosa, assembly GCA_964016885.1. Lineage (NCBI taxonomy): Eukaryota > Metazoa > Mollusca > Cephalopoda > Octopoda > Eledonidae > Eledone > Eledone cirrhosa. The sequence continues at coordinate 51,133,113 of OZ024740.1, forward strand.
ATCAATGGTGACCAACAAAAATGAGAATCAGAACATAAAGTATCACATTTGTGACTCTGGAGAAGGTTGCCCTAAATAACTGGCTATAAGATATGGATTTGTCACCATGACATTATGATGAAATAGTAATTCAAACACTGAAAGAATAAGGATTCTCTGCTGCCCAAGACATTTAAAACTTCAGTCCAATACAATCAAGATAATCATCTATGATCCTAAGGACATCTTGAACTATGGCACCTCACAAAACAAAAAGAAATCACATGTGCTTTATATCCTGATTTACTACGGCAGTAGCAAGACAAAGTGCTGTGGAATGTTGAGTGCCAATATCTATCCTGCTTTTTTTGAAACAATGCACCAGCTCACATTGCTCATTTGTCAAATACTGCTATTTATGAATGTGGCTTTGAAAAGATAAATAGATAGATATCTCACCGAGCAACACCTAATCACTATAGTTCTTTGCTCCCTATAATTTTCACCTGCTTCAAAATTTGAAGCACCATTTGAAGAGAAGACAATTCTCCAGTAATGAAGAATTGTAGTCAGCTACACTACAATGGTTGGCTGAGCAGGACAAATAGTTCTAATTTACTCTTAACATTCTGTAATTATTTAGCAGAAGATATCTAAAAATGGGTTTGCTAATTCAAATTTTGATAGTATCTTTACGAATGGATAAATTATAAAAAAAAATTTCAATAAGCTAAGCTAAAACTCCAAGTTGGTACCATCAATGTAAGCACAATGAAAGGAAGAGCAGGAGAAATCGTAGAAATGCTAGAGCGAAAGGAAATTGATGTATGCTGTGTGCAAGAGACTAGATGGAGAGGAGAGTCTGCTAGAGTCTTTGTAGGAAAAAGTCAGTGCTACAAATTTTTCTGGGTGGGAAATGACGATGGGATGGGTGGTGTAGGTGTCCTACTAGCTGACAAGTGGGTAGATAAAGTAATCTCAGTGTACAGGGTAAATGCAAGAATCATTAAACTCAGACTAGTCCTGAATAATACAATTACCACAATAATATCAGCTTACGCACCCCAATCGGGGTTGCCAGACGAACTTAAGGTTAGATTTTATGAGTCCCTAATGCACACTACTGCTCTAACAAACGACAATGACTTCCTAATCATCGCAGGAGATTTTAACGGACACGTAAGTAAACACTGTGACGGCTTCAATAGAGTCCATGGAGGCCATGGGGTTGGCACAAGAAATGAGGAAGGATTCAGACTTCTAGAATTCTGCGACACCAATGACATGTCGATATGTAACACAAACTTCAAAAATCCCGACAACTACTTGATCACCTATAGATCAGGGGAGCATTCTAGTCAGATAGATTTTATCCTCATCAGAGGACGTGACAGATGGACGGTTGTAAACACAAAAGCCTTCCCTAGTGAAGTGAGGAATGTACCTCCCAACATAGTTTAGTTGTCAGCGACCTCACGGTCAGAACTAGATGAACCTGGAAACAGAGGCCAACCTGGAGAAGAAATATCTGGAAGCTGAAAGACCCCTCAGCCAGTAACAGATTTAAAGATATTTTACTCAACGCCTATGACAGTAAAGAAGAACAGATAGAGACATTCAATGTAGAAGAGCACTGGGAGTTCCTAAAAAATAACTTACTAGAGGCGACGGATGAGATCTGGAGTAAGTGACTTGGTGGTGGAACAATAAGGTAGATGAGGCAGTTAAGGCCAAGAGACAGGCATGGAAAGAATGGAAGAACGGGGGGAGCAGGGTACATTACATAGAGACCAAGAGGGAAGCTAGGCGACAAGTATACTTAGCTAGGAGGGAAGCAGAGGATAGAAAATTCAAGCATGTTTTGCAACGTGAAGACCAGAAACAGGAGGTGTTCAAGAATGCGAGGCAGTGTGTCAGAGAGAATTGTGATGTCATTGGAGAGAAGTGTATCCGGAATGATAAAGGTGAGCTTGCCTTCACAAGTGCTGAGAAGAAAGATGCATGGAAGAGCCATTATGATAGATTACTAAATGAGGAGAATGCATGGGATGAAGAGACCCTACCCCAAGTATACCCTATAGAGGGGCCAGCAGTACAAGTCAGCAACAGCGTAGTAAGTAAGGCAATCAAAGATATGAAGATGGGGAAGGCAACCGGTCCATCTGGTATAGCTGCCGAGATGCTGAAGGCATCTGGGTCTGTAGGTCACACTATAACCACACGTAGTGTTAACCAGGTAATACTAGAAGGTGTCATACCAAAAGATTGGTGCAGTAGCATCATTGTCAACTGCTACAAAGGTAAAAGTGATGCACTAGATAGAGGAAACTATAGAGGTATAAAGCTGATGGACCAGGTCATGAAAGTAACAGAAAGAGTTATAGCACAGTTGATTAGGGATCAGGTGAAACTAGATGAGATGCAATTTGGGTTTGTACCAGGAAGAGGCACCACTGATGCCCTCTTCCTTGTGAGGAAAAGTACCTAGCTAAAAGTAAGCCACTCAACCTGGCATTTGTCGATCTCGAGAAAGCCTTTGACAGAGTTCCACGTGCTGTAATCTGGTGGGCTCTTAGAAAACTAGGAGTAGATGAATGGCTTGTGAAAGTGGTACAAGCCATGTATAGGGGAGCAGTCAGCAAAGTTAAGATTAGCAATGAGTATAGCGAGGAATTTAGCGTACAGGTTGGTGTCCACCAGGGCTCTGTTCTTAGCCCTCTCCTGTTCATCAATAGTCCTGCAGGCAATAACGGAGGAGTTTAAGACCGGATGCCCATGGGAACTCCTGTATGCTGATGACCTCGCACTTATAGCTGAATCTATGGTAGAACTAGAGAAGAAATTCCAAATTGGAAGCAGGGACTAGAAAGAAAGGGTCTCAAAGTCAACGTGACAAAGACTAAGGTCCTTGTAAGTAGATGAGAAAACAGAACCCAGAACCCCTCAGGGAAATGGCCTTGCTCAGTATGTAGGAAAGGTGTAGGTAGGAACTCCATTCTCTGCCCCAAATGCAAACAATGGGCACACAAGAGATGTAGCAGGATCTCAGGAAGCTTAACTAAGAATGTAGGCTTCACATGCAGCAGCTGTGCTGGGACAGCAAGCAGCAAACAGCCACAGGAAACAAGTACCACCAATCTCTGGGAGGGCTCTGTAGAAACAGTAGACAGCTTCTGCTACCTAGGTGACCGAATTAGCAGCGGAGGTGGGTGTTCAGAAAGTACAATAACTAGGGTAAGAACGGGATGGAAGAAGTTCAGGGAACTACTGCCACTACTAGCTGCAAAAGGCTTCTCCCTCAAAATGAAAGGCAGACTGTATGATGCGTGTATCCGAACAGCAATGTTACATAGTAGTGAGACCTGGGCGCTGAAGGTGGCAGACTTACGTAGATTAGAAAGAAACGAAGCCTGCATGCCCCGATGGATGTGTAATAGTAATATACGCGAACGACAAAGCATAAATGAATTGAGAGAGAGACTGAGCATAAGAGGAATCAAATGCTGTGTGCAGGAGAGGTGGTTGCATTGGTATGGACATGTGATGCGTATGAAGGATGACAGCTGCATAAAAAGGTGCAGAGCACTAGAAGTCAATGGAAACCGCGGAGTCGGGAGACCCAAGAAGACCTGGGATTACCCAATTACACCTCTGGCGTCATGCAGTAATACAGAGTACCCGACCTCCCATGGGTACAAGCTGAAGCATATAGACAATATGCCCCCACACCCTCCCACTGCAAGGTGGTCGTGGAGGTGCCACGGCAAAAAAGCACCCAGCCCACACTGTAAAGTGGACGTGAATGCGCCACGGAAAAAGAACCGAGCACTCACTGTAAATGAGGTTGGTGTTAGGAAGGGCATCCAGCTGTAGAAATCAAGCCAAAATCAGTTCCTGTATGAGCAAGGCATGGTCAGCCAACCAGATACTGCCCACTACAGGACAACCCGTCTAACCCATGCTAGCATGGAAGAACGGACGTAAAACGGTGATGATGATGATGATGATGAAAGACATGAATTTGTAACGTGATGCAGTCATAATGGTGTTTCGTGCTTTTCAATAATGTCTTGCTAATGTGGTCCCATATAGCACAAGATGTTATGAGTTAAATAGCATTGAGCAATATCCCTCCAAATTTGGTTTATTCAACTATAACTTTGTTAGGCATAAATAAAGCTAACTAATATTCATACATACATTCATGGTCACACACACACATGCATGCTTGCATATATGACATATTCAAACATGCAGATATATTTACTGATATACATAAACAGAGGAAGGGCATCCAGCTGTAGAAAACATGCCAGATAGTTCTATACAAGCGAGTCATGGTCACCCGACCAATCTAGTCTCAAATGGGACAATTCCTGTCTAATCCATGCTAGCGTGGAAGATAGATGTTAAACGATGATGATGATAAATGCAGTAATATATATATATATGTGATGTATGTGTGTAGTTAAGAAATTCACTTTGCAACCTTCTGCACAAGCTTATGGACATTAAATCATGATATATATATACATATATAGACATATGCTTATACATGTATACAAGCATATATATACATACAAACAAACATACACACGTATGTATGTATGTATGTATACATATACATGCACAGAAGGAGGAAGAGGAGAATATGAAAGTCTAGGAAAACTAAATGCTTCAAGCATCTTCATTATAAAATATTGTAATCAAGGAATTATTAAATAGGGAGTGATGAGAATTTTATAGTAGTATTAGAAGAATAGTAAATAATAAGTGGATTCTGTCCTACAATATACCTGGACCATGGAAAATGAAATTATCACATGATCCACAAATACTATTTCACTATACACCGTTATTTTTAACTGGTACTATGGTAATGTGTGTGTGTGTCTGTGTGTGTGTGTGTGTGTGTGTGTATGTGTGTGTGTGTGTGTGTGTGTGTGTGTGTGTGTGTGTGTGTGTGTGTGTGTGTGTGTGTGTGTGTACACACACCTATATATACATATATTTAAGTGTTGTGGGGGATTTATTTCCAGGAAGGAAATTATTTCAACTGTAAGAGTGCGAGAGAAAAAAACGTATTACAAATTCAATACTGCTTAGTTCATTAAAATATATATATTTATATAGCCAGCTTGTGTCTATTTTAGTAGCAACAAATATTGAGGAAACTAATGATAGTTACCACCACTACTAACAATACTATTATCTCTACCAATACTACCATCAACATCATTGCCATATCACTACCACCATCATTATTACCATTTGCCTTTCATCCTTACGGGGTCGATAAAATAAAGTACCAGTAATACACTGAGATAATTGCTGGCCTTGTGCCAGAAGTAGAAACAATTATTACCATTATAAGCACCTCCATCACCACCATCCTGTAATACTGCTGTCAATAACACCACCTACACCAACACTAACATCACCTCTGCCAAGGCCAGCATCACCCCCATTTGTTTCTGCTTCTCCTATGAAGGAAGCAGCTGGTAAACCTCTTGAAGGTTAATAGGATAGGTAGCTACCAATACTAAGTAAATGTTTTTTAGTGTAATTTAGTTGAAGACATAGTCTCTAGAAAATGATGTCTATAAATAACTGGAATTTGGTAACTGGAAGTAGCATAGAAAAAGAGGAAGGAAGTCGGTGAAAAATAATTCACAAATATTTTGTTGCTAAGAACCAAATAATTAGAAGGAACTGAACTGCTAGTGGAAATATATCTTCAACAGATATTATGATGTAAGACTTTATGAATAACGTTAGTTTTGTACATATGTATAAACACAAATATTTGTACAGACATGCATCAGTGTGTATAGCAACACACATACACAGATGCATATTTATGTGCATATGTGCAAAATAAGCATTCGTGCACATAAATACATACCTGATGATATGATATTTGAGATATAATTACAAAGTAGAAATTTATCACTGATACATTTATATCAACAGTTATATAATATCATCATCATCAACATCTGTTTCTTTGCAATCTACCTAACTTATATTGTATCAGCCATGGGAATTAGGTAACTCTAGGTGTGTCAGCCTCTTCTCTGCATCCCAGCCCTCAACATTATTTCCACACACAACCATAATCTCCTGTTTGGAAATAAACTTAACTTCCTTCTGCAGTAATTTCTAGAAAAATCTTTGGTTGGGTTTGAGATTTGTTGAGATCTACATTGATAATGACACAAGTGAATATTACGAACCTAATGGCTTCCTTTCAGTATCTAAAATTATTAACAAGCATAAAATGTCAAGCACAAAATCCCCATAAGAAACGAAAAATCATTTGTGAGCTGATTAGAGTAAATAATTATAATTACAGGGCAGAGTTGGCTACCCACAAGATCAAGCACCATGAGCTGGAGTGGCTGTTCTAGTATGTCTCCCTCACCATCCTCCAGGGAAACATCTTCTTCATTTTGTCCACTGGAACCATGAAGTGAACTAACCCTTAAACAATGAGGATTTATGATGACAACAATTATAACAACACCTGATCACTATAGTTCTTTTTCAGGAATAGGACATACCTGATCATCATTGGAGATCAATACTATCTTAGTAATGAAATACTTAATAAATTTAGTAATTTTATTAAAATACAGTGTATGTCATTAGAAATATAACAAATGGGATAATTTACCTGTGAAGGCATAACTTTCTCCGAACCATAGAACCACATCTATTAGATATGCTTTTATAAAAATAATGGTTTCTACTTTTGGCACAAGGCCAGCAATTACCCAGTGCATTACTGGTACTTTATTTTATTGACCCTGTAAGGATGAAAGGCAAAGTTAACCTCGGCGGGATTTGAACTCAGTCCGTAAAGGGACCTAACTATGCTGCAAAGCATAGTGTCCGACCCTCTACCGATACTGCCATAATGCAGTAGTTTCTTCTCTGTGCATGCATTATGCAAAGCCTTATATATATATATGATGATGATGATGATAGATTCATTGGCATTTAACCTGTCTTTTCCATTTCTCCATTCTCATCCTTACAAATTTAATTCTTCAGTATACTATATTCCTGATATACACCACCCACCATGCTATTCTAAGATAGCAATAAAACCTTCAACCCAAGGGTGTACAACACAGTGAATGTGGCCATTGGACATCAACTAAAAATTCATAAAGTTTAAGCGTTCTGGATTCTACAAACCTGAAATTTATTAATTCATGTCCAATGGCCAAAATAAAGAAATGTGTTTACACATTTGTGGCTATGATGACTAACATCTGGTGCCCTTTCAGATAATTGAAGGTAGAGAATGGAATACCATTCATCATAAAAAAGTAGATGTCACTAGCAATCATCCTCAAAATTTGCTGATTTTTCATGTCGAAGTGTGCCAGGATTATTGTCATAGCAATTTTTTCCAAATTTCTAATAGTCAAGTGTCACTAACTTCATATTAGCATTTAACCCTTTAACATTTACATTACTCTATATTTACTATTGTATTTTCATAGTAAAGGTTTTACCTCACATTATATCTTGCATAATACTGAATCTATGAGATTTTGATATTATTCATTTTGAGAATAATACCTTAACATCAGTTGAGTGGCCGGTTACAGCCAATTTGAACAGAAAGAGGTGAGAGAATTCTGGCAGGATATAGCCGGTTTGAACAGAAATAGGTGAGAGAATTCTGGCTGGATATGGCTGGTTTAAATGCTAAATGGTTAAACTGCCTTTGAATCTCTTATTTCAGCAACTTCACCTTTCAACTAAAATTTGCTAACTTTCTGGCCAAAGTTATAATATTTCCTGGTGAGACCCTGACATTAGAATTAAATGTATCAGGGACTTCTTTGAGAAACAAAACATTCCGTGTGTAACGGATGGTGGGGTGATAAATTAAATTCAAGCTATCATCATCATTGTTTTTATGTCCACTTTTCCATGCTGGCATAGGTTAGGTGGGACTTTTTGAGGCAATGTTTTATGGCTGGATGCCCTTCCTGACACCAACCCTTTTAGTTGCTTCTTACAACATACAGGAATATGGTGAATCTATTCTAAACCAGCTACACACAGCCTATATATTCAAATAATTGTTTCTACTTTTGGCACAAGGCCAGCAATTACCTAGTGCATTACTGGTACTTTATTTTATCAACCCCGTAAGGATGAAAGGCAAAGTCAACCTCGGCGGGATTTGAACTCAGATCGTAAAGGGACGTAACTATGCTGGAAAGCATGGCATCCGACCCTCTACCGATACTGCCAATCCACCACCCTATATATTCAAATAATACTCCCCCATTAGAATACATTCTAAAAATTGGTTGTTACAAACAAAATTGGTAGAATACATTGCAACAAATTCTTCATTCTAAACTTACATTTCAAATTATGTTTTCACAGACATGAGGAAAATGTTACAGGTAGGGGAATATTCTTGACTTGCAAATAAAGCAATTAACAAGAAAAGCTATGTTATGTGTGTGGGTGAATGTTCACTGAAGGCATTTAACCATCAGCCTGATCGTATTTCCCCACTGGCTTAGGTAACAAGAAAAAAAAGATTATTACTATTATTATTATTATCACACACACACACACGCATGTATCTATGTATGTATACTATGTATACATACATAGTATTATTTTCTTTATCTATTCAGAACTAGAGTTGGCAAGAGAATTTATTAGCAGTGCCAAATTAACAAGCCAAATCAACAGATGTGATTGTAACAATATATTATGTATAGCAGCATGGATTCAAGATTGAAAAATTCCATTAGCTACATTTGAACATCTATTCCTCTTCAAACTTGTTACTTCTTTCTTTACATTCTCATTATTAGCAATGTTGTTTAGCTCCAGATCAAACCTGATCAAGCAGACCTATGATCAAATATATTCTAACTGTGACATTCCATTCTTTTACCAAGGCACAATGCACTCAGATCCACAGTGTCCAGTGTGTCCTTTTTTTCTGATATGGCAGAAGATTTGGCTACTCATACTGAGCTGTCATATAGATGACAGCACTATCCTTATGTCGGACACATCATAAATCAAGGTGCTTGGCATTATACTGAGGGGTTGCTAGGAGTTAATAAGCACAGAGTAACTGGTAGAAGTCAGTGGACATACAACTTGGCACCTGGAGGGAGCAAATTGCAGAATAATGGCTTCTGTCACTGGACAATTTGTAGTTAGGGAAAAATTGGATATGTCTCTTCCTTTTCAAGACTTCTGAGACTGGTTAGAAGGCAGGGGGAAAGATATCCTCAAACAGAAGACCTAACTCAAATGCTTGCATCAAAGTGAACACTGCTAAAGGCACCCAAAAGTCAGACAAACCTAGCAACAGATTAAACTACCACCCAAGTAGGCCACATCAAGATTTGAATGCAAAAATCCAAAATAAATACTGTAAAGCTTCATGTCTGACACTAACAAGTCATTCTAACACTATCCTGGACTGTTACTTCATTTTATCAACCCTGACAGGATGAAAAGTAAAATTGATCCAGGCAAGACTTGAACACAAAGGTCAATGAGACAGAACAATCACTTCAAGGCATTTTATCCTATGCTCTGGCTGGTTAATGTGTTAGAGCTCAGATTTGGACCTAACCTCTTGGTGATAAAACATCTGAAATGAGGCTATAAGCAAAATGGTTAGTCTCACTCATGGTCTAAGAGGAAACTTCCTAAAATATCAGGCAGAAGTGACTAACAACTACATCACTTTGATAGTATACAACAGCTTGATTGCCATGTCTTGCCCTGGGTTATATCTGATCAGATTGAAGTGCATGCACATTCATCTCTTATGGAAGAGACAGGTTTCTCTTATATAGAAGTCCATCCAATGCCAATAACTAATCCCTATAGGAAACTCTTTTGATGATGTGTAGGCACAAACAAAGGCTGGTACATCTGTAGAGATTCTTGAATGACAATAGTGAACAGGTGTGGTTGCCATTTGTGCCACATGTCTTTCTGCAGCTCATCTCTCTGACTCAGCTGCAATCCTGGATCAAGCATAAACTAAAGTTGGCATTTTGGATCTGGAATGTTGTCAAGTCTTTACTGCTCCCTACCAGCTGGACGATGTAGGGGGGAGGGGGGTTCATCCTTGCATTCTATGGAGTATATGAGCAATAATGACATGCAAGGGATTCTGGGTATTGACAAGAACAGTTTCAGTAGGTTCTTCTGGAGGACTCTCAGATCAGAGATTATTGACTGTTTCCAAAAGTCCTTGGTCTAGTACCATTATTGGGGAAAGGAGTATTTTCCTGTTTGGAATAAATTCTACAAGAATTGACAAGAACAAAACCTGTTCAAGATGCATGCAGGATGATGAAACCATTTAACATGCAATTGTTCAATGCCCCTGCATTGCTCATTTGTGAATTCCTGTCGAATAGCTATCATCACATGTGGGAAAGACATTCACCTCCCAAAAATTACTGGCCTTGTGTATAAAGTAGAAACAATTGTTATTAATATAATTGTTTCTACTTTTTGGCACAAGGCCAGCAATTACTCAATGCATTACTGGTGCTTTATTTTATCGACCCCGTAAGGATGAAAGGCAAAGTTAACCTCGGCGGGATATATGGCTGCCAATTTAGTCATATCTGTGTATATATTCAAACTTGGCAAGGACTGGGCAACCAAAGATGATGTGAATAATCATCTCATTATGCTGGCTGCATATTCTGCATATGGTGTTAGGAACCATTTGGATTATTTTGTTCTTATAGTTGTTTGTAGCTAGACATAAGTGTTGTGTTGCAAGAATCAGTCCTTCAGCTTCTGCTTTTAGTCTGGAGATTCTGAGTCATAGTGGACTTTCATCTTCATTCCGTTCTTCTCTATTGAGTTTTGCAATGTATTAGTTGTAGAGTGATTTTTCATTCCATTTCTCCTTTAATCATCATTATCATTGTTTTAATGTCTACTTTCCCTGCAAGCAATGGTTGTACAGGTCTACATAGACCAAGTCAGTACTGAAGTGGTGGCTACTAATCTCCTAAACAAACCAAGGATCTGTCGTCTTAATTATGTCATCTTACACATTCTATCAAGTGCACAATATGTTTTGTAATTTCATTTTCATATTATTTTATTGTCTATTTAACCATTTTTGAAGTGTTATCTAAACTTATTGTTTCAACATAGTTTCTTTCTGTTTTGTATTTTATTATTTCTTTGTATAGAAAAAAAATTTTTTTTTATGTTTCCTTATTACATGTATCAGTTTTCCTCTGTCTGGTCATGTCCTACTTGTGTTTGCTTTGGGATTGTGGTTTGGGTATATTGTCAGTGGTTTCCTGGTTCTTCAGCTCACTTAGCTTCTACTTTATGACATTGAAGCTGGTATGGCCAAAGTATTTATACTTATTATCTTATTTTCTTATTTCTAGCATTGAGTTCAGGTTTTAATATTAGTCTAACTTTCCTGAAATATTCTTTCCAAATATTTTATTTCCTTGAGTTGTATTTTAGTCATTTTGTCTATTTGTATGGGTGATTATAATCTAATTTTACTATTTCAGTAACTAAGTCTAGTGTAATATTTTCAGTGCTCTTCTTTTTAGAGTGGCTTTGGCATATTGTCTAATCTCATATCATCTGTATGTCTTTGCTGAAGCTAGGGACAATTTTTATGAGGTTCTCTAGTTCAGTGTTATTCCTTGTAAAAATGTTAGTCATCTGTATCTAAGAGAATATTTATATTTCATCCATAGCATCTGTAACCCATGGGGGTTTCATTCAAGTTTTTTTTAGTGGGGTTAGAGCAAAGCAAAAAAGTAATGGGAAAGGGGGTAATGAGAGGTCTTTAAAAATTTCTTATTTTATAGGTATAAGGCTGGTTTTCATGGACTTTTCCCTATTTTTCAGAGTTATAGTGGCTTTCCCTTTTGCCAATGTATGACTAATATATGTGAGTAGTGTTGGGGCTATTTTGTCTTTGTGGATTGACACCAGTATCCATGAATGTGGAATACTGCCAAAAGACCTTCTGCTAGTCAATCCAAGCCATGCTGAGGTTTGTTTTCTTTTTACAGCCTTCTTCAATAGTGAAATTCACCAGCAGCTACTCTTTACAGCCATACTTCCCTTTCCAGTACCCTTTTCCTTCTTCTGGTAGCACAGTGTTGCTTTTCAGATGCATGACAAGCTAGCTTTACATTATTGATGTGAGGGCTATAATTTCATGGGATGTACAGAGTTTTTGTTTTGGAAGATTAGAGGGGATTTCCCCTCCAGCATCCAGTCAGAAGTTGATTCTGACCTGCTTAACATTTCATTAAGTGCTGTTGCTATATATCCATGGGTACTGATGAGATGTTTCAGTCAGAAGTTTGGGTCCATGTCTATTCCTAATGTTTTTCAGTTGCTACCAGCTCTGAATGTGTTAATGATTTCCTTATCATTGGACAAATACATACCAGCATTTGTTTAAGCTCTTTACATTCTGAGTTCAAATCCTGTCATGGGGAATTTTGCCTTTAATCCTTTCGGGGTTGATAAAATAATGTCGCAGTCAAGTATGAGGTTGATTTAATCGACTTCACTCCCTACAAAATTGCTGGCCTTGTGCTTAAAGTAAAAATCATTATTATTATTGTTATGAGGGTGGTAAATTGGCAGAATCAGTAGAGCATCAAAGATAATAGTTTGCGATACTTAGTCACAACTTTCTACGCTCTGAGTTCCCATTGCACTACGGCCAGCTTTGCCTTTCATCCTTACAGGGTCGATAAAATAAAGTACGAGAAACGCACGAGAGTCAATTTAATCTACTTTCCCTCTTCTCTTTAAATTGCTGGTCTTGTGCCAAAAGTAGAAACAATCGTCGCCGCCACCAATGCCACCACTACCACCATCATCATCATCATCATCACTTTTTCATGTAGTGTAGATGGTTAATGCACAGGAGTACTTAATCAAGTAACACAAACCTCAGACATAATACTTTCCTTAAAATGGGTGCAGTACCTAGCAAGGTTGATTTTTGTATAACAGCGATCTTTCATGGTATTCTCAACCACTTTAAAGGTTTTGAAGTTACAATGGGATTGGCCCTAATGCCCTTATCACAACTGGTATCACTTTCAAATTACCCTCTTGCATTCCAAACAATCTTGCCATATCCACTTTCAATTTGTAATACTTGGTGATTTTCTCACCTCTTTTCTCACAATAATCATGTCATTTGGATGGCTACATCAATGATCTGAAACTATTTGTCTTCTTTGTTCAATATGACAATGCCCAGTTGGCATAGCTCAATTACTCTATCAGTCTGGTAATCATAATTGTTTCTACATTTGGCACAAGGCCAGCAATTATCCCAGTGTATTACTGGTACTTTATTTTATCGACCCCGTGAGGATGAAAGGCAAAGTTAACCTCGGCGGGATTTGAACTCAGACCATAAAGGGCCGTAACTCTTTGCTGCAAAGCATGGCGGCCGACCCTCTACCAATCCACCGCCCTGGTAATCATAATCCTAGAATATCATTGATTTCCCATCCCCTTACATTACTATACAAGGCACATGCTTACACCAACTCTATTACTTTAAATTAATATTTATGACTGAAAAGTTAATGAAAATACAAACACACTAACACACTCTATTGTGACAGTGTTTGTATTCTACAATTATAAAGCTTCCAGTGGCACGCTTCAAATTGTCTAGCTTAAGCTACATTCACGATATTGTTTTATCCTTCATATTCTGCGTATCTCTTCGAAATTGACCATGCATTCTCATCCCTACAAGATCTTTTCTCTTCAACTTTCCTAACATTTCATCTTTATACCCATATCTTTTCCTGCCTATTGCAATAACTCTTTGTCACTATTTACCAAATATTCTGCAAGGGTGCTCCTTTCATTCCTTATACAATAATCCACACAGATGACACCTCTATCACAATTCTTTCTCTTCATGTACAATCTATTTATATTTGCTTTCAGGTGTAAAGTCATCAACTTTCTCATCTTTCTATCCAACTTTGCTATTTCTTCTTCAGTCCACCTGAGAGTGGACGCACTTTATCTAACCACTGCAACTGCCCAGATATTCATTGCAGTGACTAGATTTCTTGCATTCAGGTTGGATTTCAAAATCATTTTCACTCTCTTTAAATATGTCTCTCTAACCTTTCGGTGGATTGGCAGAATCAGTAGAGCATCAGACAACATACTTCGCGGCATACAGTTACGTCCCTTTACACTCTGATTTCAAATCCTGCCAAGGTTAGCTTCTACCTTTTGTCCTAAATGGTTCTATAAAATAAAGTACCAGTAATGCACTGGGTTCGATTTAATTGACTTTCCCCTCCCCTTCAAATTGCTGGCCTTGTGCCTAAAGTAGAAACAATTATTATCACTATTGGAGTGATAGAATCATTAGACCATCAGACAGTATATTGTATGGTATTTAGTTATTGCGCTCGGAATTCCAAGTTCAAATCGTGCTGAGGGCAGTTTTATATTTCATCTTTCCAGGGTTGATAAAATGAATATCATCGTCGGGTGGATTTAATCAACTTTCCCCTTCCCCAAAATTTGCTGGCTTGTGCTTAAATTAGACCTTTATCATCTGCATCATCATCATCATTATCAGCTTTTAACAATTTTCTGTGAGCTTCTATCGCACCATCAGATGTAGCTCTATGTTCCTGGTGTGTGTGTGTCTGTGTGGGATTGTATTGTTGGAGAGGAGGCGTGTTGTAGGTTACATCTATTTTGTTGTGCATGTGTGTATGTGTGTGGGGAGGTACTTCTGGGATTTCATGTTTAATTTGTTGTTTGTTGTGTAGAATATATGTTGTGTGAGTTTTGTTGTTTTGTTGGGCATTGACTGTGTAGGATATGTGCTATGTGGGATGTGTTACAGTATTGACTGATGATTGAGTAGAATATGTATCATGTTAGTTGTGCTATTGAATTTAGAGTATCAAGCATAGAATGAAGGCAAGTGTAATTGTCTCCATTTATATTCTGAGTTCAAATCCTGTGACAATCTACTGTCTTTTCAATTTTGTAGATTGATATTGTAAATAATAAATCAGTTGAACTCACTATAACCCTCAATATCGGTAGAGCATCAGACATGTTTTGTGGCATATAGTTATGTCCCTTTACATTCTGAGTTCAAATCCCGCAAAGGTTAGTTTTGCCTTTCATCCTTACATCATCATCATCATCATCATTTAATGTCATTTTGCATGCTAGCATGGATAAGATGGACTGTCCCTTTGTGAGAGACCAGGTTGGAGGACCATGTTTCCCTCACACAGAACTGATTTTGGCTTGGTTTCTATGGCTGGATGCCCTTCCTAATGTCAACCACAATAACAGTGTGTGCTGGGAGCTTTTTGACATGACACCTACACAACCACTTTAGGGTCAATAAAATAAAGAACCAGTAATGCACTTGGGTTAATTTAAATGACTTTCCTCTCCCTCCAAATTGTTACCCTTGTGCCTAAATCAGAAATCATTATCATTATGGAATAAAATTTTATTTCACTATTGAATATATTACAAGTACAATTAAAAAAAAAAAGAGCAGTATTGGAAAGGACTATAAATGCCATAAATGAGAGGGAAAATGTTGGCCCAGAATTTTAATTCTTTAATTCTGAACCTAGAAATATATAATACCTTCTTTTTTTTCCTCATTATTTTTGACAAACTAAAGAATAGCCTATCAAACAAAAGATGAAATATTCACCAAATGACAAGGTTTCACATGTGCCAATGAAAGATCTTCTATATGGTTGCTTGACGCACTAGAAATAGTTGCCAGATCTCCCTTACATCATTGCCGCATTTTCTTAAAAATATTAAGGACACATTATGTTGACTTTGCCTTTCATCCTTACGGGGTCGATAAAATAAAGTACCAGTAATGCACTGGGTAATTGCTGGCCTTGTGCCTAAAGTAGAAACAATTATATAATGAAATATGTCTGCTCAATTATGGCTAAGCTGGGGTGAAGGAACAAGAGGGGTCACTCAATCTGCGCACACACAACAGTAACATTATATAATGGTATTGCAAAAACAAAGCAGCCAGTATACACTCTAAAGTGGCTAAAGTGGTTATATTAGGAAGGGCATCCAGCCATAGAAACCATGCCAAATATGTAATGTATGAGCAAGATGAAGTTGCTCCGATATATCTGGTCTCAGACTGTGATAACCATGCCAGTGTGGAAAGTGGATGTAAAATGAAGGTCATCATCATCATCATCATCATCATCACCATTTTATGTCCGTTCTTCCACGCTAGCATGGGTTAGATGGGTTGTCCTGTTGTGGGCAGTGTCCAGTCGGCTGACCTTGTCTTGCTCATACGGGAACTGATTCTGGCTTGATTTCTACAGCTGGATGCCCTTCCTAACACTAACCTCATTTACAGTGAGTGCTGGGTGGTTAGATATTTTGAATTTAATACCTGTATTTTTTCCATTCCAATTACTTGCACCAAGCCGACTTTGATACATAAAATTTGGTGTTTGCTTTATATGCTAATTTTTTGTGTATAAGGGAACCCTCAAAAATTGAAGTGTCCCAGGCCCCCTGAAGTCTAAATCCAACTCTGCTGATAAAACATTTCTTTTTCTCCAACATTTCAACTTCCTCTTTCCTGATGATGGAGTAATGCCCAATAAGCATGGAACAAATTAGGCTTTGTGTTGGATTTAGACTTTGGGGAGCCCAAGGCACTTCAGGTTTGGGGGGGCCCCCTCATACACAAGAAATTAGAATACACAGCAAAAGAGAGGGCTCTTCAATTGGGACAACTGACAACCTATCCAGTGTTTGTGCCATGAAAATGCACCAAGTACACCCAGTAAGGTGGTTAGTGGTAGGAAGGGTTCTCCACTATAGAAACCATGCCAAAAAGGGTCAAAAGGACTTTTCAGCTGTGTCAACGGCACAATAACCTCTAAAGTGTTGGTGATCTACATAAATCCACCCAGTGCATGCTGTAAAGTGGTTTAAGAGTACTTTCAGTTGTATCAAAGACATAACAGCCTGCCTAGTGCTCAGCAGAATGTGGGATTGTATGGAAGTGAGATGCAGGGCCCCAACCCATCTGAGAAGTCAGTAGCCCTGCTTGAGTACCGACTAAGTCTGTGAATATTTATCCAACTCTTACTGGCAGGGAGGACAAGCATTAAATGATAATGATGTTGATGTATGTGTGTCTGTGTGTAATTCTAGAGTATAATTTCTTATTACAAACTAACACAAATATATATATATATATATATATATATATATATATAGTTAAACCAATAAAACAAAACAAATACAGGGATGCAAAAATACAAAGTCTTATTAGGATCACTCTTAGAAGAAAGTAGAGGAGGGTTTGGTGTACTTTGGATATAAATGTTTTGACAAGAAATGGTGAGTTTCTATAGGGAGAAAACAGATAGGTACTCCGGTTGATACTTTATTGATAGTACTTTAGTGTTCAAACTGGCCAAAACCGGCCAGAATTCTCTACCTCTTTCTGTTGAAACTGGCTGTAACTGGTCACTCAAACTGATGTTAAGGTATTGTCCTCAAAATGAATATTTTCAAAATCTCATAGATTCGATATTATGTGAGATAATTATGTGATGTAAAGTCTTTACCATGAAAATATAATAGTATATATAAAATAATGTGAATGCTAAAGGGTTAAGGAATACATGTCATAGAGTGCTTTACATTTGTTTACGACCAAAGTCAGTGGATAATCTGATCACCAACTTCCTTAAATTGAATAATATATATTTAACTTTGAAAATAAGACCAAATACTGTTAATTATATCATATTTTAATTAAAATATGATATAATTAACAGCATTTTGTAATATTATCTCTATATGTCTACATAAACACTCGTATTAAGGAATTCATGTTTTTAAAAATTGTATGTAGCCTTATGTACAGTTTACGGTAATAAATCTTGTATTTTTGAGCTGTTAAAATCTCTTCGCCTACCTTTATCTGTTTTCATATTTGAAAATGACTTACTCTTTATATATATAGATGCACATGGCTTAGTGGTTAGAGCATTGGTCTTGCAATCGAAAGGTTGTGAGTTCAATTCTCAGACCAGGTGATGTGTTGTTTCCTTGAGCAAGACACTTTATTTCACATTGCTCCAGTTTACTCAGCTGTAGAAATGAGATGATAGGGACTGGGGTCCTTATCATTCCACTGCAAAGTGGTCGTGGAGGTGCCACAGCAAAAAAGCACCCAGCACTCACTGTAAAGAGGTTGGTGTTAGGAAGTGCATCCAGCTGTAGAAATCAAGCCAGAATCAGTTCCCGTCCCACCCTTGCAAGTAGGGAAAAAGCGGACATAAAATGAAATGATGATGATGATGAAATGATATATATATATATATATATAAAATAAAGTAAGGACGAGTGGTTACACTTTCATTACGTTTACACTCAGTCTAGCTCTACACCTCGACACAGAAGTAAACCTAAACATCGAGTGCTCACCCGAGTAAACCTACAGTAACTCCACATTATACTCCCTGGATATATATATATATATAAAAGGTAAACAGAAATAACAACACAATCGGTACAGTATATGGAAGGTATTAGAGAGAGAGAGAGAGAGAGAGAGATGTGTCAATTATGATTTGTTACTTGGCAGAATGAATTACTGAAGTTGAAAATAAGCAAGGGAATTAAGAATGGTACTGAGGAAGCATATATACAAATGCAGATGACAGTTTGCGAAAGGTACATTTAGATCGTAACTGTCATACACTCTCAATTGGAAGTACCATTGGGGAATAAAAAAGAATTACTTTAAATTAGAAGTTACAACATAAAAACTTCATTCTTTTGTAAAAAGTATTTATATATAGAGGCACATGGCTTAGTGGTTAGAGCATTGGTCTTGCAATCAAAAGGTTGTGAGTTCAATTCTCAGACCGGGTGATATGTTGTTTCCTTGAGCAAGACACTTTATTCCACATTGCTCCAGTTTACTCAGCTGTAGAAATGAGATGATAGGGACTGGGGCCCTATCATTCCAAAGTGGTCGTGGAGGTGCCATGGCAAAAAAGCACCCAGCCCACACTGTAAAGGAGGTTGGTGTTAGGAAGGGCATCCAGCTGTAGAAATCAAGCCTGAATCAGTTCCCATCCCACCCTTGCAAGCAGGGAAAAACGGACGTAAAATGATGATGATGATGATATGTGTGTGTGTAAGAGAGAGAGTGTGTGTAATATACATCATCATCATCATCATCGTTTAACGTCTATCTTCCATGCTAGTATGGGTTATATATCTATCATATATATATCTGTATATAATATTTATTAAAATAACAGATTAAAGTTTAAGCAAAGAATCACTAAGATCCCGTTAAGGGTGAAAGCAGCGATTCTTTGCTTAAACTTTAATCTGTTATTTTAATAAATATTTGCTCTACGGTTCTTATATATTTGATATATATTTATCCTTATTGAGCCCTCTTTGGATTTTACTCTTCAAATTTATTATTATTACTATATATATATAATATATATATATGTATAACACACACACATGTATATATATATATTATACATAGAATTATATATAAAAGTGACTGATGTTGTTTGGAAATGTAAACTATTACTAAAAGTAAATCAGAATAAATTAGAAGATAAAATAGACACTACTTAAAATACATATAGACATATTGTTTGCATGAGTTATCACAAGAGGATATGCTTATTATCCAACTGACAATTGTTTGTTCAATAACTAATGTTATAATGAATATCAACAAGAAAAGATTGTAAGAAAACAAACTAAACAATGAGATTCAAATGAATGGATCATTTCAAGAACATTGATCCATATGACTGAAAAAACACAAATTAGCTCTAGTTGTTGTTCAACCCTAATTATTTCTGTATGTCACATTACAGAAAATATGCTCATTCTAATAATTGCATTTGTCTTTTCTTTATTTTTTCTTTATTTTTGTTGTTATTGTTGTTGCATTTTCTTGTTGTTTTTGTTTTTTTAGTAGTTTTTCTCTGAAGCTAAGAGACAAGATCCACTTTAGAAAATACACTTTTGAATAAAAGTGATTTTGAGAGAACCCCAGTAAAATGTGAACTCAAAACTGTTTCCCTCATTCAGCTGCCTTAATCACAATAACAATAACAACAATATCCATTAGCTGTAATGAGGTTTGATTTCACACCTTTATACTTAGTGGTATAACACTTTAACTGCACAGTCATTTTAAAATGCCTGACAGCATGTGTGGCCATGTGATTTAGTAGAAATAGCAACCAAACCATCCTTATACTACTCCCTACCATCTTAGAAAAGGAAAAACACATCAGATAATGTAGTCTGGGATTCATTAAGTCTGAATAAATAAATAAATAAATATAAAAGCAGGGCAGTTATAGGTGAAATCCCTTTATTCATAGCTCTGATCAAAGCAACAACATTATATATAAGAAAAAGGTTAATCCTTTCCAAATCATAAGAACTTTAGTTTTCATAGTATCAAATACAAAAAAATTAACTCCTACTGGATATGACACAAGTTTATTGGTGGCAGTTCTTTTTACAGATCAATGAAATACTCATCAGTTTGCAATAGTACAGCTCTTTATAACAGTGAATCGTACTACACATAGAACTTATTTACAGCAACATGAACTTGACCACAGACACAATGCATTATTAATGGCAAGATAAGGGTGGTGGATTGGCAGTACAGTTGGACATTATGCTTTGCGGCATATAGTTATGGCCCTATACATTCTGAGTTCAAATCCCGCTGAGGTTAGCTTTGCCTTTCATCTTTATGGGGTTGATAAAATAAAGTGCCAGTAATGCACTGGGATTGATTTCACTTCCCCCAAAAATTGCTGGCCTTGTGCCTAAATCAGAAACCATTCTTAGTGGCAAGATACAAAATCCCTATTCTTTCTATTGTAGCTGATTACTTTGGTATCCTTTTGAATCAACCATTTATAGCTTTCTTACAACTGACAATTTACCTTCATCATCCAGAGTGCAAACTGAGAAATGTTTAGTGATGTCTAGTGATGAATTGTCTGAGCATGTTGAAAAGAATATCTTGCAGCCCTGCTTTCTACACTCAAAGTTCAAACCCTGCTGTGATTAACTTTGCTATTTTGGGAGCAATAAAATAAAATACTAGTCCATAGCAGGGGATTGGCAGAATTGTTAAAGTGTCAGACAAGATAACTTGCAGTATCTGTTCCAATATTTTGTGCTCTGAATTCAAATTCTGCATGGCAATTCAAATTCTGCATGGCAATTCAAATCCCATTAAGGGCCATAGTTAATCTCCAAACTATAGGTCCACAAATTTTGAAAGCTGCAGGGTGAAGGAGGATTGTGGCTATCTGGTACTACAGTCAAATGATGGAAAACTACATAGTGGCTTCCTTATTAACATGTAAGCTTCTGCATTTGTCAGATCTGTGGATAATTATGTCCACAAATATAACAGATACACAATAACAGAAACAACAAAATGACAAGGCTCTACTTGAGTCAACAAAGAAGACTAGCTGACAGCTCACTCTGTTAGCAATTTCAGCCAAATTTGCCTTGTATTCTACCCTTGAATCTTAAATAAGCTGATATTGAAGACTACATTCAATAACCTAATCTTAGTTACATGATGCTTGAATAAAGGTCAGGATGTTCATGGCAAAGATGCTTTTAATCATAGATTTGTTTAATGAGAGCCAGCTCAGAGCTAAAGAACCACAACAATGATCTACTAACATAAGATGCTTTACATATTGAAGACAATGAATCACTTCTAAAGATTCAATCTGAACTAACCCAAGGATGGGGAACATCCATTTGATCTACAGGACTCTTCAAAACTAAATGAAATACTGGTCCTTCAGTATAAAAGTCAATTTATGGTGAGGAAAAATATTGTGGGTTAACCAAACCAGCACACTGACCAGGTGAATGTAGAAATGGTCAAATGGTTAAGAAGTTTACTTTGAAATCATGTGAACTCAGGTTTGATTCCATTGTGTGGCATTATGATAAAGGTTGTTTTTTTTTTTACTTAACCTTGGGTTGATCCAAACTATGTGAGTGAAATCAGATAGACAGTGACTCTTTTGAAGCCTGTTAGCTGGACTGTACCTTTAATTTAAGGGGCAACTGTATCACATTGATTCTCCAAAAGAATGAAGTTAAAGATACATGTGTCTGCAGAATATTCAGCTACTTACATTCCAATTCAATTAACAGGCTGTTTAATTGATTGAACAACTTGAACACTCACTGTCAAAACCAATGGAGATCCAATTATATATTATGCTGAATAGAGGATAAGTAAACTCTACTTGGTAGGATTTGAAGTCAAAAGGTAAAGTAATAAAACTAAATACGTCTACAGTCACTAGTCTATTTTTTTTTTACTGTTCATTGCTTTATTGTGTTTCAATGTTGACTTCTTACATTGGTATGATGCTATAAATATATAGGAGATATGTATAGTTAACTGAAGTGTACATATTAATTGGAATTTTATTGAGGAAAGAAAGCCATAGTTGACTCAGTATTTGAACTCAGGATATAAAGAAACAGAGGTAAATATTGTTTTGAAAATAAGCACAAACACAGCAATTTTTTGGTGGGAGGGGAAAGTTGATTAACTTGACCCTAGAACTTTACTGGAACTTCATTTTATCGACCTCGGGAGGGTGAGAGGTGAAGTTGACCCTGGCAGGATTTGGACTCAGAACAAATACTGCTAAGCATTTTGTCCAACACTAACAATCCTGCCAATCCACCACCCTAACTGAAATATTGATTTATAATTTATACATAAGTGCAGCAAATATTGGGAGACGGGCAAAGTTGATTGAATCAACCCAGTACTTGACTGGTACTTTATTTCATAGAAGGTGAAAGGCAAAAGTTGACCATGGTGGGATTTGAGTTCAGAATGTAAAGCGCCAGAACAAATATTATAACGGCATTTTATCCAATGTTCTACCAATTCTGACAATCCATCACTTAAAGATAGTTTCATGTAGTGAATTGGTAATTTCTAGAGCATTGGATAGAATGCCTAGCTGAATTTTTTTCAGCCCTCTATACTGAGTTCAAATCATCAAGGTCAATTTTGCTTTACATTCTTTTGGGGACATAAAAAAAAATCCAGGTCCAGGACGGTAAATTAGCAGAATTTATAAAGCATGAAATGAGATGCCTTAAATCATCCATTTCCAGCTCATTGCATTCTGAATTCAAATTTTGCTTTAAAGAACTTGATATTACTGCAGTCGCATAAGTAGGAAGGTTACTGTAAAGTGCTGGCATCATATCTAATGTAAATAAGAGACTGCTTATAAAATTCTAATGAATACACAAAGCAATTAAATGTGTGATGTGAGTTCTCAAGAGTCCTATGAATCCAAAGAGGTATCAGAAGATTAATCAATGAATAGTTTGGCACTGTTATTTCTGCTACTCTACTGCCTATTACATTTTTTTTTTATTTTTGTAAATTAATTTTGAAACATTTTTATTATTATACACGGTGGATTGGCAGTATCAGTAGAGAGTCAGACGCCATGCTTTCCAACATAGAGTTACGTCCCTTTACGGACTGGGTTCAAATCCCGCTGAGGTTAACTTTGCCTTTCATCCTTACAGGATCGATAAAATAAAGTACCAGTAATATACTGGGTAATTGCTGGCCTTGTGCCAAAAGTAGAAACAATTATTATACAATTATTGATTTCTCATATTGGCAAACATTTATGAATTTTCAAGTGATTGATTTAATAATATCTAATCAACTCTAATACATGTCTGCTATGTATTTTATTGAACTTATTGGATCTCTAAAATTTAACCCAGCTATATAACATCAGAAAAGAAGAAAATAGTAAAGAGTATGTAGTACAGTAGGTGATCGATTTATCAGAATAATTAGATAGGACATCTTGCAATGTTTGTTCTACAAATCCCACCAAGGTTCACTTTTCTTTTCGTCATTTTAAGATCAATAAACAAAGTGACATTGGAGTTGTCTTTCTTTTTTTTCTCTCAAGCTGTCACTACCTGAATATTTTGTTGGGTAAAGGATGAGAGAGACACGAGGATGCCTGTGCCTGTTTGAACCTAAAACCATTACAAGCTAATGCTTGGTACATGCTACCTAGTTATTATTGATTGAAAATGATGGCCATAGTATTTTTGTCAGTTCTCACTCAATCTTTTTTATTGCTATAATTTATTACCCCAATTTTTCTTATTTCATAACTATATTATGAAGGAATGTGTATACAGATGTATGAAATTACCATTTCCATTTCTTTAATGCGGTAAACAAATCAGATACCAACATACCAGATATCAACATCCGATTCTTATCTTAAACTCACAGAAAAAGAATCTGTGAATATCTCAGTGTTTCCGTAGCACATAACATTGCACACAAGTAGACAGTCCTGTTATGTTATCAATAACAGTTTTATTATTATTAGTATGATTAGTATTTTTATTATTTTCTCTTCGTTGCATTGACTATATCAAACAAGTAGCTATATAGCAAAGGAGAGACTTTGGATGAATGCAAGAAATGATAGAGCAGTTGTGGGTGTGATGGATAGGGGAGAGATAAATAGGGTTGAGAGAAAGACATGTACACAAATGAA
Organism: Eledone cirrhosa; assembly: GCA_964016885.1. Classification (NCBI taxonomy): domain Eukaryota; kingdom Metazoa; phylum Mollusca; class Cephalopoda; order Octopoda; family Eledonidae; genus Eledone; species Eledone cirrhosa. The sequence continues at coordinate 51,157,835 of OZ024740.1, forward strand.
GATAAAATTCTGCAAGTGAGAAGAAATTAGATACCACAAATAAATAAATATTTGCTCAGTAAATCTCACGTACTTCTCAACATTCCATGGTTCAAGCAAATGTGTGGCAGATTTTTCAAAGAGGAAGGAGGGAGGACATTTTTCTTTTTTTTTAGGATCAAGTTATAAACAAATGCATGCAAGTGGGATGAGAAGCTATGAGAAGAAAATAAATATGATCACTAGTCTTTTCTACCTTTCAACATGCTAAATGAATAAACAATAATATGATCAGATGAACTCAAGATGGTAACATAAGATGTACAGGCTATATTGGAATGCATATTATATATATATATATATATATATATATATATATATATATACATCATCATCATCATCATTTAACTTCCACACTAGCATGAGTTTAGATGTGAATTGTCCCACTTGAGGCAAGATTGGTCAGGTGACTATGTCTTGCTCGTATAGGACTGTCTGTATATATATATATATAAAGGTTACTCTCTTGCATCAGATAGCCAACATTGAGTTTCATTTTAGGGTTTTTCCATTGACCTATATAGCTTGTGCTCTAACTTTTAGATTTCACTAAGTCAGAATTGGAAAACAAATGCAGTTCATATAAAGCCAGTGAATTGGCAAAGCCTTTGGGGCTGTTGATAGAATGCCTTGTGGTATTTATTCTTGCTATTTGTGCTCTCTGAGCTCCAATCCTGTCAATGTCAACATTACTTTTAATACTTTGGGGATTGGGATTGATAAATAAAGTATCAATCCAGTACTGGGTCTCTTCCTCTCTCTCTCTCTCTCGACCACTCGCTCTCTCCATCTTCTCACTGAAAGAATTTGTCTGTGGCCAGACTTAAAGCAGGATGGACTTCATCAGGCTCAGATGCCAATGACAAGGCATATATCATGATGGTGCTCCTAAAACCATCAGGGAATAAGGAGATTAGGGTTTGATATTATGAAGCTATTTTGGGGTACAGCAGAAAATTTCCAGTAAGACTGATTCCAGATATGCAAGCTTATTTTTTAGGCACTTATTTTTTTCATGTCTGGTACTTATTTTACAAATCTCTTTTTGTTGAACAGTTAAGTAAGTTCCAGGTCATAAACAGTAAATGTAAGCACACACACACTCACATACATAAGCATGGGTGAGTGCATATATATGTGTGTGTGTATAGCTGTATGTGAATGTGCGCGTGTATGTGTTTATGTGTGTGTGTGTATATACACACACACATATACACAACAGCTACAGTTTCCATTTACCAAATTTCATTCATAAGGCATAGGTCAACCGATGACTATATTAGGAGGTATTTATCCACGGTGCTTCACAGGAAAAATCAGGTTCAGAATTAATTATGAAAAGACCAAGGTGTTGCAGATAAATGCCACAGCTCAATCCCTCATTTTCATCAGACAGCAGGTTTTGAAAGACATGGACAATGTCTGCTACTTGGGTATTGTGATCAGTAGTGATGAAAATATCAAAAGGCATGTGAATAATAGAACTGGTAAGGCAGGGGCCATATTCCAGTGCATGCATCAAATCTGGGTAACATCAAGTATAGACACTAAAATGAAAGTCAAATTCTATAGTGCAATAGTTTTACCAACAGTTCTGTATGATAGTGAAACATGGAAAATAACAGCCAATGTAGCTAAGAAGCTGGACACTTTCCATCAACGTTGCCTACAGAAGATCTCCGAAATTACCCGGGAAGACAAAGTCACAAATGAAATTCATTTATGAAACAAGCCTCGGCTACTTCAAAACATTGTGATGATGTGTTATTTTCTACTGGCAGGTCACATTTTGTGCCTGCCAGGCACTCAACATGCAAGAACTGCAATGTCATGAATGCTGGAGAAGGGAAAGCGATGGAGGGGCCAGCCCAGGAATACCTGGTGTTGAACATTCCAAGAGGACCTCAGACATTCAGGAATTAGTAGGACAGATATACGGAAAACTACAGTAGATCAACCATGCTGGTTGAAGCTTGCTGTCTTGTGTACCTCAAAGCATGAGAACCCCCTAAGGCTAAGATATATATATATTGTGTAAGATATATATATATTGTGTTGGTGCCACAACATCCAGGCCGAAACAAATGAGATCGTGTAGGTGTCACGACAAAAAAACACACAGTCTACGCTGTAATGTGGCCGTGTAGGCAACACGGTAAAAACCTCCCAGCCCCACACTGTAAATGTGGTTGGTGTTAGGAAGGGCATCCAGCTGTAGAAAACCCGCCAGACAGTCCACGCTGTAATGTGGCCGTGTAGGCAACACGGTAAAAACCTCCCAGCCCCACACTGTAAATGTGGTTGGTGTTAGGAAGGGCATCCAACTGTAGAAAACCCGCCAGACAGTCCTATGCGAGCAAGACAACCACTCTTGCCTCAAGTGGGAAAACCCCCGTCCAAACCCATGCAAGCGTGGAACACGGACGCTAAACCTGATGATGATGATGATGATGATGATATATATATATCTTAGCCTTAGGGCTATCGAGTTGAGCTCTACTGAGGATCGAATTCCAACCGTGACCATCTCCACTGAAAGTTTTCGTGAAATAGTCTTTAAGACTATACAGAGCATTTGAAGTTTTTCCAAATTGAAGGATGAGTATTTTAAACTTTATTTTATCATGAGTTAAGGCTCTATTGATTTTTCCCTGGATTTCACTAAATTCTGTGGATGAATCTATATCCTGATTCTCTTTGAGATGAGTTTGAATTATTTTTCCCAGATCTTACGTTAACTATTTTTCCCATTTTGACGCTATAGTCACTTATATATTATGGAATACTGTTGGCTTTTTGCTACAATGTTTTCTATACCTTTCATTTATATATATATATATATATATAGCGCTAGTTTTGGTTATTTATCGGAGATTCCTTCATAGAAGCCTCATTCCTATAGCCTGGTCTATTCGATTTTTTATATAGTTAATTATGCTAATTGGGAGAGGAAATAGTATATATTTTATCTTGTGATTCTATAGACATGTTTTATGATATATAGCTCTGATTGTTTAATTTATTAATTTTTCATTGAGCCACAAAGTGACCGGTTGCAAAACACGTATATGTATGTGTATGTATATAAATATGTAAACTTTTATATGTAATAATCTCCCACTAGGTTGAGATACAAATTTGGCTGTATTGTGCTGTGCTTTCTAGCAAAAATGCCACCAGTCGTAAGCAACTACCACACCCCTTCCAACTTGACCGTGACTACGTCACGATTTTTAGCCATTTTGAAATGAATTCTTGGCGCGATCGTTTTGGAAAATTTAATGTCTAGATATGAGCGAGCTTCCTGAAGAATCCGGCGCTCGAGTTTATATAATTATTACATAATTATTGGAAAACTCAAAACACGGACGAAACCATGATAGAGGTATTTAAATGTATTCTATTTTCTCCTAGTTTATTTTAAACCTAATTCTGCTTAGTTGACTGTATCTAGGCGATTACGCTGTCGAAATATTCGATAAATACTCCGCTACGGCCGATGCGAAGCGCTAGTTTTGGTTATTTGTCGGAGATTCCTTCATAGAAGCCTCATTCGTATAGCCTGGTCTATTCGATTTTTTATATAGTTAATTATGCTAATTGGGAGAGGAAATAGTATATATTTTATCTTGTGATTCTATAGACATGTTTTGATATATATATATATATATATATATATATATATATATATATATGTTTTTGTGTGTGAACTGGAGAAGATTGGTCAAACCTGCTTAACCTATGCAAGCATGGAAAACAGACTTTAAAATCTGATGATGAATATGGGAGTATCATCATTTTACATTTGCTTTCTATGTTGGCATGGGTTGGACAGGTTCCCGCCATCTGAGACTCATTTTGATCATACTGGATGTTTAAAAGTATATAAATGTTATATTTATAACTGAATATGGGGAACAGCTCTACCATAAAACAAGTGTTAATGAGAACATGACTAGACTATATTTTCATTGATAACATTTTTTTCTAGTTCGCTCTAAGATATTTAGAATTTGTTTGGGAGCATTTAATGCTTCCATTAATGCTTCAAAACATACTCAGACTTCAATGAAATAATTTTGGTAGCAGTTATAATTATTGCTGTTGTTGAGACCAAGATCAGTTCTGATTGAGCAGACATAGTCAACAGTGTTCCAGTCATTACTGTCTCATTTTTTTAATTTTTGTATATCCAGGACTATATTATTTAATGTAGCTTTCTCTTTTTTTTTAACATGATATGGTGCGATTTATGACAGATTTGGCTGTTATTTCTAGCATATCGAGTGACCATATTGAAGTTCCCTCATTGTAGGTAAGCATCATAAAAAGTTTGTTGTCTCTGTTTCTCATTCATAATCGCTAGGCTTGGAATTTTCTGACTATTTACTTCAGCTTTCTTTCAGCAATCAAGAAACAGTTTAGCTATGGTGTCTAGTATATATTTTTCATTATATTTTGTTATCAATATGGGTAATGGGCGGTGGATTGGCAGTATCGTTAGAGGGTCAGACGCCATGGTTTGCAGCATGGAGTTACGGGCCTTTACGATCTGAGTTCAAATCCCACCGAGGTTAACTTTGCCTTTCATCCTTACGGGGTCGATAAAATAAAGTACCATTAATGCACTGGGATGATTGCTGGCCTTGTGCCAAAAGTAGAAACAATTATATTTTGTTATCAATATAGCTTACAAGAAGCAATCTACATTTTTCTGTGTGGAGAGGATAGGAGGATATAAGATAGTTGTATTATCAAATAGCTGGGTAGTTCTTTATTTTTTCTATTTAGTTTCTGTTGTGGCATACAATGTAGTACAGGGATTCTTTGTTATAGATGAATGATCCCATTATATTATTACAGAACAAAAGTAAAATTAGATATATTTCAGAAACAACCTTGGAAGTTGTATTAATAGAAAAATTGTAAACAAACCTTATCATACCAATAACATAGCCGAGTAATAAATTAATGCCCAACATAATACAGTGATCCAAGAAATTTTAATTTATTCATTTATGATACCTATAGTCAGTAGAAGCAATTATTATCTTCATGACTAACTTTGATCAAGAAGGGCTGGGAGATAATTCTTGGAATTTAAATTAGTTAAAATTAATTACAAATAGAATGCAGAGGGAAGTGAGTTTGATCTTTAGTAGTACAGTAACAACTTTGGGTGTGTTTTGGACTTATTAAACCTCTTCAGCAAAACATAGTCAAAATATTACTGCAGATCTTAGAGGACTAAAGAAATATATAGGGTTTTTGTGAATGATCACTGAATGGTGTTATGGCCAAAAAGTTTATTACTGATTAAAAATATTTTTAAAAAGAACTGATATTAATTATCCTCAGCAAATATAAATTCTGATAATGAATAAAAAAAAAACAGATATAAAAATGTTATCTTGATTATGGCCTAGAGCAGTCATGGGCAACCTGCGGCTTTCTGTATGGCTCACCTAAGTCACCTAAGTGAAATCTTTCTGATTTTTTTACCGCAACTTCTCAGTCGTAATTTATCTTTCTATCATTTTTACGATCGAGGAAAACGTGCACGAATTCTGAAGAAACAAATCAAAACAACCTGAGTTCCCACCCCTTTTTTTAATGTGGGCACGAATGTAAATTAGCGCTTGCTGCCTGCCTGATGATGAGCCATATCTCATGCAGCCCACTTCTCAAAAAAGGTTGCCCATGCCTGGACTAGAGTTTAATAACATGGTAATAGCAACAACGTTTCAGAAAGAATGCGAAGGACTTCAAATAATTTATAGCTTCAAATGGACTGTAGGCAATTAATAAGGAAATATAAAAAAATCTTTAATAAAAAAAAAGTCAAAATTGGAACATAGTCATTCTCCCTCTTTCATATCCACTGGCCACACTGTCATTATAATATTGGATAGCAATATAATATTGGATAGCAAGGAGATATAGCTCAGCTGCAGACAAAATGTAGTAGGCACTGTTGTGGGAAACAACCAGCAACAGGCACTGTGTCAGCTTTTCCATGAGCTCCTTCAAGCAGGATGCACTCATACTTTGTGGAGGAAAACTTCAGTTCAGAGATCAAGGATACCAGAGGTATCAATGGCAACCAGCATAAAAAGGAACCAGTTGTTCAAGTCATGTATGTTACTGTTTACCAATTGTGATGTAAAATGTACAATAACATTGCAAATCCAATGGAGCATACATGCCTCATTTCTCTCTAGCCTCCGTAAGGGGTAAAGACCCACTTCAGTCACAAAGTGTACCTAGAAAGTTTCCCTCCGAGGCACAAGTCTGGGGAAGGTTGTTTGAGGAAAGCCAGCAGTCGCCCATGCATACCAGCCTTCCCTCTCCACACAACCGGTGATGTCCAAGGGAAAGGCAATGGCCAATACAGCTTGACATCAGTGACGTCGCAACTCATTTCTACAGCTGAGTAAACTGGAACAACGTGAAAGAAAGTGTCTTGCTCAAGGACATAACGCATCACCTGGTTTGAGAATCAAACTCACAACCTTCCAATTGCAAGCCCAATGCTCGAACCACTAAGCCATGTGCCTTCCTAGCCTCCGTATATCCACTGTATTTACCACTCAAGTCTCACAATGATGCAACATCAAACTCCTCACAAAGGCATCATTCAAACTACTCTTTGTATTCACAGAGTCATCAAGCAGGAGACTTGTCTGACAACCATGGTAGTACACAGGACAAACTCCAAAGCAACAAGACTCAAATTTGGCCTTGATAAAGAATATATTAATATGAATACAGCATTAAATACTCATTCTCACAACCATCAATACGAAGTGTGCATGTGTATTTATACATATATATATATATATATATATGGGATAACAAGTTATCGTTTTAGGTAATCCAGTTAGAGGTTATGAGTACTCTGTATTGTGGATAGTTTTAACGTATGGCGTTGTTTGACTCAACAAGAGGTTTTCATAGTTAGGTCACTCGACCTTAAATACAGTGTATGTCTCTGATCAAATCATCGGAATACTGTATTTCGATGATGTGATCAGAGACACACACTGTATTTAAGGTCGAGTGACATAACTTTGAGTGATTAGTGGCCTTTAGACTCACCTGATCAATGAAACAATTGTTAATACTAGAAATAATACCCTTCTTGTACAGCCGACCATGTTATTCTTCACTCTTTCACTACTATATATATATATATATACATATATATATATATATATATATATATATATATATATATATATATATATATATATACACACACACATGCAGAAATATATACATCCACACACTGACACATGCTCCCCCAGACACCTATGTGTGTGTATTATATAAATGTATTTATATATATATATATATATATATATATATATATATACATTTATATATATATATACATATAAGCACATACATTTATATATATATATATATATATATATATATATATATATATATATATATATATATATATATATATACATACATTTATATATACAGGGTGTGGACGATATTTGTTCGCAATTTTCAACTGCTAATTTTATGCATATTTTTTTTACTTCCGTTGTCACTCTTGTCTTCATAAAAATAGTGACTATATTTCCATTATTTATTTTCAGAATAATTGATTATGAATAATTTTGAACCTCCAAATTTGTGGAAGAGACACGGAGTTCTTCTTGGAATCCGCGCTGGGAGGACAAATAAGGAAATTTCAGACTTTCTCAGTGTCAGCAGGAGAATGGTGGAAAAGGTCAGAAAGGAATTGGAAGATTCAGGATTCGACTACAAAGCAACATCAAAGAGGAAAACACATGATCGACGATCTGACGCCTTCAGAACGCCCAAGTTCGTCGCTGAAGTTCAGGATATCATCAACAATGAACCTAGCAAGTCGATGCTTGCCATTGCAATGGAGAAAGGCTGGTGGTACATGAAGACATTCGCTACGTTTCATACAAGATGAGGAAAGGACAATTTCTGTCAAAGGCGATGCAAGAAAAGCGACTGAAGCACGCAAAGAAGCTGATCAACAAGTTGAAACACCCACTGGAGCCAGACATGCTGTGGTTTTTCTCCAATGAGAAAAACTTCTGCCAAGACCAGAAGATCAACTCCCAGAACAACAGGTGGCTCACTGTCTCATCCTAAGATGCCCAGAGTCATGCAGACAAAGTTTCCAGCGACAACATTGGTCTTAGGTGTCGTCAGCAGTCAAGGTAACGTCATGCCACCTCACTTCTTCCCTGAGGGCCTCAAGCTGAACACCGATGGCTACATCCACGTTCTGAGCGAGTTAGTAAAGCCCTGGATCGACCAGGTAGCTGCAGGTAGGCCGTACATGTGGCAGCAAGACTCAGCGCCCTGCCATACCAGCCAAAAGACTCAAGCCTGGTTGTCAGAGAACTTCGTCGACCACACTTCACCTGACATCTGGCCTCCCAGCTCACCTGACTGCAACCCCCTCGACTTCTTTGTGTGATCTAGCTGCAATGCGAAAGACGATCTGAAGGCCAGGATCACAAGTGCCTTTAGGGGCCTAAGTCAGGGGTCAGTGATGAAGGCTTGTAGCCGGTTCCAAGGTTGCCTTGAGGCCATCATCAAAGCCAATGTCGGGTTTATCAACTGAGATCAAAAGAACAAGTCATGAAGACAAACTGACCCAAGTTTGATATCTTAAAAAATAAGATATCTTAAAAAATAAAACTACTGTGTTATTTTCTCCTAGACAGTAATCTTGCGAACAAATATCGTCCACACTCTGTATATATATATATAAATATATATATATATATATACACACACACACACACATACACTCAAACTGACACATACTTATCCACACACAGCCATGTGTGTGTTCAGTTTCCCCAGCTGAATTGTAGATAAGGAATGAAATAGTGAAAATTGTGCTGAAGATAGGATTAGAAATTTAACCAGCTGGAGCTGTTTACATAACAGCCAAACACCACATACCACCTTGCTTATCACTACTAACTAAACATAGAATTTACAAAAAACACACACCTACACACTCACACATCTGAGTGCTCGTTTATGCAATTACATATGGATTTATATATGCATGGGTAAACATTGTGAGTGTGTTTATGTGCATGTATGTGTGTCTATTACTTAGTTTAAGTGTACAAGTATTTTTATTATTTTATGTGATTTGGTGTTTGTGTGTGTGTGTGTTTGTGTGTTTATGTACACTGGTTGTATTTATGAAAATGCCGATTAGTTTTATGACAATGTAATGATGATAATAGTGACGGTGTTGGTAACAAATATATGGTTCCTGATAAATACGGTGAACATATGTCTACACCATTACTACAACCATCACCATTCCCGTCATAATCTCAATCATCATAAGTTAACATCATCATCATCCCCATCTGTAATACCATTCTCATCTCTAACAGTGTGCAAAAGCAAGTTTGCATAGCATGAATGGTATATATAGTATCTATGTTAACGTTTTTATATCTGACTTCAAATTCATCAGATACATACTGAACCTTTAATTAGTTCAGGAACTACACAGAAGTACTTAAGTTACAGTCAATATACTAATCAAATGAAAGAAGTATAAAAAGTCAATTAGAAATAATTATGTAGCAGGGGTGGGGAACAACATTAGTCATTGATTAATATTATTCCAAACAAGGGAGACACCTCTAAATATGTTTCAGTCTTATTATGACTTCATCAGAAAGTGAAGTATAAACTTCAAGGTACATGTTGAAGTGATAGAAGAATGTATACTATTTAGCATAGTAAAATGGAACTGCTGACTAAATTATTCAGGGATGCCATCTGTATGAAAAACAATAGTTAAGTCAGCAGCGACATATTTAATGTGAGAAGCATACCAAAAATTTACTATACAAAATCATTCTAGTACTTTTTTACATTCTGCCATTTTTATTCATTATTGGATGAAACCTCAACATGTATTGTCAGATTATTTATGTTGGTTAGTTAATTGTTAGTTGAGTAGGATGTATGTCAGTTGGGGACGACTATTTGAGTAATTAACTCCGACCATTAGCATCTAGATGGAATTTGAACTCAAAAGGCAAAGACTTAGAAGCAATACAGCAAAGAATCTCAGCTGATGCTCTAACAACTTAACTGTCTTAGTCTAGTACTTTATCAACTCTAAAGGGATGGAAGTAAAAGTTAAACAAAGAGCTAGAACAACTACCATAAGGCATTCTAGCTACTACTGTAATAACACTGCTAATTCACCACCACCATCACCATTTAATGCTGATATATATATATATAAACCCATATTAGCATGGAAGATAGACGTTAAACGATGATGATGATGATGATGATGATGATGATGATGATATAGTCCCTTTCAGCCTCCCCAGTTTTAATGTCCCATGTTGAATTCATGCTTACTTGTTCCCTCACTCCTCACCCCTGATACATCTTTCCAGCCCAACCCATGCATACAAGCATGAAAGCTGGACACGCTCTACACCTGATCTCCCACAATACTGTTGCCTCAACAAAAAAGCACTAAGTCCACCCTGTATGGTGATCAGTTGCCACAACAACAAAAGCATCCAGTCCACCTTGTAAGGTGGTTGTGCTGATGACATAAGAAAAGATCCCCCCAAGACACCCTGTAAGGTGGTCCTTTACCATATCAAGATAGATATATTTCTTTATCAAGATAGATAGATAGATAGATGGATTGATGGATAGATAGATAGATGGATGGATTAATGGATGGATGGTATGCAAATAAATGAGAAAAATAAATCAACACATTGTAGTAGTTAACTATATGTATAAACATATATGTCTGCATAACCTATGGACCATCCAGGATATGACAGCTGGAAGAAAAGAAGGCTGCACCAGCACTGGGCTGGTATTTTCTTTCTCAACCATAAAAAGATGAAAGGCAAAGCGCACTTCAGAACGCAAAGACCCAGAACAAATATCCAATACCCTAATCATCATCATCATCATCATCATCATTTTACGTCTGCTTTTCCCTGCTTGCAAGGGTGGGACGGGTCTTATTCAGCACAGTATCTCTCCACTCGTCACGGCCCTTCGTCATCTCCACCGTGAGCTTCAATGATCTGAGGTCTGTTCTCACCACCTCCGCCCATGTTTTTCGTGGTCTACCTCTACCACCTCTTCCTTCAACTGGCATTTCCTGGCACTTCTTCACCCATCGGTCATCCTCCATGCGCATCACATGTCCATACCACCTCAGTCTCCTCTCCCGTACACTACATTCTATCCCTCTCAGACACAGTTTCCCTCTCAACACATTTATGCTGGGTCGTTCACGCACATTTACACTGCACATCCAACGGAGCATGCTTGCCTCATTTCTCTCCAGCCGTCGCATATCCTCTGCAGTTGCTGCCCATGTTTCACTACCATGCAGCATCGCGCTCCTCACACAGGCATCATACAACCGGCCTTTCGTACGCAGGGAGAAACCCTTCTTCGTCAACAGAGGAGGCAGCTCCCTAAACTTCTTCCAACCCGTCCTTATTCTAGATACTATGGCCTAGGAACACCCTAACTAGCCACTCATACTGATGTTAAAGTATTGTTCTGAAAATAAATAATATCAAAATCTCATAGATTCAATATTGTGTGAGATAATTATATAAGATAAAACAGGGGTCCCCAACTCCTGGCCCGTGAAGGGTTTCAATCTGGCCCGCGAAGGCCTTTATCCTGCCAACGAGGGTTCTAAAAAGGGTACAGTTTGCAATAAATTTGCACCCGATTTATCGATATTACCGAATAAAACAATGTTGTTTAAATGTATTTTTCTGCTTGGGACAGCTCTAAGTATCAATATTGAATTTTGTTTCAAATCTAACATAAGGGATAAATAAATGATTACTTATTTGTGTATAAGTAGTATTAATTGTGCATCCGGCCCGCGGAGCCACCACTGCATGGCTATCCGTCCCACGGACCCAAAAGGTTGGGGACCCCTGAGATAAAGCCTTTACTGTGAAAATACAATAGTATATATAGAGTAATGTAAATGCTAAAGGGTTAAAGCTGTCTCTTCGTCCCAATATTTTGTAAAGACAGCTGATACAGGATTAGATAACATATAATGTGTTTGCAAAAGATAAACGAACACTAACAGACACTTTCTCTGTGAGTATGGAAACTCATAAGCATTTCTATCTATATATCTATATATACAGGGTGTACCAAAAAAAAATGTATACACACTTCAACAGCATTCTAATAAATATTGCCTGTACAGGTAATCAAAGTGTGTATACACTTTGAGGAGATACCCAGTATGTGTATGTGTGTGTGTGTGTGCGTATAGTTCTGTACACATGTTTATGTGACAATTTGTATGTCTACAAGTGCATGTGAATGTGTTTAAATGTGTATACAAGTATTTTATGGGTAAACATATATGCACTTATGTTTGTATACCTTTATAAGTGTGTGAGAAAAATGTAACAAAAAAACAAAGAAAATGTTGACATCCATATCTCTCTACACACAACACACATATAGATACAAACTAGCTGACGTACCAGTAAACACATGAATTGCTTTTATTATCAGTATTCATTTCGAGCAATTGTCAAAAAATGACACAATATAAAAGATGTCCGTCAATGTAAAAAAAAGGTCCCTCTTTACTTCACAACTCTGTGTATGTTAGACTAACAGACAGGCACACAGACAGATAAACTGTGTGGCGATTGTGGAACGCCGCATACACACACATACACGCAAACTTATACATGCACCCGTGCACTTATACACACGCACACACTCACACATGTTGATAGTTTTTACTTTCTGTGGAACGCTGCACGCACGCACACACACAAACATTTGCGCATGTACATACACACGCACACATGTTAATAGTTATTGCTTTCCTTCCCCTCTTATTTCCACACACATCACACACACACGTCTCTACGCTGATACATATACATAGTGTATCCAACACGCATTTGCTTTGCCTCTCTGTTTCTTACTCTCCACCACCTTTGCTGCCCCTCTAACCCTTATCATCATTTGCATCACCACCACCACCACCACCACCAATCATCGACATCATCATCATGGGTAATCACTGATAACGATAATGATGTCGATGATAATGGTGGTGGTGGTGATGCAAATGATGATGAGGATAATATTGACGATGATGGTGGTGGTGGTGGTGGTAGAAGTGGTTGTGATTACCCATGATGATGATGTCGATGATTGGTGGTGGTGGTGGTGGTGGTGATGCAAATGATGATAAGGGTTAGAGGGGCAGCAAAGGTGGTGGTGGCTGTCATGGTGGTAGCACTGACGGGGAGGGGGGGAGCAACAGCAGTGATGATGGTGGTGAGAGGGGTGGAAGCAATGGTGGTGGGGAACGGTGGTAGTAGTGATGACAGCAGTAATGATGGTGACAGTGGTAGGGATGATGATGGTGGTGATGGTGATTCCCTTCATTCCTAATTGTTGAAGTGATAGACTATCAAATTGCTGAATAAAGGTTTGCTAGTTCAATTCTTGTCAATTGTACTATGACTTTGACCTATTATTGGCCCAGTTCACTTATCTGTAAAAAGGAACCATGGAGGAAGGAAACCTCTATATGGTTCCTTGGTATGCTAGAAATAACAGTCAAATCTCCTTCAAATTACACCTTACTGTATTAAAAACAAAAAAATACATTGAATAATGCAATCCTAGATACATATCTGTGGAAAAAATATGCAATAGTAATGGCTGGAATGTTTGATTATAGGTTTGCTCAATCAATTCTGATCTGGGACTAAATAACAAAACCAATAAGGAAGAACCATGCTGTTGATAGAGCTCATTACAGGTGGCTAAATTAAGTGTAATATCATATCTAAGGTAACTGAATATACATAAATCTAGAATGTGATTCATATAGCTAGATAAAAAGATAGATTAATTACTCTTGAATACTTGAAAGAAAAGTCATACGATAGCTGAAGGTGATAGATAATTGTAATTTAATACATTAAGTATATTAATGAAAAGTAATCCTTTACTTTGGGAGTATGAATAGAAACTGATTCTATACCTTGATTACTTTAATAAATGTTAGAGGAAGAATTGGCAGAGTTATTAGAATGTCTGACAAAATGCTTTGTGGTATATTCATTCCAGCTTTCTGCATCATAAGTTCAAATCTCACTGAAGTCAACTTTGCTTTTCATTCTTTCAAGATCGATTAAAAAAAGATACCAGTCCAATGCTAGGTTTGATTCTTCTTCTATATCTCTCACTCTATGTAAGAAATTGGTTGTGTTAAGACCTGGAGGAAATGGGTTCTGCCAGGTTTAAAATGCCCAAAAGCCCCCCTACAACTCCCTCATAAGTTACAGATTTATATACACATAAGGTTGTTGCTAAAGCTCAATTTGTTGAATCAATGAAATGTTCAATGCTTCAGTGATAGAGTAAATGTAATATTAGACTCACTTCATAGATTAAACCTTTCATTACCATATTAATAATAGAATATACTGTCATCATCATCATCATCATCATCGTTTTACATCCATTCTTCCACGCTAGCATGGGTTAGGTGAGTTGTCCTGTTGTGGACAATGCCAGGTCAGATGACCATGTCTTGCTCATACAGAACTGATTTTGGCCTGATTTCTACAGCTGGATGCTCATCCTAACACCAACCTCATTTACAGTGAGTACTGGGTGCCTTTTTACCATGGCGCCTATACAACCACTTTACAGTGTGGACTGAGTGCTTTTTTGTCATGACACCAACACCATATAGACACCATTGTCTATATGCTTCAGCTTCAGCTTGCACTCGTGGGAAGTCGGGTCTTCTGTATTACTGCGTAACACCAGAGGTCTCGGTCGTGTGTCATCGCCTTTGAGAGGTGCAATTGGGCAAGGTCAGCTTTTATCACTTCATTCCAGGTCTTCTTCAGTCTCCTCACTCTAAGGCTTCTATCGACTTTTAGTGCTCTGCACTTATTATGCAGCTGTCATCCTTCATATGCATCACATGTCCATACCAACGCAATCTCCTCTCCTGCACACAGCATTTGATTCCTCTTATGCTTAGTCTCTCTCCCAATTCATTTATGCTTTGCCATTCGCATATATTGCTATTACACATCCATTGGAGATGCAAGCTTCATTTCTTTCTAATCTATGCAAGTCTTCTGCACACAACGCCCAGGTCTCACTACCATGCAACATTGTTGTTTGTATGCATGCCTCATACAGTCTGCCTTTCATTTTAAGGGAAATGCCTTTTGCAGCTAGCAGTGGTAGTAGCTCCCTGAACTTCTTCTATCCCGTTCTTACCCTGGTTACTGTACTTTCAGAACACCCACCTCCGCTGCTAATTCAGTCATCTAGGTAACAGAAGCTGAATTAGCAGTGAAGGTTTTGAATTAATTCATGAAGAACTTGGAGAAATTCACTAAAATAATAATTTTGTTATTAAGATGATATTAGTCGTGTAATTTATCAAATTATGTTGCAAAATTTAAATAGGAATCCTTTAAAATGGGTTCTTTTGTTTCATAGAACCAGAGGCAATTTTGGGTGGGTTGGTGTCAAAAGGATTAAATATAATTTCTAAAAGTGTGGTTGAATAAGTGTTGATCTTAAAGGCTTTTAGGAGTGAAAAAAATGTCTATGGTTTAGAAATTTAAACAATTTCTAAGCTTCAACTGTTTGAGTAAAACTAATTTTGTAACAGTAAAGTTATTTTTTGAAAGCGCAGTAATTTTTTTAACATCAGATGGTTGGTTAATGGTCAAATAATGATAAATTTAAGAGACTTATGATTCAACAAAAGCTATATTTGAATGTTAAATTGTGGATTATAATTAGCTTCTAAGGCTGCTTTGAATGAGAAATGATAATTCCTGAGGTTCAAGTGGTTGATTATAAAAGTTATATAACTATTGCTCAGGTATCTAAACAAAAACTTTCATATGCTTAGGACAACAAGGGAAAAGGAACACCATTTTATTCCCCTACCACAAAAAAAAATTTTTTACAGACTTTATATCTGGGGGTGGGAAGCACCATAGTCTTTAAAGTTCTTAGGGTCGCAAAAGCAACTCAATCTGGCCCTGTATTTGAAAAGCGTAATTTCTAAGATTTGAAATCTTAAGTAAAGGCTATATATAAATTTTAAATGGTTAATTGGAGAAAATTTCTAAAGTTCAAATGGTTGAGCAAAGACAATTTCAAAAGTTCATTTATAATAATGATAATAATGAAATTATTGTGTACAGTGTTCAGGTGCAAGTGGCATAAGACTAATTTCAAGATTTTAGGTGGCTGAGTTAAAGCCAATATTTAACTCTTAACATCCTGTAACGGTTTAGGAGAAAATATCTAAATGTGGGTTTTTTAATTTAAATGTTTATAGTACCTTTACTAGAAGATATATTGTTGTGAAAATTTGCAGTATTACAGTAAAGGTTTTGATTTTTAACGTGATAGAGTGGTGTTTTGTATTTTTCAAAAATGTGATTTTAATGTGGTATCATAGCATTGTTTTGAACATTTCAAGAATGTCTTGCTCATGTGGCTTCATGCAATATAGGATATTAAAAGTTAAATCTTCCAGCGATTTCAGTGCACTTAATCTCTAAAGATTGAGTACATGAGTAAAGGTACAATATATGACTCAATTTATTGAGTAAAACATTGAATAAAGATGATGTCTAAAGCTCAGTTTGTTAACCTAAAAAGCCACTTTTAAAACTCAGGTAGTTGAATAAAAGTCATATAAGTAAACCTAAGAAATTAGAGAGAAGGTTAGAAGGAAAGAGAATTTTTTATTTAATTTGTTTCAGACATTTATTCATTTATCTAAATATATTATGTTCAGATAAATTTGTGACATGATAAACTGAAGCCAGTGATATGGAAAAACACAATTTGTTTGGCACCTGAGCTGTTTACTACAATGAAGTTTCATGCAACACACAAACACACACATATACATACACAAGCACCCACACAGAAATAGCTGTGACATACACAGAGACGTAGAGTAAAGGTTAAATCAAGATACAGTCTTGTCATTCTGGAACAAAGCTCACCAACTTTGGTAATGTTAATATGATACATAGAAATATTTTTTCAGTCTACACATATATACACACACACACACACACATATATTCATATATATATATATATATATATATATATATATATATATATATATATATATATATCATCATCATCATCGTTTAACGTCCATATATATCGTCTAATATATATATATATATATATATATTAGAGCAAAAATCAGGAGCACTATCTCAAAATTATTTTTGAAAAGCATAAGAAATGTGCAACTGGTAAAAACTTAAAACTAAAACTGAATACTAACTAATACTTATTAATATTTTTTCCTAATTAATAATTATTCCTAATTAAACTATTTTTCACTGGGAAAAATTTGTCAGCATTTTGTTTTTCTTTTTACTAATATATCACAACTCGTGTTACACCTCTATTTTGTATATATATATACATATCATCATCATCATCATCATCAACGTTTAACGTCCGCGTTCCACGCTTGCATGGGTTTGGACGGGGGTAGTCCCACTTGAGGCAAGAGTGATTGTCTTGCTCGCATAGGACTGTCTGGCAGGTTTTCTACAGTTGGATGCCCTTCCTAACACCAACCACATTTACAGTGTGGGTCTGGGAGGTTTTTACCGTGTTGCCTCATTACAGCGTGGACTGTGTGTTTTTTTGTCATGACACCTACACGATCTCATTTGTTTCGGCCTGGATGGTGTGGCACCAACATAACTTTACATAGAACGGGGTGGTGTGGATGGGGTGGGGGGGGGGGGGGGTTATTTTGTTAGAGATGCCTACTGACTGTAGTAGGTTTTACTATGTATTTAGGTAAGGCGGGTCTTCTCTGTTACTGAGTACCGCCAAAGGTCTCGGTCCAGTGACATTGTCTTGGAGAGGTGTAAGTGTGTGAGGTCGGAGTTTATCAGCTCGTCCCAGGTTTTTCTAGGTCTGCCTATTCCGTGGCTACCGTCTATCTTTATTGCCCTGCACTTTGTTATACAGCTATCGACTTTCATGCGCATCACGTGTCCATACCAATGTAGCCTTCTCTCGAGTAAACAACATCTGATCCCTCTTATTTCTAATTTTTTCCTTAGTTCGTTTATGCTTTGCCGTTCACGTATATTACTGTTACACATCCAGTATATATATATATAATCATCATCATCATTTAACATCCATTTTACATGCTAGCATGGGTAGGACTATATATATATATATATGTGTGTGTGTGTGTGTGTGTGTGTGTTTATATAGTAGAGAGTCGGGGCCTAAGAGCTGAGCGCTTACCATTTCAAAAACAAATTCTAAGTATTGTGCACTCTGCTGAATAATGGTATAACTAGTTTAAAACTGGTATAATCCTGATATATATATATATATATATATATATATATATATATATATTACTTTGTTGACAATGACTTCAAAATTTTGCCAGTAGTCGCTTATTCAAACTGTTTGGAAGGGAAAGTTGGCAACAAATTACAACTTGAGTTGCTGCTGTTACTGCTATTAATCTATTTCATTATCACAGCTGCTTTTACCAATGCCTTGCCACCACCAACGCCACTTCTTTACTACACCTGTTACTAATCTCAACCCTATAACACTAAACACATCCCCTACTACCTTATCCTGAGTCTAACTAATACTACTAGTACTACAACAACTACTATTACTAATGATGATGATATTAATATTATGTCTTATTTTTATTATGTGCTGTTACAACATTACCAAGCATGGCTGTGTACAGTGTTGTTTTTGGTGTTCTTATTTCTATTGTATTGAGTATTTATTATGTGCTGTTACAACATTACCAAGCAGAGCTGTGTACAGTGTTGTTTTTGGTGTTCTTATTTCTATTGTATTGAGAGTATTTATTATGTGCGGTTACAACATTACCAAGCAGAGCTGTGTACAGTGTTGTTTTTGGTGTTCTTATTTCTATTGTATTGAGAGTATTTATTATGTGCGGTTACAACATTACCAAGCAGAGCTGTGTACAGTGTTGTTTTTGGTGTTCTTATTTCTATTGTATTGAGAGTATTTATTATGTGCGGTTACAACATTACCAAGCAGAGCTGTGTACAGTGTTGTTTTTGGTGTTCTTATTTCTATTGTATTGAGAGTATTTATTATGTGCAGTTACAACATTACCAAGCAGAGCTGTGTACAGTGTTGTTTTTGGTGTTCTTATTTCTATTGTATTGAGAGTATTTATTATGTGCGGTTACAACATTACCAAGCAGAGCTGTGTACAGTGTTGTTTTTGGTGTTCTTATTTCTATTGTATTGAGAGTATTTATTATGTGCGGTTACAACATTACCAAGCAGAGCTGTGTACAGTGTTGTTTTTGGTGTTCTTATTTCTATTGTATTGAGAGTATTTATTATGTGCGGTTACAACATTACCAAGCAGAGCTGTGTACAGTGTTGTTTTTGGTGTTCTTATTTCTATTGTATTGAGAGTATTTATTATGTGCGGTTACAACATTACCAAGCAGAGCTGTGTACAGTGTTGTTTTTGGTGTTCTTATTTCTATTGTATTGAGAGTATTTATTATGTGCGGTTACAACATTACCAAGCAGAGCTGTGTACAGTGTTGTTTTTGGTGTTCTTATTTCTATTGTATTGAGAGTATTTATTATGTGCGGTTACAACATTACCAAGCAGAGCTGTGTACAGTGTTGTTTTTGGTGTTCTTATTTCTATTGTATTGAGAGTATTTATTATGTGCGGTTACAACATTACCAAGCAGAGCTGTGTACAGTGTTGTTTTTGGTGTTCTTATTTCTATTGTATTGAGAGTATTTATTATTTGCCTGTCATCCTTTCGAGGTCAATAAAATAAAGTACCGGTCAATTACAGCGGCCGATATAATGAACTTTCACTTTCCCCTAAATTACTGGCCTTGTGCCTAAATTAGAAACAATTATTATTTCTTTGACAGTTTCATGCAAGTTTCTACTGCATCACCAGATTCACCTGTGTATACCTGAGGTGTGCAGCATTGTGTTCCTATTTTTGTAAGCAGCAGTTGGGTGGTGGAGCTCTAGTATAGACTTTTCTTATAGACTGTACTGCATCAGTCTTATTTTGTTGCTGTTATAATCATTATCATCTATAATATTATTCTGCTTATCACTCACTATATGTGTTCGAGTGTTACACTTTCAACAAGCTTAAATATGGAATAAAAGAGAAGACATAATTGAAATCTTTAATATAATGAAATGTTCTGGAGATCTTCAAAATAGAAATAACTTTTGTAAAATGGATTGGCAGTATCAGGCGCCATGCTTTCCAATTGAGTTTCAACAAAGATCTTAGAGTGAGCACTTTTCTAAGTATATATGCTGTGCAAGACAGAGAGTATTTTGTGATTTGAGGTCTATTTACATAAGATACCCTCTTAGATTTAATGGCATTGAGCCTAAAGCTGTGATGACAACTGGAATGATTTTGAAGTTGTTAGGTGCACATCTTCCTTGAGTTGGTGAATGCCTAGAGCCCTAGCTAGAATGAGCTATGAAGTTCATGTTTCAAAGAATGGCATTAGCATTATTTTATTTTTATAGTTCCACATCTTATATTACATCATCTTTGGATACAGTTTTCCAAAAGTCCTTTACCCATTTTCTCTCTCTCTTCCTCATACACACACATGTAATGGACCTCTTCACAGTTTCCATCCACCAAAGTCTACTTATAAGGTATTGGTCAACTAAAGACTATAGTAGAAGACATTTTACCAATGCACCATACAGTGAGATCAAACACAGATCCATATGGTTCTGAAGCCAACTTCTTAATCACACAACTATGCAGAAGTGTCTTATGTAACAAAGTAAATGTGATAAACTATTTGTAAAGAGAATAGCATCTACAAATAGAAGCCTGTGCTTCTGCAGCTTATCTCCTCCCCTGTGAGACATATCAACACACTTGTTCCTCTCTTGGATTGCACCTTCAACCAATATACCAAATTATTGATGCCTAACTTCAGTGTAAATGAAGCATATAGTTGATTGAATTAACTCCAGTAAATTATTTGAACTTAGTTTGTTGATACTAGATGGACTAAAAGCATTGTAGTGATGAAAAAGATATTGCCACAAATAAATTATGAATAATTACTAAGTATATGGAGCTCACCAGATATACTTTGTTACATCAAACACTACTACTGTTTATTATTAGAAAACAGAATTGCAGAGTGTCAGGTTGTATTGTTCTAGCTGTTTACATTCTCAGTTCAATTCCTGTTGAGATTAACTTAGCTGTTTCCCCTTCCTAGGTTAATAAAATAATGTACTGGATCAAGTACAGGGGTTGATTTAATCAACTTGACCCACCTCCAAAACTTCTGGCATTGTACTTATGTAAGAAATCACTATTAGGTCGCACTATTGCAGCATTAATGTCCTGTGTGCTGTGCCTCAATCTGAGCAATAACATTATTAATTCTATGGCAAGTCCTCCTTTAACCCTTTTATTACCATATGAAAACACTAAAAGAGACTCTCTATATTTTGGAAATAAGCAATAATTTTGCACTTAGTTAAAAAAACATAAAAGTATTTACATAAAATTATCATGGAGGTTTGTTAATAAATATAAACACATTGAAATAGACAGTTTTTTATCATACAACCAGGGACAGTTTCATGTGGTTTGGTATTGAAAGGTTTAACTGCAGCTAAATCACACAGGACAAATATAAAAGATTTTTCATGCTAGTATATGAAGACATTAAATGTGAAAAAATCAACCCTCTCAATCATTGTTAATTCTCTTATGTATAACTTCATTGTTTATAATTTTTATTTCACTACTAATGTCATGTTCACTTTTCTTTATTTTTAGTTGCATAAATATGAAATTAGTTTCATCTAAAGATTAAAACTGAAAAGTATCTGGAGATATAATATACAAAATTTTAATTTTTTTAGTTTCTAGGCTCTGTGATCTTTAAGAAAAATGTTCTATTGGTCTATCATACATATTTCCAAATGAGATTATAAAATAGGGCACATAAAAGTTCAGAAAAGTGAAAGTTCACCACTCAGGAGATGAGGAGTACAATTATGCTGGCAGACAGGAACCACTCCTTGCGGAGAAAAGACAGAAGCTTGCCAAAACCATCTTTCAGGGCACAGTTGAAGGAAGGTGAAGAAGAGACGGACAAAGAAAATCCCTGACTGACAACATCAAAGACTGGTCTGGTCAGAACACTGCGACACTTCTACACATGACTGAAAACAGAGACCAATGGCAATGACTGACTGCAAAAGCATCTAGAGTGGCACCCCAATGACTGGCTGTACCAGTTGGTTACCATGTAAATAAATCATTTACCCCATGATTAAACAGAATACTTTATATTCTTATGGAATGAACTGAATGTGGTGTCAGTCATGCCTTTCCCAAGGGTATTGATTACATAAGAAAATTGAAATGGTTTCATCCGAGGGTCTAATTTGGGTTGGGAGTTTGTCTCATCATGTTCTATAGCATATGCTATGTTACTAATCATCATCATCGTCATTTAACATCCATCACATTATGAGACAAGTCAGGTCTGGAGACCATGTCTTGCTTATAAGGATCTGTATTTTGGTTTGGTTTCTCCATCTGGATGCCCTTCCTAATGCCAACCATGTCAGAGTGTGGACTGGGTACTTTTTATCATGGTACCAAAATGTCCATCTAACAGGGTGGACTGAGTGCTTTTTATTGTCACCAGCAAGACTCTCCAGCATGACTAAATTAGTGAAAAGAAAAAAAGAAATGTGCTTATGGTTATTGAAAAGTATAATATATTTGCATTGTGGATTGACAGTATCAGTAGAGTATCAGACGCCATGCTTTTCAGCATAGAGTTATGGCCCTCTACGTTCTGAGTTCAAATCCCACCTTTCATCCTTATGGGGTCGATAAAAATAAAGCACCAATAATGCACTGGAGTAATTGCTAGCCTTGTGCCAAAAGTAAAAAACAATTATTACATTTGTAGACAATTGAGAATTCTACAAAAACACACATTCACAGATACATACATACACACATAAGGCAGGAAGTACAGCCTCTCATGCACACATGACCACATTTTGAAAGTTATGAACCAGAGATGCCTGATGGCCAGTAAAGATAGTGCAGCCCTTAAACATTCCCAGAATGCAACTGAAAATGTTGATTCTTATATATTTCTCTGGATGCATGATATAACACACCATAGAAAGTTAATAAAAATTGCAAAGATATGATCTTTCTATGCAACATGAGGTTTTTGCTAAAACAATATACACTGTAATGATTATGAATGAAGTAACTACTAAGATTTATAACGTAAAGTAATATTAGACATTTATAAGTACCAATTAGACATTATAAGTACCAATTTAAGAAAGATAAGAAAACCAAGCCTACAAAATCTGCTTGTTTCTCTACTGTCTCAAATTGATTCTATAAAGTTTATTACTAATATACAGTCTTTCTTTCTTTGCTTGTCCACAGTGGTAGTGAAAGGACTGATGGGGTGATGATATAAATGTTCTAGCAACAGATTAAGATTACCACACAAGAACTTTAAATGTAAACCACTCTAAACATTCCACCAATTCACCATTTTGGACTGGTACTCTATTTTATAGGCCCGAAAGAATGAAAAATGCAAAGTTGATCTCGGCAGGATTTGAACTCAAAAAGTAAAGAGCTGCAACTAAATATTACAGGGCATTTTATTCTATATTCTAATGACTGACAATTCACCTTCAATGTAGCCTATTCAGAGAGAGAGAACAAAGATAATTGACCCCAGCTTGTGATAGATAATTTATTTCTCCATTCTAAAGAGATGGAAGGCAAAGTTGATCCCAGCAGATTTTGAACTCAAAGTGGAGAAAGCTGTAACAAATACTGCAAGGTATTCCACCCAATGCTCTAACAATTCTACCTGTTTGCCATTTTATCAACATACAAGAATAACTTGAAATATCAGAAACACTTTTGACTGAGTACATTCACACAGTTCAACATAACGAATATTAGTGGAATTTTTCCATAAATATCTTTGCCAAATACAATGTCAACAGCCTGTAAATAACTGTTAGGAAAAGAAAACAGAAATTAGGTACTGTTGTAAAGGTCAGCTGCCCAGCAAATGTAAATATTTTATTCAAAATCAATGAATAAGATGACATTTATGGACAAGTGGTTGAAAACATATAGGTTCTCTACTCATATTATAAATGTTCAAGTATACTTGTAATCACTGGAACATCTCATTATGTTGCTAAGTGTTTGAGTGTAATCGTGAAAGATTAGGGTTTTCAGATGAAGAAATACACCATCTAGTATGTATTCTGCTAATTCAATATACCAGTGGGACATTGAAAACATTAAAAACTTTTCAACTGGTTGGTATATTACTCTGTACTATTGGTGATATCTAAAGTCCAATAATAGAACATTATTTTTTGTTAAAAAGTGACCACTTTTACATAGACTAATTATATGAAATCCTTTAAACAAACCCTTCCAACATCCATATACATGCACACAAAACAAAGAATATATATGAACTAAACAGCACTATACACTCTAAACTTTTGACAGGCAACATCTTTGAAACAAACAAGAGAAATGACCCTGCTTTCGTATAATAGATTTTACCTAAATGAAAAGATATCAGTGTTAAAATGGCCAAAAGGGCAGTGGCAGAATTGTTAGAGCATCAAGCAAACTGCTTTATGTCATTTAGTTCAAATGCTGCCATGGTCAACTTTACCTGTCGTCCTTCCAAGGTCAATAAAATAAAGTACCAATCAAGTACTTGGTCGATATAATCAACTTTCCCCTCCCCCAAAATTGCTGGCCTTGTGCCTAAATTAGAAATCAGCTTCCACCTGACTAAAAATCCAAAATCTTATGACTGAAATCCAAAGTCATCAGATCTAACAAGCATTGGGGAATAGTTGTCCTTTGATGTCTACAAATTTGGCTTCAGTGATTTCCTTTATACTATAGTAGTCTTTCCAGCAATGCTTCCTAACTGCCATGTATTTGACCACATGACCAGCTTGACCAATGAGAATTGACACAGTGTGTTGTGGATACAGTTGCAAGTATTCACTAAATATTGCTTTACTGATTATACAGATAATTCAGACACTTGAAATAACAAAGGAGTGAGTGATCAATTGATTTCCAATGTGTGCGTGTTGGAGAAAACAGACATTAAATAATGATGAGGATGGTGAGGATAAAACAGACTTGATGCAAACTGAAATGGTAATCCAATCAGGTAATACATGTCCCGCTTGTGTATTAAAGAGTAATCATGATTTGAGAGTTTTACAAGTGAAATAGGTGCGAGGAAAAGTTTTAATGTGTATATATGCATGTGTGTGTGCTTTTAGAAGTATGTGTGTACTTTACATGTGATGGTGTTTATCCATTGTGGCTAGTATATGGCCTGTCTCTGTGTGTGTTTTGGTGTATGTCTGTATATGGGTGCTTGGTATATATGTATTCATATGTCTGTACATGGGTGGTTGGTATATATGTATGTATACATGGTGCATGTTTGTATATGTGTCAGAGTTTTGTTGAATATTGATGACTGGTAAGATTGTGTTGTGCATGTACATTTGAGAAAGCATGCAATTAAGGAAGGTTAAGTTAGGTGTGTGAGCGTGCATGTTGTTTGCTTAGTAAATGTGTGAAATGAGTTTGTGTATGTGTGTGTTGGTTTTTGTTGACTTGCAATAGCTTAATGCGACTGTGTGTATTTGTGTGTAGTGTAATATTTTATATGAGCAGTTACAGAAAATTAAATTGAGAGTTTAATCCTTATGGGTCGGAAGTTTCAAGAATAATAATTGATAACTCTAACCATGTTTTCAGTGAAAGCAGGAAATGGAGAATCCTTTATATAAAGCATGGCTGAAAATGGAGAGGTGTCACAGGATATGATCACCTGAGCAAAAATGGTAGGCAACAGGAGATACATTGTAGAATCAAATGTCTTGGTGAAGGTTTGTAGTTAAGGTATTTGACTCAGCCTTGTAAAGTTATGAGTTTGATTGTAGGTGATGGTACATTGATCATGCTGTTTTGTTACATTTTTCAGAACATTGAGTTAGAATGAAGCAAATATGAATGAAGGCAGTTAAAATGGTAATTGTATCAAAGTCAAAACAAAAACAAAAATCATGAAGACAGCATTGATAGATTTACAAGTGATTTCATTGGTGAAGTTGAAAAACTATTAGGTAGAAGATGAATTTAAAATGTAAAGATTTTATGAATAGAGTAACAAAAATACATAAAACATATGAAAGTTTGATAGTAAATTTATTTAAAACCTGTAATATTTATAGTTTATGAGGAAATTATTCTTAGTAAGATTAATTATTTTGACACCAACCCACCCTCATGCAGTGGGGTTGCAACTTGTCTACAAGTCAACGTAGTAAAAGCAATTGAAATGTTTCAATCTTATTTGGATTTCCCCAGAAAATTGAAAATCTGTTAAACTAGAATAGGGCCAAATGTATATAGGAAGGGGAAAGAAACTCTCCCCCACCCTCCTAGCGACAAGCCTGTTGCAAAGATAAAACAAATGCTTTTTAATGTTACTTTTCTTATCATGGATAATTATCATGAAGAATGTTTTTTTTATTTTTGTTATTCAATTGTACGTTCTGCTCTTTGATTGTGTTTTGAATATATTGTGTAAAAATATACGTTCACCATGATGTAAAAGTGTTATCCCGAGTATAACTCAGAGTATTGACGAACAGATATTAAATGCTTCAGAATGTTGTATTACAAATAAATAAAAACATCCAGAAAAAAGGAGGCTAGCAGTCCGAGATATTCTTTTATTGCTAGCATCTCTAGATTTCAAATAGATGGGCATTCTTTCATTTGTACAAACCATAGAAACAAACAAACAAGCAGGTAGAGACGGGCATTTAATTACACACACACTCATATATATATATATATATATATATATATATATATAATTCATTCATATTCTACTCGATTTAAGTAAAACACAGTGTAGAGTTTATATAAATAGCCCATTGAAGCAAAGCGAAATTTGCTTTTATGGAATAGTGCTATCTTATTACATGTTGTCAAGTATTACAAAAAAAATACAAAAAACTATCGTTTAACAATTGATTAACTACTAAAGACTGTCATATTTATTTTCATTGTTCAATATTATACACACACAAAACATTCCTATACATACAAACTTACGTTTTCATGTGTGTGTGTGTATATGTGAGCGGTTCAAGTTACACGTTTAGATACTTTGTATGAATCAGAAAGGAAAAAAGGGAGAAAATAGGAAGAGAATTCATGTTTATTGTCTAAAAAGGAAATGCTACGATAAAAAGGAAAAGGAAAGATATGCGTGCAATGCGTTAAGAAGACGGGAATTTCACATAGCTTCACCTCCACCACCCTATCCACAATATTGTGAAACTAAAATGAGATGGGATGGTGTTACTTGGTTCCGTAGTTTAAAGGGACAAGCTGATAATAAAGCAGGTATTTATATGAGTAAGGGAGATCGGAACGGTTCGGCTAAAGCGGAGATGGAGATGACATTCATCAGAATACAGAAACAGGTCAGGCATGAAGTTATGAATGAAATGTAGTAGAGTAGAACATTGCCAAGGAGGAAATACCCCCAGATGACAATGCTATTACTTTCTTTTGAAAATATTTATTGATTACAAACGTACAGTGGATTTTCAAGGGTCATACGCTGGGTGCTTTATATTATAGTACCAATATGCTACAAGTCCTAATCTAATCCGGTTCTTAATTAAGAGCAGATTAAGTCCTTTTGAAACATTCTGATTTACAAACATGTGTGTGTGTGTGTGTGTGTGTGTGTGTGTGTGTGTGTGTGTGTGTGTGTGTGTGTGTGTGTGTGTGTGTGTGTGTGTGTGTGTGTGTGTGTGTGTGTGTGTGTGTGTGTGTGTGTGTGTGTCTTTGTGTGCGCGTGACTTTCGATTCCCGGTGGCACGTTGTGTTCTTGAGTAAGACACTTTATTTCACATTATTCCTGTCTACTCAGCTGGAAAAAATTAGTTGTACTTGTAATCAGAAGGGCCAGTCTTGTCTCATTCTGTGTCACGCTACATCTCGCTGGGAAGAATGTTAAGGGTACGCGTGTCTGTGGAATGCGCAGCCACTTGCACGTTTATTTCACGAGCAAGTGTTCCGTTGATTGAATCAACTGGAACACTCGTCGTCGTAACCGACGGAATGCTTTTTTTTTCTTTTTGTCTTATAGTCCACGTATTATGAATAACCTCCAAAAAAAACCCTGCTCCGGTAATGCTACCGGGCTGCATTGCTTGTTCTAGATAAACTCTAGTGGCATGGAAGTGTTGTCAGCCTGGCGAACCGTTCTATATGCACCCGTTCAATATCCAAGCAAATCGGATTAAATCCCTTTGGAGCCCTAACCACTTAAAAGATGTTGGTGCACACTTTTTTTTATGTTTTATGTAAAATATAACAGGTAAAAGAGTTAAAATACATGTAATTTGAAAAAATGGTGGCACTCTTCTCTTGATACCCTAATCATGTGCTTATTTTGTTGTCGCGTACAGGGTAGATCCGGCTGTCGGCCGAGTTCATCGTGCACACACACACACACACACACACACACACATATTCCTTTGACGGGATGTGGGGAAGGGAAAACATTCTTCTTGTTTAAAAGAGGTTGTGAAGTGGACAGAACTGAATGGACAGACATACTTTCCTCTTTGACCAAATACTTATTCTTTTAAATTCCACTTGTGGAGGAAAGTAAAGATAGAGGAGATGCTGCCCACCAATAATTTATTAGGTAGGTGAAAGTGGCTAGCATGGCAAAAATGAAGGGGTCTATTCTCGACTTGCACTGATAGGCCGGAGAATGACAGTTGGAAGAGGGTGCTTGCCCTTAGTAGTCAGAGTAATCCTGGATCTGTGAAGTTTCTTGATTGGTTGTAGATGACGGAACCTCTTTTCTGGGAACTCGTAGCACACATTTTGTGTATTATGTATATAATTTTTCTTTTTTTCCTTCATCTAATTTCAATGTAAATCCCTGCAATTTTTGTAACCTATCCCTGTCGCCCGTATGATAAATAAAAAATTATTAATATCATTGAGTCAGTCCTGAAATGAGCCATAGGCTCTAGACATTTTTTCATAAAAAAAAAAAAAAACACAATTTTACAGTAATCAACTCTCCATTATTACAATGCTACCGTTGTCAAAATAGGCAAATTATTCTTACTCCAACAATATCTATTTCAATTGTCAATATCTATTTCGAACTCTTGATCTATCTACCGGCTGGCCGGTTGTTCGTTTCCTAATAGGTGTGCAGTATTTAATAACGGTCCTTTACGTTCCGAGTTCAAATCTCATCGTTCTGGAGATTGATAAAATGATGTACCAGTCATATACTAGTTCGATTTAATATTCCTATAAAGCATCCTAGATGTGAAAGGAGTTATACAAGAAACGAGTTATACAAGAAACGAGTCTGCACGATCTCAGAAGTGTAAACATGAAATTTGATAGTATAGAGGACCTCCGGATATATAAAAAGGATTATTGATAGGGGGGGGGGGTGCACTTCGCAAATAAGACCCGGGGGATATTTTCTGAGCTTTGGGGGGAGGGACTTATATGCCATCAAACACAGCAGCTTTATCCTGTTCTCTACATCATCCGCAACGAAAGCATTCGTCATATTTATTTATATATTTTTTATTTTATATATGCGTGTATCTAGTTATTTGTATACATATATTACTGTATAGGTTTTCGCGCACACACACGCACACATCATCATCATCATCATATCATATCTCTCTGTGTTTATGTTTATATGTAACATCACCTCAAGAATGGTCATATAACAAACAGGGTCGGATTAAGCTTGCGAGTGACGCCCGGCCGAAAATTTCATCGGGGTTGTTGCATATTATTCATGATAACCAAAAAGTTAATTTAGGGCCCCTTGGTTACATCCAACTCACCTCACCCTTCTAATACGCTACTGATTGCATGCTGTTTGTGTATAATTGTGTGTGTGTGTATGCATGCAAGCACACAAATAAACAAAGAATAGGTACTGCTACTCTTCCAATTATTTCTACATTTGACTCACGGCCAGCAATTTGAAGGAAGGATAAAGTTGATTAAATCGACCCTAATGCATTACTGGTACTTTATTTTATCTACCCTGTAAGGATGAAAAGCAAAACTAACCTCGGTGGGATTTGAACTCAGAATGTGTCGCGAAGCACGTTGTCCAATGATCTACCGATACTGCCAATTCACTGCCCGCCTCAGTCTAATTAATAATAAATATATGTATATATGTGTGTATGTGGAATGATGGAGGCTAGAAGAGGTAACTAACAGAAACCTCCGAGCTCGAGGTAGATCCTCTTCACACGTGTAGGTCTGAACAGGTAAACATTTTCTACAAACCCGGTTTTCAGGAGTGTCTACACACCCTTTTGTCGGTAGAAAGGGGCTCTTTTAAGTAAAAGAAACATTTTTAAAAAATAAATAATAAACCGTTCTAATTCTATTATCGCTCTGTTTTTTCTAGGTACATAATGTACACACTACACGTATATACTTAAAACCTATACATAAATCTTATATTTAACGTTAACTACTAAATTACATATGAGCAGTTGGAACATCCATCGGTTTTGACGATGGGTGTTCTAGTTGGTCGAACAACAGAACTGGCTACTAGTGAAATGAATGTGCAAGTAGATGAGCATTCCACATACACGTGTACCATTAACGTAATTCTCGGATGAGGGGGGGGGGGGTCTGGCCCTTTGAATCAAATCACAGGTACGATTCATTTTTGTCAGCTGTGTGGACTGGAGCAAAGTGAAATAAATTACTTTGTTGAAGGATATTATACGCCACCGGGAAATATGAACAATTTGGAGAGGGCTTATATCTGAAATCTAGTCTGGGTCTCTTTCCACCTTTGCACGACTGAGAGAGAGAGAGATCCTAGTATGATAACACCACAGATGAAGCTTCAATTTTGTAAACAAACTTTTAACCTTTTATAAACACAACACACACATACATTTATGTGTGTGTGTGTAGGACAGTATTCATTTTTTTTAATTAAGTTATAAGTGTCTGTCCGTAGAGAGAATAACTTCTTAAATTAGAAAGTTTTAAAAAAGTTAAAAGAGTCAAGCACGGGAAAAGGAAAATACGTTAAAATATACGAATAAATAGTTATATATAAGGAAAAGTATTTTAAACTCACAACTTGGATGGAGAGTGGTGTACTGAAATCAATTCCTCCTTGCAGTCGGAACCCCCAGGATATACCTGGATCTGCCCTTTTTAGGGAGATATTTAGGGTTCCAGCTTGTGTGTATTCCATTTTAGTTTAAATTATCAGCAAACAATAACTAAAATAAATCACGAAAACAGTTTGAATTTCTCTGTGATGTATAGGAAAGCTTCAATTGATGTTTTTCTCTCCAAATAGATGGAAAGGAAGAAAAAAGGTTCGAAAGCAAAATTACAGAGAAATTCTTTGAAAATAAGCTCAATGACGACGAAAACTTGGCGTGTCCGTGGAGGAGGCGATCTGCTGTGCTTTTCCTTTAAAAGCCAGCAGCCAAGAAGCAAAAGAACGCAGTTTTGTTTAATTTGTTTGTTATGTTTTGTTTTGTGTTATTTTACTTAAGGATAGTTGGTTAGCTGGTTGGCTGGCTGGTGATCAGCGTACTTATTTTTACAGAAAGTTTCTAAATTCTGCCAACTATAACAGAAGGTATATATTGGGTTTATAAAACAAGTTCGCTGGAAAACATACACACACACACATATATATATATATATATATATATATATATATATATATATATAATACACACACATTAACACACCACCCTCAACCAGTGTTACATACATTCATACCAATTGGTGGCTGACGTCATAAACAGAGAAAGGCAAAGAAAAAATAAGAGAAGGGAAGGGAAAGAATGTGTATATTTATGTAATTGTGTGTGCAAGTGTGTATTTTCTAGCCATCCTTTATACAGGTTACCGGTAAGAAAAGCTAGTAATATCAGTGGGCTAAACAAATTAGGTGCATTCTATTGTTGTAGTTGTGACTGTAGTGGTCAATTCGGTGAAGTCTGTTAATTAGTGTGAGGGTGATGAGGTGATTGGAAGTTGGGAATAAAAGTATTTCATCCCTTTATTTGTTTTCTTTACTTTTGTTAATTTTCCTTTCAATATGTGAAAGGATGTCAGTAATAAGAGAAGGAAAATATTGACTTTTTACACTACAGCAAGCAATTGATATTATCACTGTACTAACAAGTACGCGATAGTAAAATTGTCACATACATTCATACATTTAATTGTTTCTACTTTTGGCACAAGGCCAGCAATTACCCAGTGCATTACTGGTAATTTATTTTATCGACCCCGTAATGATGAAAGGCAAAGTTAACCTCGACGGGATTTGAACTCAGATTGAAAAGGGCCGTAACTCTATGCATCAAAGCATGGCGTCCGACCCTCTACCGATACTGCCATGCTACACAGATGCACACGAAAGATCGGAATTAAATTATAGTAAATAGTCGTGTGTGTGGTTTATTAAAACTGATCCAGCACTCTCAGTGTCCTCTGTATACTAATTTCCTCAAACTGTTAAAGATTGGATATAGAGTTCAACGGATTTTTAAAAACTTGTAAGATACATGGAAAACTTAAGAATAATAGGTTGTCTGGTTAACTGTGGGGCTGAGGAGGGGGGGGGGGGGCTCTTTCTGGAAATAGGGGTTTCCTGGCTCAGGAACAAGGCGGCCGTTCTAACTAGGATGAAGAAAGCTTGACTGGAAGTGCCAATGGATTCGGATCAGGGGGGGGGGGGGGTAGCTGAAGGACTCGGAGCTAAGGAGACTGCATACTATGCATCATATGTGAGTGGATAGGACCCTGTTCTTAGATAGGAAAGTTGACTCCGACGTTACCAGACAGAGCGTTCACAAAGTGGTCGGAAATAGTGACAGGTGCCTGTCCATCGACCCCGAGACGGGAATCATTCCAGCGGAACACAACTGGAAACGATTGGCAGTTGATTGACTGCGTTGGCCGAATTGGCTGTTGATTGACTGCGGACTGGGGCGGATGGTAATATGGGAGGAACTAAAGAAAAGTGTGGGTATGGTGTGGCGTGCGGTGGCCGGAGGCGGGGGAGTGCTCGACCGGAAGGGGGTTTGGCCGGAAGGATGCTCGACCGGAAGGGCCAGCAGAGGGCCTCTCTTTAGTGGTGACCAGCAAACGGTGTTAAGCAGTTGGACGCACGTGGAAGAGGAGTAACCTGCAGTGGAGTTTAGCGGCGCCTACGAAAAGCGGTAAGTGAGATAGCTTTTTCTAACCACAAGCTATTTCGGCGACTGAAAAAAAAAAAAAAAAAAAAAAAAACACTTGCCGCAAGACAAATCAGGAGATGGCGACAAGACTACGGATGAACGAAGCTATTAGGGCATTTACCGGGGAAGGTGATGTTGTCGCTTGGCTGCGGAAGGTTCGGCTGGTCGCAAGCTTGCAGAAGATAGAGGACGTGGCCGGCCTCATGGCACTGTACATCGAGGGCGACGCGTTGGTACTCTTCCTTGAGTTGGACGAGCACAGCCAAAGAGATGCGCAGAAGATTGAGAGGCGTCTGATGGATGCATTCGCCGAGGGACCGTTGGCGGCTTTTGCTAAGCTGGCGAGAATCAGGTGGAATGGTGAGCGCGTCGACATTTTCGCAGCGGAAATACGGCGGTTGGCCATGTTGGCCGGTTACCAGGTGGAATGCGAACGCACGGTGCGGTTGGCGTTCATCAATGGATTTCCGGACGACATAGCGGTGAAACTGCAGCAAGTCCCGGGTTATAAAGAGATGGAAATGCGTTCACTGGTGGAACAAGCCCGGATCATAGCGGAAGATGCCAAAAAGAGTGTTGCGGCGATAGCAACTACGGAGGCTCAGGACACCTGGCAGCGAAATGGTGAAAGGGAGGCAACCTCGGCACACGGCCGCCCGCGTGCGTTTAGAGGGCGCTGTTTTCGGTGCCAGGGCTCGCACATGGCTAGAGACTGTAGAGAGTCGAAGCCGGAGATAATTTGCTACCGGTGTAAGCGACCAGACCACATCGCTACTAACTGCGACCAGGGAAACGATCCAAGGGGAACTACTGCGCCGGTAGTTGCCCCTTACGAGTAGCGGCGCTGCCCGTGGTAGAAGTCTTCGTGAGGGGGAAGCCACAGCGAGCCCTCGTGGATACGGGCTGTACGACGACACTGGTGACCGCGGGGGTGGAGCAGAGGTGGGGAGGGAAGAGCAGTGTAAGGGCAGTCGACGGCAGGAAAATTGAATTCCGAGGTCGCAGCGAGATGGAAATAGCGGTATGGGGAAGGAGGATAAGGCTTTCCGCCATCGTGGTAGCCAGTGTGGTGGATGGGATCGGCGTGGTTATGGGCATGGACGCGATTGGCCGTCTAGGGGGCGTCACGGTGAACAATGTTGGTGTGTCGTTTGGCGCCGCTGCATCGGTATGCGCTGTGAGTGCACGTCATGAGAACCAGAAGGCCCACGAGGAGGAATACCCCGCTTACACTGTACAGGACAAAGACTTCAAGGCCGTGTTTGATGGGCAGCGATGGGTTGTTGAGTGGTACTGGAAGGGAGAACCACCAACACTGAAGACCAAAGTGGGCTGCTATCAACACACATTGAAGGGAAACGCTAGGAGCGAGTTCGAGCGAGAAGTAGAGAGATGGATCGAAGAGGGCATACTGCTTCCCTGGAAGGAGGAGGTGAAGTGCGGAGTATTGCCGTTAATGGCGGTGGTGCAACCCACGAAGAGCAAGGTGAGGCCGGTGCTGGACTATCGGGAGCTGAACGAGCACGTGTCATGCCACACGGGTGGCGAGGTCACGGATGTCTGTGGGGAAATCCCTGCGTGAGTGGAGACGCATGACGGGGGATTCAGCGATCGTGGATCTAAAGTCGGCTTACTTGCAGTTGCATATAGATGAGAAGCTCTGGCGGTATCAGCTGGTCAGGTATAAGGGCCGGACATATTGCCTGACCAGGCTCGGTTTCGGGCTGAGCTCCGCACCGAAGATCATGGCGGCGGTCCTCAAGACCGCTCTGGGGAGGGCCGACAAGATAAAGAGGGCTACTAACTCCAATATTGACGACATCCTAGTGGACAAGTTGGTGGTGTCGACGGCGGAGGTCACGAGCCATTTGCGGAGGTATGGACTGACTGCGAAGCCATCAGAAGCATTGGAGGGAGGAGCCGCGCTGGGACTTAGGCTACGGCGAGACAAGACGGGCGTTTTGGTGTTCCAGAGGGGAAACGAAGTTCCGGAACTGGGCCCAAGTATGAGTAGGCGGGAGCTTTTCTCGGTGTGTGGAAAGCTGGTGGGTCACTGCCCGATCGCTGGGTGGCTCCGGGCGGCATGCAGCTATGTCAAGAGACGAGCGGGAGGGGTGACCTGGAGTGACGGAGTGGGAGAGAGGACGGTGGTCATGATGCAGGAGATCATGGGGAGGGTGAAGGCCGACGACCCAGTGCGGGGACACTGGTATGTTCCCAAATCACAGAGCGGGACCGTATGGTGCGATGCCAGCAGCATAGCGCTGGGTGTCACGTTGGAGATAGGATGTGTTGAGGTCGAGGATGCAGCCTGGCTTATAAAGAAGGACGACTGCAGCCACATCAATGTGGCCGAGCTGGACGCGGTGTTGAGAGGGGTGAACCTCGCCCTGCGGTGGGGGCTGCGCACCATCGAGATACACACCGACTCGTCTACTGTACTCGGATGGGTAAGATCAGTGCTCACCAGTGAGAAGAGAGTGCGAACGAGAGGCGCGGCAGAGATGCTGATAAAGCGCCGCCTGGGAACGTTAGGAGAGCTGGCCACCGAGTTCGACCTGAAGCTGAGCGTAGTGTTCGTGCCCTCAGAGAAAAATAGGGTGGACATCTTAACTAGAGTGAAGAAAGCCTGGATGGAAGCGCCGGAGGAGGTAGAGGATGAGATAGCTGCCGTGTGTCGGCTGACCGAGTCAGACCTGAAGGGGTTGCATGACATGCACCACATGGGGGTGGATAGGAGCCTGTTCCTAGCCAGGAGAATCGACTCGGACGTTAGCAGACACAGTGTTCGGGGGTGGTTAGAGGCTGCGTCCGATGTCAGTCCATTGATCCCGCCCCGGGTGTACACGAAACGGGAAGCCTCCCGGTGGATCGCGACTGGAAGCGATTAGCGGTGGATGTGACGCACTACCGGCAGGGAAAGTACCTCTCGATGGTCGACTGTGGACCAGGTCGAATGGCGATATGGAGGGAGATGAGGACTGGAACGGCCGAGGAAATCGTGCGGACGTTGAGAGAGGTGTTCTTGGAGCGGGGCCCTGTGGACGAACTGCTGATGGACAACAGCGCAGCGTTCCGCTCGGAGGCACTGAGGGAGATGCTCGATGGATGGAAGGTGGACCGTTTCTTCAGAGCGGCGCACAGGCCGAGCGGGAATGGAATCGTGGAGCGACACCACCGGACAATCAAGGCAATGGCGGAGCGGGGCCATATCTCACCAATGGAGGCAGTGTTCTGGTACAATATGTCCCCTCGGGTTGGACAGGTCGAGGAATCGGTGCCACACAGAGCAGTATTCAAATACGAGTGGCGGCACCCGTGCACGCCACCACAACGGCCAGTTGGGAGAGAGAGTGCATTCGTGCAGGTGGGCGAAGAAGTCTAGGTTAAGCCCCCAGATGCACGTTGCACATCTCAATGGGGAAGAGGAACGGTGACGGCCGTAAATTCAAAGATCAATGTGTCCGTGGACGGGGTACCACGTCATGTCCTGGAT
The DNA here is from genome assembly GCA_964016885.1 of Eledone cirrhosa. NCBI lineage: Eukaryota > Metazoa > Mollusca > Cephalopoda > Octopoda > Eledonidae > Eledone > Eledone cirrhosa. Next base: position 51,194,958 of record OZ024740.1, read on the forward strand.
GTAAGAAGAATCACTGTGTCGACGGACTCCGAGGAAGAGGAAACCCAAGATGAGGTGGAAACCCAGAGCTCTGCCCCAATACTACGAAGATCGCAACGAAGTCGTAGACCACCAACCTGGACAGCAGACTTTCATATGCAGAGGGACGAGGGGGAAATTGATCTTTGAGATGGGGGGGGTATGGTGTGGCGTGCGGTGGCCGGAGGCGGGGGAGTGCTCGACCGGAAGGGGGTTTGGCCGGAAGGATGCTCGACCAGAAGGGCCAGTAGTGGGCCTCTCTTTAGTGGTGACCAGCAAACGGTGTGGACGCGAGTTTTGGGCAGCTCCCGGTGTTAAGCAGTTGGACGCACGTGGAAGAGGAGTAACCTGCAGTGGAGTTTAGCGGCGCCTACGAAAAGCGGTGAGATAGCTTTTTCTAACCACAAAGAGGAACAGGAATAAGGCTGCGAGTAATTGTGATCGACCATGTGGTGGATGGAGTTGATATGGTGATGGACATGGATGCAATTTGTCGTTTAGGAGGTTGTTACAGTTAGTGAGGATTGGTTAACATTTGGTGATACGAGGTCACCGTGCGCCGTGAGTGTGCAACAGGATAGTGAGGTGAGTGCTGAAGAAAAGAGTACTGCACAAGGATTTGGGGGCAGTTTTTTTTTGTATATGTGTCGTAGAAAGCGAAGGGACCTACATTTGCATCTCCACTTGAGTCCTGACTTAATCTCCCTGCGCGAGTGATCACAATCTTGAATATGCACGTCCACGTGGTACGGCTTCCTGACGAAAGAGAGCGCAAAAGACCCGGGAGCTTCTGATGTCACATCACTGGTCCGATGCTTCCAGCAAGACCTCCCCTACACTTCCGGCACCCCAGCTCCAGCGCTCCCCTGATCTCAAGAATTAATCACGCTATCATAACACTCCATGTCCAAGTCCATCATCCACCTGAGTGATCGGCGTTCCCTTTGCGATGTCCGCACAGTTCGGGAGGCATTCCTTCTCTTCTCCGAAGTCCGTCAAATCAACGACTCTACGGACATCCAAGACGTGACGCGGCATTCCGTCAACAGAGAGATTGTTTCGAGAATTTACAGCCGTTACCGTTCCCTTTCCTCATTGAGAAACGCAGCGCACATTCGGGGGTTTGACCCAGACTTCTTCGCCCAATTGTACGAACACATTCTCTCTCTTCTACAGATCGTTGTGCACAGATATCGCCATTCATATCTATATATATCGCCCTATGTGGCACCGACTCTATTAGTGAAATGTGCCCCCTCTCCGCCATGGCCTTGATCATGTGATGGTGTCTTTCCACGAGGCAACGCTGCGAGTGTGCTGACTTGCCTCAAAAGTCATTAGAGAGGTCGCTGAGTAGCCCTCGCTGCTGTCTTTTGCTCTGGTGTTGGCTCGGTTGTTCACCCTTCCTTTACATTTTCTTTACTATTTTTTAAACTAGGATTTGTTGTTTTTTTTAGTACTGTTTGGTATTCCTTCTAAAGTTTCCACACAGTTTTTTTTCCTTTCTTCTTTTATTTAAACATTGCCTTTCTCCCTTCCCTTCCCCTAAACATTTTCCTTACTTTCGTTATTTAATTGTTTTCCCTCTTTCTTTTTCTTTTTGTTATTGCAAACATTATATAACCGAATTGAAATTTGTCGAATAAATAAAACGTGAGAAAAAAAAATGCGTAAATAACATAAATTGCTCATAATTCGTTCAGAAATACATTACAAATATGTCTAAACCATGTATAAAAATATTGAACAATAATGATAAAAGAAAGAAAAAAGAAAAAGAAAGGTAACCGGGGGGAAGGGGGTGCAATTCACCACCAAGTGTGATGATCAGCCGCACCTCACACCATAGGGGCTAACTGCCCACTTTCAGGCAAGCCAACACGCTTGCAGCATTACCACGAGTGATGGCAAAGCTAAGGCGCTGAAATAAGCAGGCACCCTCATGGGCATCAGTAAGCTGATCCGCCAGTGATGACAAGATATTCAGAGAGAGAGAAAGAGTAATGTCCCACAAAAGTCTAGAAACGGCTTAAACTATAGATCTTTTGATCTATAGGAAAGTTTAACAATATTGCGTTAGCTTTTATAAAGTCGTTTTACAATCTTTGATTTTACAGAACAAAGAAAAATTGATACTATTTGAAATTAATCTACCCTCTAGCTTTTATCTATATACTACTTACAGACCGTACTAACGAAGCTAAACACTTCAGAAGCAATGTTATGCGGTATATTGCTGTGTTTTAGATGACGTCCTTTGGAGCTGAAAAAGATCATACTGACTATGGTTATTTCACAACATTTAAAATCCAAGGCCAATGCTACCATTTAATCAACAGTTTACTCCCCCAGCCTAATAAGGACGTTTTATGATTGTTTTGTTTATGTCTCTCTCACACGCATTCACACACCCACATGATGTACTTAGAATACAACTTTTCTGTTCTATGCTTTTGGTCTTTTTAGAAACTAGCATTACACACCAGCGTTACTGGGATGCAATATTAGTTAAGATCTAGCGATTTACTTTTATTTATTATTGGCAGTGTTGGTGAAAGGTCGGACACCATGCTTTGCAGCATAGAGTTACGGACCTTTACGGTCTGATTTCAATTCCCACTGAGGTTAACTTTGCCTTTCATCCTTACGGGGTCGATAAAATAAAGTACCAGTAATGCACTGGAATAATTGCTGGCCTTGTGCCAAAAATAGAAACTGATTATTATTATTAATTTTTTTTTTTTTGCATACTTAAGTGACTGTGTGAATAGACAATTTTTAACGAATTCATAGTTTATACTTTTGTTTTAAATACATCATAAAACTGACAGGAAAAATTGTACTTGCATTGAGTTCCATATTGCAACGTTGCATACCTTTCTATTGCTATACGACTAAATGTAGAAAAAAATACAAGAATATTCTCTCTATTTTTTTGCATGTAATATAAGGACAGTCCATTTTTCAATAAGTTCATATAATTTAATTTATCTTGTGCGGAAATTATGCATCTATCGATCTAGGTTCAAATCTTGGAACAGATATTTTTTATTCAATGGAAATCAATTTTCAAGTCAAAAGATTTAGCAAAAGACTTGATTACTCACTGCTGCTTCTGGTGTATGTTAGTACGAACGTGTCGGCTACAAAAATTACACATCGGCTGACTGTCATCAATAAGTAAGCATGTCATTGTATAAAATTGAATAAGCTGCAAAATTAAATTTGTATGATTCGTGTATGTATTGTTCGCACGTTCCAAATTAGTTTTCCAATTTTAATATATTCTATTTGCTACACACGTGCCCTCCTAAAATCATAGCTACGAAGTATCCGAGAGTCGATAGAAAAAATTGTTAAATTCTAACTTCATGTTCCTAGAAGGACTTGTCTCTCGTTCACATCCATCCATTGAAGTGGATCTATCATCAAGAAAAGCAACTTTTATGTGAATGAGACAAAATCAATAGCTTCATGTTAAATCTGAAAGCTCTTTGTTTGGATTTTCCCCAACAGAATATATATACAAGAAACTTCAATCCAAAATGAAGTTGTATCCGAAACATCAATCCAAGGTACATTCTGTAGCTACTTCCATTGAAAATTTATTTCCGTTATTTTCTTTAAAATATTTTGAAATGTCTAAGTTGTAGATTTGGTAGGTTAAAGACACTTATTTTATGGATTCTAAGACATTGAAATTATTGGGTAGCTGCTGCACAAGTTCAATGGCAAATTTAATGCAGCTGCCGTCATCATTTAAAGTAGGTCCAATGTTTTTCGACCTCCACATGGTGGGCTTTGGAAACTGATCACTGATCAGGGGAACGACAACAACCTGAGACAGTAGCAGCAAATCAATAATATACTTATCTGTGGATTTTGTACAAGTCTTGTAATGCATCCCTGACGACTGCAGCCTGATAGTGACCAGGAATACGTGCCGTCTTCAGGACAGGCATCACGTGATGACTTATTGGATGGCATCACTATGCTGCAACTGAATGTAGAAGCCCTCACCAAAGCCAAAGTTGAACATCAGTGAATAAGACACATAAGGTCACAGCAGTTTTCTTTCAAGAGACACATACAACTGATAGTTTTTGACTAAAAATCTCTGGCTTCACCTTATCTGCACACACTGTGAGTGACATCCATGAGATTGCTACCTTTGTCAGAAATACAACTGGATGGAAAGCATTAACCTCATCCCCATCAGATAAACTGTGGAATAGGCAGCAACCCTAATTGAAGAGGTTACTGTTGTGAATGTCTACAAACCCCTCATCTTGATTTCAAGCAGATTCTTTCTTTGTCTTTGACACACCCTGGATTTATGCTGGCAATTTTAACAGCCACAGCAGCACGTGGGACTATAGGATCACCAATAGATGGTGTTGCACTAGAGGACTGGTTCCCAATAGCTTAACTGAAAATGCTATTCAACCTTCAGCAGCTGGACTGCTTCCATTCAAGAAGTTGAAATAAAACCTCAAATCTTGACTTTGCTTTCACCAATTTGAAAGGCCTGTCCTCACATCACCTAATCCTGGGGTCCTCTCCAAAATCACAGTACAGACCTTCCCTGATCATTAAATTGAACCAATTCTAACCAAAACAGTTGGAATTCCCACCAACTGGGAACCGTTTGCAAAACTAGCAGATACTGAAGTATTGAGTCTTCCTACACCAGACCCATGCCTACACAGATTTTTGTAAACTTCTCATCAAGGCAGCGATGAATTTCATTCCATGTGGCTTTTGCTGACACTACATCACCACTAGGGATTAGGAATGTGATACCCTCTATGATGAGTTCTTGCATGCTGAACATGGGGAAGATACATTAGACCTGATTGGTGGCTTCAATAGGAAATACTGAGAGTGTTGGGAAGAAACAGTTCAAGGGATAGACTTTACCCACTCCTGCAGGATTACCTGAAAGTCATTCAAAAACCTCACTGGCAGCAGTCGTAAATCTGCATGTCCAGTTTTGACTAACTCACTAAACAACACCTTTCAAATGGGTGTTTTAAGAATACACCCACTTTGTGAAACAAGAAACCACCAACTTGTGGCCAGCTCCAGATTTGTCTGCTTTCTTTTCACAAAATGAGCTAGCTTCAGTAATATGTCAACTGGTAAAGCCCAGGGACCCAACAATATTCCCCCAGAATTCTTGATATATTGCGGAGCCAAGATGCAGAGAGTTCTACTCTTGCAGTTTTATCAACCTAACCATACCAAATATCTATCAGAAGGCTACTGTAATTGCTCTTCCAAAACCAAACAAACCTGTAAATAATCCAGAGCTACAGATCAATCACTGCCTTGTGTGTCCCCTTCAAACTCCTCAAATGACTTCTTATAGCCAGACTGGAACCAATAGTGGACCCACAACTGCATGTTTTGCCGTGGTTGGAACACAGTACATTAGATTCTCAAGGTAGCCAATGACATTGAAGACTGCTTCTAAAAGGCTGACACTATCTTGGTTGACCTCACCACAACCTATGACACTGCGGCTCTAGGGCCTAACCATCACATAGTGCAGCTTATCTGCGACACTCTAGACAACTGAAGATTTGTCCTGAAGACCAGCAATGGACAAGCCACCAGACTGTACCACCTTCATAATGGAGTTCCTCAAAGCTCAGTACTATCCCCCATCCTCTTCAACAGTGACATACCACAAACAACATCATGACAGTATGGCTATGCTGATGACATTGCCCTTCTCACTCTGATAGAGTCTTGACTAACACAGAAAGCATATTAACAGTAGACATGATCCAATTGGTTACATATTTCAAGACCTGGAGATTAAAGCTGAGCATGGCAAAGACAACTGCAACAGCATTTCACCTGAATACCAGGGAGGCCTATTGTCAGCTCACCATTAACCTCAATGGCACACTCCTCCCATATAACACCACTCCAACCTATCTCAGAGTGAAATTGGACCAACAGCTGACCTACAAACAGCACCTCGAGTCCTTATATGAAAAAGGTCCACAAACAACCTTCTATGTCACTTGACAAGCTCATCATATTAGCCCATCCAGCCTATATACCAGTGCTCTAGCCTTACTCTACTATGCTGCAGAGTATGCCTTTCTTATATGGTGCCGGAACTGCCATATTAAGAAGCTAGATACACCTTAAAGCTCATCACTGGATGTCTCCATTGTATACAAACTCAATATTTATCTACCTGTGCCCTCAGGTATTGCTCTTGCATCCCTTTGTAGAGAGCATCACACAGACAGGTTGATAACCAAAGTCTCAGTAGACCCAAGTCATCTGCTCCATAACATTGCTGAGGATTCTCAGCTACTAAATCAACATCATTTGATGTCACGCCACCCTTTCTCTCGTCATACAGCAAAGCTGCTTCTTCTTCTTCACCCACTTATTCCTGAGAAGGTCGTGGGAGCAGAGTCCTCAAACACTCCCACCAGTGGGTCCTGTCAGAAGCAACTGTCTTCAACTGATCCGGTTGGATCCCCAAGCATGATGAGCCAAGCTCATGGATGTTATCCAACCATCTTGCTGATGATTTCATACAAATGAAACATTACTCCAAAGTCTCTTTGGAGGAATCCCATTTTGGCCGCTTGTATTCATGATCATATTCTTTTCATCATTACCCACAAATTTCAACATGCTTCAGACATGGAAAGCTAACTGGCAACAGACTTTTCAATCAGCCCAATTGAATGTCAACCCCAATACAGCCTTCCTATCAGGTTCTAACCTCTCTTGGAGGGAGTGGATGTCCATGAATTGGCTTTGCACAGGAATCGGAAAATTCAGTGCACCCATAGACCACTGGGGGCTGCAGCCATCAGCAGCTTGCCAGTGTGGTTCGCCAGAGCAAACAGCAGAACATGTACTGTGTGGGATGGTTGCAACACTGGAGTGATGTCACATGGTTACTGTCTCATATGAAAGAAAGCATTACCATCAATTTTCCCTGCTGGCAAGGGTTGGATGGGTCATCAGCAGACTGGATTGGTATTCAAAGCAGAGGTACTGGATCTTGCTTACGTCTCTGCACATTACTGAGTGATTAGATGAGCCAGTGGCCTGTGATTTGCTTACACAATATCTTGCGCACTACGGAGTGCATTTTATCGTAACACTAACACTAGTAAGCTGTCATGCCCCCCGTAGAACTGGAGAGCAGGGTGGGGCACACAGTGATGGTGAGAGTAACTAAGGAGTGATAGTGGAGGTGAGTGAATGGGATGTTCAATGATAGTGGTGGTAGCTATTAAAAAATGACAGTGGAAGAGACGGAGTGTACTGGGTCAGCAAGTAAGTCTTCCCCAGAACAGCATGATGCCAATCCTCACTGTCCTTTCTGTTGTGAAGTTCAGCTTCTTAAGGCCTGTCTCCACTACTTCATCCCATTTTTCCTGAATCTGCCTCTTCCATGAGTCCCATCCATTGAGATTTCTTTCCATCTCTTTATACAGCTGTCATCTTCCATGTGCATATGTCCATATCAATGCAGTCTTCTCTTTTGTACATTGCATCCAATTTCTTTTAACCCAAGTTTTTTTTTCTCAAGGCCCATGTCTCACTGCCATGTACCATTGTAGTTCACACTGCTTGCAGAGGAAATTTACATTGAGATTTCATTCTTATATTGAAAACCTAGGTAGGGCTTTAGATCTATAAAATCAGGATGACATTTATCTTACTTAATTTTTTTCTTTATATAAGAATAGTAGAACTAAGGGAATCTATAAGATATTGCAAATTATTCAATAACTTAGTCAGATCTTGTATTTCAGCCTTAAAAAGTGTGTTAATTCTTTGCACTTGAGGAAATATTTGCTTCAAAATCACAAAAACAAAATTCTTAGTCATTAAACACAGAATCCAGAATTTCAGCAATATACCATCCTTCGACATTTTTATGCTAGAATGACAAATGAAGGCATGTGGCTTGGTGGTTAGAGAATTGGATTCACAATCGTGAGGTTGTGAGTTTCATTCCCAAACCAAGCGGTGTGTTATGTCCTTGAGCAAGACACTTTATTTCATGTTGCTCTGTCTGTCAGAAATGGAGACCAGTAGATAGTATCAGCAATGGAATGACCAATGGAAACTTTGTTTCCTTGGTCTTATTTGAAGAGTTTCACCCCACTCAGTAAGTGAATGAGGTCTGGGATCTTGATGATCGATAGAATGACAACATAATTAAACCCATTGCTTAAAAGTTTTTGTAACCGCAAATTTGATTAAGACCCAATAGTTGTACAAGGTGAGACAAACTTTCACACTAACTTGCTGTCATTTATTGAGACAAATAATTACTTATATTTTGCCTGGAAGGCAAAAGAATGCTGAAATTGGTTATAAGTTTCTTTGATTGGCAGTAGCATTTAATGCTGCAAATTGCACTGAATGAGTATACCACTATGCCAACCACTGGGTATGACTCCATCTCGTATTACCTGATTGTGTTCAGTTACTACATCTCTATACTATTTCAGCATCTCAGTAACTATCTCTGATGGTCCAGTGGCTTTACCATTTCTCATCTGCCTTAATTGCTTCTTTGACTCTATAACTGTCAATTTCGATAGCTGATCCCTATGTTATGTCAGCTGGAGATAGTCTCTCTTCCTCCCGCTCATTGTCAACATTCATCAGCCTCTCAGAGTAGATATAAGTGTGTGTGTGTACAAGTTACTATTCAAATTTGTCTAACCTACTACAACTATTGTCAAAGATTTGTATTGACAACGTTGAGTCTTTTAGTTTGCTCTTTGCACCAATAAACCCCTCCTAGCTAAGTTTCTTCCTATGATCTCCATCCATACCTCAGCTTTTGGATCGGAGTTTCTTATCGGATTACACTACAGCAGTCTGTGGCTTATAGTGTGTATCAGAGAGAATTCTCTTAACTTTGCTGCACCTCAGGTTTCAGTTATGACTCCCACTCTTCCTGCGTCATATTAATTACCTTATTTCATGTGTAGCAATTGTGTTGTTGAAATAGACTAAGTTGCCATGTCCTCTTTAGAAGAGGTATTGAAAATCACCATCATCATTTTATGTCCGCTTTTCCCTGCTTGCAAGGGTGGGACGGGTCTTATTCAGCACAGCATCTCTCCACTTGTCACGGTCCTTCATCATTTCCTCCATGCGCATCACATGTCCATACCACCTCAGTCTCCTCTCTCGCACACTACATTCTATCCCTCTCAGACAGTTTCTCTTTCAACACATCCATGCTGGGTCATTCACGCACATTGACATTGCACATCCAACGGAGCATGCTTGCCTCATTTCTCTCCAGCCGTCGCATATCCTCTGCAGTTGCTGCCCATGTCTCACTACTATGCAGCATCGCGCTCCTCACACAGGCATCATATAACCGGCCTTTCGTACGCAGGGAGAAACCCTTCTTCGTCAGCAGAGGAAGCAGCTCCCTAAACTTCTTCCAACCTGTCCTTATTATAGATACTATGGCCTCGGAACACCCCCCCCCCCCTCCCATGCTAATCTGATCTCCTAGGTACCGGAAGCTATCCACCACTTCTATAGCACTCGCCTGCATTTCAAAAATGTGTCTATCAATGCGACTTCTACTGTCTAATTTCCCTGTACATCTACTGCATACGTATTTCTCCCTACCTGTTAGTTTGCCTGCTATCCCACTACATCTCTTGTGTACCCAGGGTCGTACCATCTGAATAGTAGAATGAGTATGATTAAAATTATTAAGATACACTATTGTCACACTCGCTTTCCTACCAGAAATTATGTTATCATACACTGTCCAATTGTTTTTTTTTTCTTTATGTAGTGACAGTATTTCAATTTTACACATCAAAATATTTAAAAAACCAGACATATAATATTAATAGTATTACTATTATGTAATGTAGCACCCTGTCTTTGTATTTGTTTGGTCTACATTTTGGTGTTGGGATGGGATAAATAATAGGAATTCATTTATTCCCAGGTTTTCTTCTAATTACAGTTAAATTTCATAGCCTTAAGTCTTAGTGGTTTTATTTATTTCAAAATATGATGAATACATTTTAAGTAAAAAGTGTCAATTGCCACAGGTAACTATGGTTATGCATGGGAATACAACCAAACCAGGAATTATGACTTATCTTTAAAAGTTTATTTCAAAGTATTAAGAAAAGCTGAATTCAGTTAACCAAACAAAATAAAAAAAATTTAGATAATAGCATTAAATTTTGCATAAAAGATGGTCATGCCGTCTGGCCGTTTGCTGTCCCCTCAGTCCAGCCCCACCAGCTCCAACTGGGATGGGAAGCCTGCAGCATCCAAGCCATGCTTTATGACCTCGTTGAGGGCAGCCGGCACTGTAGCAACAGGAAAGTGGGTCGAGGCTGAAAGAGTCCACGGTGGACGTCTACTGGGTTATGTCCGAGCTAGTCCCACGTCTCGCAGGTGGCCTCACGTTCCTCGATCATAGAGGCTCCCATTGTGTTTAGGAGAACCCTGCTGACGAGGACGCATAATGAAGTTACCGACCAAGGCCACCATATCTAACAGGTAAAGTGACCATGGAATGTCGTCAAACCTGATGTTGCATATCTCCTCAGCTGCCGCTCGGATACAAGTGTCGAGGTCAGCGAGGAGAGATGCGTGGCTGTAGCATGGAGCACTGTGAAGGATATAGAGGAGCTTCAGCATGGTGAGTTCTGGGTGGTTGTCAATCATGCCCAGTCAGCTCATGAGCGTCTTGAGTTACTGGAGCCTGGACCTGATGGTGGAGCGGATGACCGGCGGGTGGATAGGTGACCCGAGGATGAGGACATCCTCTTTGGGGGGTCACCTGTACCTGGTGGAGAATGGGTCACACGTCCAAGACGGAGGCTGCAAAGCTCTCAGCATCATGGTTGACATTCATCACCTGCGACTTGGATGAGTTGACCTGGAGGCGGATTCCCGCCTGAGCAGGAACCGCCAATTGTAGGTCGTGGCAGACAGTCTCTACAGGCCTGCCCAACGTAGCATCATCCAGGTACCAAACGTTGAGAGGGGCCATGATACACCGGGCAATGTGGTCTATGCCAAGAGCAAACAGGAGGGGGACCCAAAGGGTCGCCTTGTTGGACCCCAGTGGCTGAAGGTATGACCATATCAGCAGCAAGGAGCATGGTCAGGGCTCTATATGACAGGTAGACCAGCAGGTAGGCAGATGGGGTTTTGCTGAGACAGGCATAGAGCAGATGGTCATGGCATGTGCAGTTGAAGGCATTCCTCATGTCAAGCTTGACAATGAGGCGCCTGGAGTCCTTGGATGCTGGTTCTGGTGGGTAGCTATTGAAGAACTGCTTGGTTACATGTGCGGGCCCCTCATAGCCACTGGACAGAGCTGCTCCCCCAGTTCCGGTGCATATATATATATATATATATATATATATATATATATATATATATATACACACACACATATATTGAAGAACTCAATGTAATCCATATGTTGAAAATGTTGTAGGTTAAAATAAATCCTGGAAAACAATAAACATTAAAAGGAAAACAGAGTTAAAACAATGAAATAAAAAATCAAGTCATTAGAAATATACTTCACTGCTTTATGATCGTTTCTAGATGATGATAATACATTGTAACTATACTTCGATATCGATCTATGTAAGGTTAGTTACAAAATATAAGATAAAGAGAATATTTACTTACATGCATATCACCAGCTGTTGTCAAAAGCAATAATAATTTTATTCAAAATTAGCAGTAAATTAGTATTATGTTTAGTTCTATGACCTTGTTTGGAGGTAGTTGAAGAACTAACCAATCAGATTGTTTTTTTCCATATGATGTTAAGATGAAAAATAATTCACTTTAGTTGAGGTCATGACCCTTTGAAAGGAATGGTTGAATGGTGTTAATAACAGAATTGCCATAAAAAATCTATTAGGAAGAAAGGGATTGTCAAATTGATAGTTGAATGTATATGGTATAGTGAAGTTTAAAAGGAATGTAAAAATTAAATGTTGAGTTGTGTTGTATGGAGTTTTTAGGCGAATATAAATTAAGGTCATGGCTTGGAAAGATAGTATATTAAAAGATGAAAATTATAATAAGATAATGAAATATAGTAATTCAATAATATAATATAATGTAACACAATATAGTACGGTGTGGTATCGATATCGAAGTATAGTTACGATGTATTATCATCACCTAGAAACGATTGTAAAGCAGTGAAGTATATTTCTGATGACTTGATTTTTTATTTCATTGTGTTAACTTATCCTCATCATCATTTCATCATTTCATTTTACGTCCGCTGTTTCCCTGCTTGCAAGGGTGCGACAGGAACTGATTCTGGCTTGATTTTTACAGCTGGATGCCCTTCCTAACACCAACCTCATTTACAGTGAGTGGTGGGTGCTTTTTTGTCGTGGCACCTACACGTCCACTTTGCAGTGGAATGATAGGAACCCCAGTCCCTACCATCTCATTTCTACAGCTGAGTAAACTGGAGCATTGTGAAAATAAAGTGTCTTGCTCAAGGAAACAACACATTGCCCGGTTTGAGAATTGAACTCACAACCTTTCGATTGCAAGGCCAATGCTCTAACCACTAAGCCATGTGCCTCCATATATATATGTGTGTTTAATGGTAGCTATGGTGCTTCCATAGGCAGTATGCCAGTTGAGCACTCTATGTTCTTACAGAGCAGAGTGTGATGCATACAGAGCAGAGTGTGATGCATCCAGACTCAGTTTATTGAGTGTTATAATTGTTTCGCCGGCAGATAGCTCGAGACATGATCATTGTATGGATCTGCCTGATTCTAAAATTTGCTCCGAAAGCATTGCATGTGTCCGAAGAACCCGCAGTTATAGAATCAGGCAGATCCATACAATGATCATGTCTCGAGCTATCTGCCGGCGAAACAATTGTAACACGCAATAAACTGAGTCTGGATACATCACTGATTTTTCGTTTTTTTATATTACAAATATACATATATATATATATATACATTCCTTGTTCGATACTTATACCAAAAGCTTATGATTTTTTATAAGCAAACAGTATTATTGATTTAGGTGTCGCTGAAACCCTATATCGGATTTTACCATCAGTTGGAGAGGTGTAAGCGTGTGAGGTCGGAATTTATCAAGTGGTCCCAGGTTTTTCTAGGTCTGCCTACTCCATGGCTACCGTCTATTTTTATCACCCTGCACTTTTTTATACAGCTGTCGTCTTTCATGCGCATCATGTGACCATACCAACGTAGTCTTCTCTCGAGTAAACAACATCTGATTCCTCTTATTCCTAATTTCTCCCTTAGTTCATTTATGCTTTGCTGTTCACGTATATTACTATTACACATCCAACAGAGCATGCAAGCTTCGTTCCTCTCCAGTCTGCGTATATCCTCTGCACACAATGCCCAAGTCTCACTGCCATGTAACATTGCTGTTCGTATGGAGGCATCATACAGCCTGCCTTTCATTTTTAGAGAGAACCCTTTAGCGGCCAATAGTGGTATAAGCTCTCTGAACTTTTCCCATCCCGTTCTGACTCTATATATATAAATGTATATGTGTATATATGTATATGTGTATATATATATATATATATATATGTGTGTGTGTATATATATATGTATGTGTGTATATATATATATGTGTGTATATATATATGTATATATACATTATTATTAGTTATAGCGCAACTAATCAGAGAGCGAATTGATCTAGATGAAATGCAGTTTGGGTTTGTGTCAGGTAAAAGTACCACCGACGCTCTTTTCCTTGTACAAAAACTACAAGAGAAGTACCTACCTAAAAGTAAACCTCTCTACTTAGCTTTTGTAGACCTGGAGAAAACTTTTGACAGAGTCCCCCGCTCCATTATCTGATGGGCTCTTAGAAAACTAGGTGTAGATGAATGGCTTGTGAGAGCTATACAAGCTATGTATAAAGAAACAGTCAGTAAGGTTAGAATTAACAATGAATATTGTGAAGAGTTTAGTGTAAAAGTTGGCGTTCATCAAGGCTCTGTCCTTAGCCCCCTCCTATTTATTATTGCCCTTCAGGCTATAACAGAGGCGTTAAAGACCAGCTGCCCATGGGAACTCCTATACGCAGATGATCATAGCTGAATCAATGGCTGAACTAGAGAAGAAATTCGAAACATGGAAGCATGGCCTAGAATCAAAAGGCCTTAAAGTTAACTTGTCTAAGACTAAAGTTATAGTTTGTAGAAAGGAAAATAGGGCACAGGTGCCCTCAGGGAAATGGCCATGCTCAGTATGTAGGAAAGGAGTAGGCAGAAATTCCATTTTATGTCCCAAATGCAAAGTATGGGTACATAAAAGATGTAGTGGGATCACAGGTAAGCTATCCAAGAACGTAGACTTTATATGTGGCCAATGGTCAGGTGCAATAAGTAACAAGTGTCCAAAGGATACTAGCTCCTTCTATTGCCCAGATGGTTCTATAGAAATAGTAGACACTTTCCGTTACCTGGGTGACGAAATCAGCAGTGGTGGAGGGTGTTCTGAAAGTACAGTAGCTAGAGTCAGAACGGGATGGAAAAAGTTCAGAGACCTTATACCGCTGTTGGCCACAAAAGGTTTCTATCTAAAAATGAAAGGCAGATTGTATGATGCCTGTATACAAACAGCAATGCTACATGGCAGTGAGACATGGGCATTACGTGCAGAGGACCTGCGTAGACTGGAAAGGAACGAAGCATACATGCTCCGTTGGATGTGTAATAGTAATATACGTGAACGGCAAAGCATAAATGAACTAAGTGAGAAATTAGGAATAAGAGGTGTGTAATAATATTGATATGTATATATACATATACATATAAATATATACATAGATATATGTATATAAACATACATATACACACACATATATATATATATATGGTCACAGCCATCATTGGCTGTGACCTCTTCAGGCAGTTCGAATTGGTGTGGTAGAAACAGGTACACATGTTGCTAAAGTGTTTTACTCCGTCACTACTCCGATATGTCCAGCTCCTGGTTGGGTTGTTATTTCTCTGAGGAACTGGAATCACAAACAACCAACATATACTCAAAATGTATGTATATATATATATATATATATATATATATATATATATATATATATATATATACAAATAAAGATTCAACGAGATTCGCATTTCGGCGGGCAGGAAAAGCGAAGCAAAACGCAAAAATCAGAAATGATACTGGCAAAGTGCTCAATAGTTAAAAACAAGAGCTAAACAATGTGTTATGAAGCCATACAAAACTGAAAAGGTGGTCAAGAAGGTATTAACCACCCAAGCCAAAAACTAAATCAAGCTAAACAGGTCAAAACAAAATAAATGATAAAAAATAAATGATAAATGTATATATATATATATATATATATATATATATATAGTGAGGAGAAAAGAGAAAAGAAAGAAGGAAGAGATAGAAAGATATATATATGTATATGTATATATATATATATATATATATATATATATATATATATATATATATATATATATATATATATATAGTGAAGAGAGGAAAAAAGAGTAAAGAAAGAAGGGAGAAAGAGAAAGAGAGAGAGACTTTTGATCAGGAACGCTGTCAAAATGAAAACAGCTGTAGATAATGGTTAAAAAGTAAATTGATGAGGTGTATGTGCGAATATTATAGATGGTATTCAAATATTAAAGGTCTAAAATATAGAAACTGGGTGTATTATTTTATATTGGGTTTGTTTACAAAATCTACGAAGGTTTGAACGAAAATTTAAGGCTATCGAAAAAGGGTCAAAGGCTTAAAATATGCTGAGAAAACTAAATGCCTTGTAGAATATAATGAAATATGTGTAAAAAAAATATAAAAAATATATATATATATATGTAAAAAAAGAAAAAAATGTGTAAAAAATTAACAGTTATTCGTGGAAAAAGTTATAGGACATTAGCTATATACTTTGTGAAAGGTCTTGAACAGATTTATTTGGTTTTTGTAATCATAAATCCTTCTTCTATTTATTATAGAGTTGAAATTCGAGATAATTGTAAATTTTTCAACTTCTCAGTTTCAGCTTGTTCACTTAAGCTTTCTCAATGCATAAGAATTCACAGAACTTTGGCCAGTTTGTAGGTACATCATGTGTCACATTCTGGGGAGATGTGTGCTATGAGGTTACCTAAGCTGAAGCATGTAACCTATTTCCACACATTTCCCCAGAATGACACCTAATCTACATATTAACTGATCAAACTATTGTGAATTTGAGTGACGAAGCTGAAACTGCAGGGCTTGCAGTCAATATATATATATATATAATTTGATAAAAAAAAAAAGAGCAAAATTAAAATTAGTTATTTCATTTAAGATTAAAAGATATACGTATGGATATATATAATTTGATAATAGTAATTTCATTAAAAAAAAGAGCAAAATTAAAGTTAGTTATTTCATTTAAGATTAAAAGATATATATATATGTATATATATAATTTGATAATAGTAATTTCATTAAAAATAGAGCAAAATTAAAGTTAGTTATTTCATTTAAGATTAAAAGATATATATATGTATATATATTGATATTGTTTCATTTATATTTCAATTGGCAAAGCAAAGTCTAAAGCATCAATAACCACAGAAGTAGGTAATAGATCTGATTTCTATTTTCATGTGTTTTGGGGTTTGTAAATCCAATTGCTTCATACATTATTTCCATAATTTCTGCTTAAACAGAACACCATAAGAATGGGGTTTTTTTTCATATACATATTTCTTTTTGAAACAGAAATTCGCAAACAAGTAATGCAAGATGTAATGCTATCAAACTTGTGGAAGGCTAACAACTTTCTTTAAAAGTTATATTCCATGTTTGAGAAAAATGTACAGTAACAATGAATACACCAAAATTTCATACTGCACACTTTTCTATATATTTTTAATTCTGTTTAGTTAAGCTATCATTGTTACAAAATATTCTGATAAAAAAGGCAAATATTTTATTGAGTGTATAACCTTTTTTGTAGTTTGATTAAACTGTTATGACAGCAATGGAATAATAAAAACATTCTTGTATATTCTCAAACCTCTTGTTTGGATGATTTGAGGAATAATAGAAAGATATAATAATGATAATAAAGATTTCTACTGTAGGCACAAGGCCAGCAATTTGGGGGGGGAGAAGAAAGTCGATTAAATCGACCTCAGTGCATTACTAGTACTTTATTCAACCCTGTAAGGATGAAGGGCTGTAACTCTATGCTGCAAACCATGTTGTCCAATGCTCTACCGATACTGCTTATCCACTGCCCATAATAATAATAATAATAATCATAAATCCATTTTTCCACGTTGGCATAAATTAGTGGTGTTATTTGAAACCAAGTCAATACTTAATCAGAAATACTGTTCACTTAGAAGGGGTGGAGGATCAGATCTTGTTCAATATATTCTAATTTGGCATGGTTTCTACAGTTGGATGGATTTCCTAATATCAACCATTTTACAGAGGGTACTGGATGTAATTTATCATGGCCTGAGAGATTGTCTAAAAATTCCTCTCAACTCTATGCTGTCTATCTCCAAATACCAATTCATTTATGGGGAGTGCCAAGTGTTTTATATCATAGCACTAGCCCTGGCCAAGAGCTACATAAGTTCTAACAAACATAGGATGTTACTTGCAATCAGAAATCTAAACATGAATTTGACATTTGGCCAAATATTTGAAGATGAAGTTGATCAAATTGAGAAACTGTAGCTACC